>CM035443.1:31809090-32184090 GCA_020310875.1 Ceratopteris richardii | reverse complement strand
TTTTTGTAACTTGAGGAACTTCTAAAGATGATGTTTGGGTTTGCTTTTCTACAATTTTCATGGTGTGAACAATACTAATCAAGTTTGAAACTAAAAAAGTAAACAAAGTATTGGAAGTGAAAGAAAAGACTCCAATACACTTATAATTCTCCAAAGCTTTGGAAGCAAATTTGGAAAGTTCATCCAAATGTTTAGTCACTGATCGTAGTCCTTGCAAGGGCCAAAAGGGAATTGAAAATTTCTGGTTGTCAATTGAGTGCTTTCAAATGCACCAAAATCACCAAAAAAGACTTCAATTCCACCGATAGCTACGAAATTTGAGCAAATTTGGTTTCTTTCTAGTCCAATCTAGAGAATACATTGATCTCCAACACCTAAAACTTCCAATACCAAAGCATATCCAAGTGAAAAAATTAAATTTTTTACTTTTTTAGTGCCCAAACGAGCCTTCGAAAGGTATTCCTAGTTCCTTTAGAGAAATCATAGAGACATTTTGACTTGCAAAATAATATCCAAAATCAATTATGTTCGTGTCACTAGAAAGCTTCAAACAACATTTCAAAACGTTTTTACTCATGCAAAGAATTGCATAAAGCTCACTCATGCCCTTTTTCTTAAAACTCCAATGTTTACTAAAGGTCAATTAGTTTCGTTCTCTAAGTTGATTGTGCTCCACGTAAATTTAAAGTCCGGTGGTTTGGGCCTTACTAAATTTTAGCTCGCTTGGGTAAGGGTACATTTCCACTCTAGAGTTTGATCGGAGAATCCTTACGGGTTCTAGTTCCAAACTTTGGCCATATTATGGGTTCCTTGAATTCTTGATGCCAAGTAGCCATGATTCCCATGCTAGCACCACCCATGTGTGCATGTATCATACTCTACCTGGTGCATGATTTTTTGTGTAATCATTCCCTCTCGTTATTTTACTTACCCTACTTGTTCATTCACACCCTGCTTCGTGTTCATGAATTCTTTGTGCATTTTGTTCTTTCTTCTGGTGTGGTTTCTTGTTCTTTGCATGATGGAGGCATTGGCTCCATTTGAACTCTTACCAATGGATATGAAGGAAGCGATGATGTCTTTGCTCACTCAATGGCAGTTGCATCAGTTTGCCTTGCTTCAATAGGATGTCATGGTGCCTAAGGTCAATACAGGGATATCAACCTATTGCTATAAGCATTTATTACGGATTTCTCTAAGAGTAGCAATAGGCATAATACATCATCGCTGATCCATAGCTTTAAGAAGAAACCTAAAGAGATAGTCATGCTAGCAAGATGCAGGTTTAGACAATACATCAAGAGATTTCCTATATGCCTACGCTGGCTGAAAAAGTGGCATTGTTCTTAGATGGCCAGCTAAGTGTGAAGTTAAGATCATGTGTATTGGAAGGGACCTTGAACCATAGAGTAGTGTGTATAAATATGCACTGACATTCAAGACAACTTGGACAACAATTCAAAACGTTTAAAAATCTAGTTCTATAAGTTTCACATCCAAGCCATCAAGCTCAATTGATGAACTAGCAAAAAAAGTAGCCCAACAATTAGTAGTCTTGAATACATAAACCTCAAGAACAGTGTCTATAAGATGATGGTAAAAAATGACTCCAATGCTCATTGCTTTGACTTGGCTCACGTAGATAGCCCGTTAGCTTACTACATGGAGTCACCTGAATATAACAAGTTCTATCCATATGAAACATCAATAGAACCAAGTAAAGCTTGAACACTCCAATGTATTATATACAAATCTGAACCCGAGGCCCAAAATAAGGAAGATGAGACCCCAACCACATAGAGAACCTTGCTACAGATGTCATGGAGGTCACTTCATACATGATTGGCCACTTCCTCCACAAGGAAAACCCCAACTTTTGGTCGTTCAAAGCTTTTTGTCCCAAGTGTGGAAAGGAATACCTATTGAGAGGCTCTTCCAAGAATCCAACCGATGCACAAAAGAGTACACCAATCAATGTTATTGTGGAATCAACTGGAAGTGTGACAACTACAACCCTTGTACAAGTAGTAACTAGAGCACATGCTATACAACAAGCTATGGGTGTAGATCAAGAGAACAAATGAGAAACCAACGAGTCAAAAACTATAGTTTGAAAAATAATTAGAGCATGGAAGGATAGTCAAGAAAGAATTAAGAGATAGTGAGTGAGAAAGATGAGCAAGCTAGAGGAGAGATTAAAAGAAACAAAAGCAACAATTATCAAGATCACATCTCAAATACTCCTTTAAACAATGCCACCATCTCTTAAAGCTCATCAAATCCCACCATCCATCTCTCCAACACCTAGATCAGGATCAATCTTAGCCGATTCTCCTCCCTGAAAATTTGGACATGATGTTCAAAGCTTATTAGGCTCGACTTCAGGAAGGACCTTATGTGGCAGAACTAGACAAATGATACCCTAGAGAGAATCTAGAGATTGAAAGGACCAAGCTCTGTGCAAGAATGGTAGAACTAGCTCAAGCTATGTTTGATGCAAGCCATCTTTTCAATAAGAACTCAATGAAGTCATAGTTACATTTCGAAGGATTTTTGGAGAGGTTAGAGCGGTTAGTAGCCAAACCTAGGGCTTTGGCTACACTAGAGGCTCCAAGTAGAAATAAAAAAATAAACTTATCCCCATAGGGAGTTTATGTTCCTAATTTCTTCATATGGAATGCCTTCCTCTATAAATGTTTACTCCAAAGAGTTCCTAAGAGAGATAGAAGAGGAAAAATGGGCCAAAGAGAGTGAGAACCCTCCTCCTATTGAGGTAGTAGATTATCTTCATGATCGATTCCCTCAAGTCGTTCCCTCTACATATGGGAAGGAAGAAGATATGTAGTGAAGCGAATGACTAGGCTTTGAATTCAATTTCTTGCATGAATTGCCTCATTTTATAGGCCATGAGAGTCTAAGTCCATTCACATGATAGCCCCACAACAAAGGTAAGGAATGAAGAATAAATTATATCAAGGAACATGAAGATAGTGAAGAACACTAAAGTGTAGTGTCACCTCACTTTAGAAGAGCTACTCAAGATTAAAGCTGAGTTGTGGAATCACATAGCTAACCAAACATAAAAAATAACCAAGTCCCAATCTTAGGTAGAATCAAATAGGATGGTTCCCAAGATACCCTTGGATAAGAAAGGAGACAGGAGTAAAGGAGAAGAAGAAAATACCTATCTTCCTATCACTTACTAGGATCATATGAAAAAAGCTATTCTAGATTCGAGAGCAAGAGTTGCATTTGCTACCACTTCCCTTTGGAAATGATGGGGCAAGCAAGCTCTTAGACCAACTAGAATAAAGTTGCAAATGGTAAATGGATATATTGAGAAACCCTTAGGGTTGCTAGAAGGGATAACTCTCACTACTTGTGGTTTTGAGTTTGAACACATTTTTTCCATACGTGATTTTAGTAGGAATCATGTTTATGAGATGCTTTTAGATAGACCCTTCATGATACAATTGCAGATAGTGCAAGATTGGGGAACTAATTCCTTGTACTTATAGCATTTAAGTGTGATGACTAAAGTCAATCTCAAAGATAATTCTCATAGAGATGTAGAGCCCTTGCAATGGAACTCAATTTATAGAACATTAGATGAGATGGAGTCGGTGCATTCCATAGGATCACAATCCTCTTGGATGCACAAAGACACTCATTTGTGGATGTGTAAAATATCACTGTGTTATGTGTTTAAGGAGTTCTTCCAAATTAACCTAGAAGTCTATGTGGATGACTTATGCACCCATTCCAACATAAAAAAAACTCACATTCCTGAACTTAAATATATCTATGACAAATGAATATCAAGTCTGTTTTAACTAAGCAAAATGTGTTTTCATGGTGAGGCAAGGAAAAATTATAGGATACATAGTTTCAAAGAATGGAATCTCAACAAATGAAGATAAGGTTAGAGCTATTGCAAAATTATCTAAACCAAAAACAATCAAAGAAATATATGATTTTATGGGACATTGTGGATATTATAGATGTTTTATTCACATGTATGCCATAATTGTAAAGCCCCTATACAACCTTTTGACTAACTTAGAGTGGAATGAAGAGTGCTACACCTCTTTTTAATGATTTGAAAAGATGATTGTGTTCAGCACCATTTATAACAACTCGAGATTGGACTACGCCATTCCATGTTCATGTGGATGCTTCCAATTATGCTATTGGATGTGTGCTAGCTCAACCCGAAGAGTGAAGAAAACATAGATCTTCCCATTGTGTATGCAAGTAGGCAACTAAATGCAACAAAAAGAAACTTCAAAACTATGGAAAGAGAAAGGATTAGGCGTGATATATGTAATTAAAAATTTTAGACATTATTTGCTTGCAAATAAGTTTTGTTTTTTTATAGATCACTAGGCTCATCTCTACCTTGCAAAATAACCATGCAATACACATAGCTTTGATAGCTTATTACATCTTCAATAAGCTCACTATCATGAGAACTTAACTTGCAAGTCACCACATGGAGTACCAGATGAACTTCTTGATGCTTACTTGTTCAAATTGGAAATAGTGTCTAAATGGGCTAAACATATAATGCCTATTTTTACTTTTTGACCAAAAGACCCGCAATGAGATCAAATACAAAGACATTGTTAGATCCTAGAAATATCATATACTCACAAGAAAAATATATAAGAAAAAAAATCAAGGAATCCTAGCTTATTGTGTCAAAGAAGAAGACCATGCTAAATGGTTGAAACTAGCACATATAGCTGCATCAGAGCAAAACCATTTGAAACACCAAACCCTATAAAGTCTGAGAAGATTAGGTGTATATTGGCCGACAATGGAAGCAGATGTCTATAGGATGTGTAAGGACTATTCAATTTGTATTAATAGACCCCCTGTTGAACATGCTACTTTGTATCATGTCATTAATATCGGATTGGAGCAATCCATTAGTTGACTTTTTGAGGATGAAGACATTTCCTCAAGAGATGACTTTAGCATGAAAAAGGATTCTAGAGTAGGAGGTGCAAGACTATATGCTCATTGGAGATAATCTATATAAGCATGGACATGATGAATAACCTAAGACTATGTGTCCATAAAAGTGAATACTTAAAGATCTTAGAAACTACACACCAAGGTGTTGCAAGAGGGCACTTTGGACCTATGATTAGAGCAATTATGTTCTCATGCTTTTGGTGGCCTACCCTTCATATCGATGCTCATACCTATGTGAAGTGGTGCGAAATATGTCAGAGAAGTGGGTATCCAATATGCATTAATGATGCCACTAAGACCCATGATGGGAGGAAGGGCATTCTCTAAGTGAGGAATAAATTGTGTAGGTTCTATTAATCCCTCTGTTAAGAGTTCACATGCAAAGTACATCATTGTCCAAACAAACTATCTGACCAAATCGATCAAAGTAAAAGCAACAAAGAATGATGGACAAACAAATGCAAAATTTTTATTCAAAAATATATTCACTCGATATGGATTATCGATAGATTTGGTAAGTGATTGTGGAACTCACTTCTTGAATGAGGTCACTGAGAACGTATTACAAAAATTGGTGGTAAATTCAAAAGAATTCTGCCCCGTATCACTGTTGACAGGATGCGGGAAGAAGCAAGTATGGACACACATGCAGATCTAGCACTGAGGCAACCCTTATTTTTTTTCAAAACACCCACATCATTCTAAAGTGATTCTCATCACTACGAACCCTTGTAAATATCATTTCACCTTTTTGTAGCTCCATTTTGTACAAGCCGAGGAGTCCTCGAGCTTGGGGAGCCTTAGATGTAGTTGCCTGTCAATTTTCATAATTTTTAGATCTCGTTTGGGCCCTCAAATAAGCCCCGGAACCTAATTTTTAACTAGGCCGGACACTAGGTCTGAACAGGGCCAAAGCTAGTCAAAAACTATAAATAGAGCTAGAGAGCTCATTTTGGTGGTTGGCTTCTTGTAGTTTGAACTTGTATGAGAGCTTTCTTGCAATAGAAGTGATTCCATTGTCTTCCTCTCTTTGTTCTTACTGTGTGTGCGCGTGTGTGTGTATGTGTGTGCATGCTTGTGTGCTTCTCACTCACGCACTTGTGCTTCCACTTGCTCGTGGTCTTCATACCATCCTCATGTCTTCCCGGATTGACATTAAAGGAGGTGCTACTCATCACTGAGCTACACCAAATTTTGGCGCCGTTGCCGGGGATCGAGCTTTGAGGACGAGCGTGTGATGGTAAGACGTAGAGAGGACGCGTTGGAATGGTAAGTAGTAGGTAAATTTCTGATTTTTCTCCATCTCCATTTTCATCTTCACCTCCTTCTCCATCTCCACCTCCACCTCCTTCCCCACTACATATCCCCTCTTCCTTTTCTTTCCCTCATTTGTTGTGTGCGAGTTTGAGAGAGAGCGATTGTGCGTGCTTGTATTTGTGTGTTTTTTGCATGTTTCTTGCAGGTGGCAGCTCCATCATCATCTCCAGCAAGCTCAGCAGGTACAGAAATTGTCTGCACAGTTCTCGAGGCGTTGAGCTCGAGCTATCGCAACACTCCGAAAATCTCGACTTCTCACGATTCTGAGTGCACCACGGCATTGCGCAGGCCTAGAGCCCCTAGGAACCCTAGATAGAACAGGAAAATTCACCATATCCTGAGCTATCGCGACACCCCAAGGTATCGCGACACCCCGTGAGCTATCGCGACACTCCAAGGTATCGCGACACTCCAAGGTATCGCGACACCCCCAGCTATCGCGACACTCCTAGCTATCGCGACACCCCGTGAGCTATCGCGACACTCCAAGGTATCGCGACACCCCGTGAGCTATCGCGACACTCCAAGATATCGCGACACCTCGTGAGCTATCGCGACACTCCCAGCTATCGCGACACCCCGTGAGCTATCGCGACACTCCAAGGTATCGCGACACCCCGTGAGCTATCGCGACACTCCAAGGTATCGCGACACCCCGTGAGCTATCGCGACACTCCAAGGTATCGCGACACCCCGTGAGCTATCGCGACACTCCAAGGTATCGCGACACCCCCAGCTATCGCGACACTCCCAGCTACCGCGACACCCCGACCCGACCTATCGCGATACCCGGCCATTAACGCATGAAAATTGAGAGTTAAATTTTTTGAGTGAGTGAAAGGGTAGTTGAGCTTGAATTTTGACATATTGGTATAACTTGGAACCTTGGGAGTGGGCAAAAGGCCTAGAAACCAGAGATAGGTGGGACTAAGTGATTCTCAGAGACAGGGGGTACAGTGAGCTACCCCAAGGGGGTTAAAATTATTGAAGCGTGTCTTTCAAAATACTTGTGGCAATAAATCTATACTAACCGGTGAGTTTGTGCAGGAACTTGTGGGCACTCAAGGCAATCGAAGCAAGCTAGCAAGGGTGAGTACCGGGCTCGGGAGAAGGCTTCCTGGGCTTGCATAGCTGTCGGGTCAACCAGCTGATTGAGGTTGGAAGATCTCATAACCCTCCTTTGTCAAATTCCTAGCCTAGGCTAAGTACGACTTAGGTGTGGTAATTCACTAGGGCAACGTTAGGCACGAATCGAGTCCAAGAGAATTAATCAACCAAGTGCAAGAAAATAAATAGGTCTTAAGTGCGAAAACATTAAGGGACAAAAGGTAAACGGGAATCGATCACTCATCAAGTGCGGAAATTCACTTAAGTACTCCTGACGACGCAATTTCAGACAAGACCATAAACATAATATTCAACTAAAAAGAACAAAGTAATTGGTGCAAAATCAACCTGCAACGAGAGCGTGTTTGGGTTCCAGGGGGTAAATAAATCAGGCATATGAACCTTAGATCAGGCAGACATTTAGGCCAAGACAAACGAAGCCTCAGATCATCTGAAGCTAGTGTCAATCACACTGCCAGGTCTTGGGCACAGCAGTTGAGTGATTACCCATACACTCCCAGATCAGAAACCAGTGATTCTGAAATGTCCTATCACATGGAGAGACCAGTAGGGAGTTCAGGGTTGGCTTATCTAGAAAAGCCAGAGGGGCCTTATAAGACTCAATTGGAATATATCAGGACGAATCGTCTAGGTGCTCGCATCTACGAAGACGGACTGAGAAGATCAGTGGTCCAGGTTAAGAACCCCGACCAAACCCATGGAATAGGCCACCCGGTAGTCAAGTTTGAGAATGGAGCATATCTAGATAAAGAGGGGACTATATATGTAATCACCACTCTTCCTGATAGAACTGATGAGTTTGGAATTGTGATTGCGGAGACCGACATGGGTGATATAGAGCAAGGGAACTTAGAGAGAGAGCCAAGAACTCCCCGTGGTAAGTCTGTCTTGACCAGAATCATGACTCCTGAGTGGATTCCACAAGATAATAAAAGCATAGATCTGCTTTTAAATCGGGAAACCGATGAGGCTTTTTGGAGATATAGAACTTCTCAACCTCAGGAGGTGAATACCCTCACAATCTACGAGTTTAAAGACCCTGATAGTCCAGGCCAAGTAACCTACCTAGACACTGCATCAGAGAGAATCTTCGTGGTCACTGAGCAGGGTAGACATGCCTACACTTGGAAGGGTGAATTTGTTTTTCCCCAACCAAGGTCTAATGTGTCCTTTGGTCATCAAGGAGCTGGGACCTCCCAAGCTCATGGCGCTCAAAGAGATAGAGGTAGAGACAAACCTGAGGTAAGTTTTGCCAACTCCCTGGGAAGAGAAAGAACGGGAATAGAAAGGAATAGAGTAGAACCTGAGAGACATAGAACCCCATGGAATCACCGGGACATTGATGACTTTCCTTTGCCAAGGCCGAGAGAACACACTACGACCCTACGACCAACCCAACTTGTGAAGTCCATGAAGAATTATTTCGATGGCACGGGAGACCCTTATGACCATGTGGCAGAATTTCGACAAGTGTTGAAAGCTGAACAAGTGGAGGACCTATTCACACAATATAATGCGTTCGGTCTGACCCTTGGGAACACTGCCCTTACGTGGTTCCAACCACTGAATGAGAGGCATTTCAGAAACATAGACCAACTCTTGGAGGCATTTATTGTGGAGTTTTCTAAGAGTGGAATCAGGCATAACACCTCCTCACTAATTCATAGCTTCAAACAAACACCTCAAGAGACGGTCAGACTAGCTGGAAGAAGATTTAGACAGTACCTGGAGAGATGTCCTATGCCGGAGTTACCCACACCAGCCAAACAAGTGGCCTTGTTCCTAGACGGACTGTTGAGCACTAAGCTCAGGTCATATGTGTACCTGAAGGACCCTAGGACGATAGAGGAGTGCGTGCGCATGTGCATAGACATTGAGGACAATCTAGGTGAGGAGTTAGAACTATCAAAAATCTATAAGGATTCTGACAGCTCTAGTAAACAGACATCTGGTCAATCCACATCCATCGAGGAACTTGCAGAGAAGGTAGCCCAAAAACTAGGTGTCTCTAGCAAGCAAATTCCGAGATTTGCCCCGGTTAAGCGGTGTTACAATTGTGGCGGCGAACATATGGCAAGTGTATGCCCCATTATGGCCCAACCTCAGGTGAATCCTAGTAGCCAGTACTGCACCATAGAGCGCAGGTACACCAATCACACGGCACCAGACTGCCCATATAACAAACAAACTGTTAGGCAAAATTATCCTCAACCATATCCACAACATGGTAGGTACCAGAATCAGTACCCATCACCACAATACAACAGACCGCAACAAACATATCAGCCACCTTATCAGGGGCAGCAGAGACCTCAACCAGTCCTAGTGCAGCAACCCCCTACTCCAACCAATGTGATCCCAGTGAAGTATGCATCTACTGAAGAAAATCCGAACAGAGCCATAGTCCCAGTCACCCCATTGCTATCAGACAGTGACCCCGGTGACCATAGTTTTGACTCCGCACATATTGATAGCCCACAGGCTTACTACATGCAGTCACCCGAGCATAACGAGTCATACTACTATGAGGACCCAAGTGAAAATAGTGGGGAACCGGAGTATTCTAATGTCATGTACACAAACCCCAACTCTAGACCTCAACCTAGGCAGGTACGACCCCCATTTCCTCGAGGGCCATGTTTCAGATGTCAAGGAGATCACCTTGTACGTGATTGTACACTACCTATCCCTACACTACCTCAGCCAGTAACCATTCAGGGCTTTTGTCAAGACTGCGGGAAAGAGCATCTCCTACGAGATTGCCCAAAAAACCCCAATAACATGCCTAAGATCACTCCTATCAATGTTGTGGGGTTAGTTGTAGACTCCATAGGAAGCGTGACTTCCACTGCACCTGTGCAGGTGATCACAAGAGCCCAGGCACTTCAACAGCACCAAGGTGTTGGTCCCGAAAAGAGCCCCGAGGTGAGTGAAATAGAGAGCATACCCAAAAAGAGGACTAGCGCCTGGAAGGATAGTCGTGAAAGAATGAAGAGACAATGGGCAAAAAAGATAAACGAACTTGAAGAAAGCGTGAGAGAAACCAAGGCAAAAATCACAGAAATCACATCTCAACCACACTCCCACACACTTCCACCACTACCATCCCCATCACCCTCCATTTCTCCACCCTCTAACACAACCCTTGTAACCCACCCACCACCCCGAGTAGGATCAGTATTAGCTGACCCCACTCCTGAAGGCTTGGACATGATGTTTAAAGCCTACCAGGCTCGACTTCAAGAAGGGCCAACAGCTGCAAACCTAGACAAGAGTTACCCTAGAGCAGACTTAGAGATTGAACGGATGAAGATGTGCATGAAAATGGTAGAACAAGCTCAAGCTATACTTGAGACTAGTCAAAAGTTCAATCAGACAAACTCTGTCAAGCCGGATTTGCATTTCCAAGGCTTGCTAGAAAGATTAGAGCAGTTGGTAAACAAATCACAAGTTTCTTTACCTCCACAGGCTCAACCAGTTGTTGAAAGAGGAAGCTCACCACACGTGGTAGCTTATGTTCCTAATTCTACGGATGCTGGAATACCTCCTTCAATACAACAGTACTCTCCAGAGTTCTTGCGAGAAATACAAGAAGAGAAATGGGCCAAAGAAAAGGGTGATTCCCCTCCTATTCCTGAGATTAATGATCTTCGTGATCAATTTCCCCAAGACATTCCCTCTATCTATGGGGATCAAGCAGAGCAACAAGAGGATGAGAGATTAGATTTTGAATCTAATTCTTTACAAGAGTTGCCTCATTTCACAGGCCCATGGGAATCTGAATCTCTCCAGATCAGAGCGCCCACGATATTGGTAAGAAATGAAGACTCAGTGATTCCCAGGAACACTGAGGTTGTGAAAAACACTAAGGTTCAATGTCACCTCACTGTAGAAGAGCTGCTCAAGGCAAAACCGGAGCTCTGAAATCATGTGAAGGATCAGGTCCCAGAACTTGAATCCAATGCACCAAAATTAAGTGCTAAACAAAAGGTACCCGAGGTACCTCTCGACAAGATAGGAGACATGAGTGAAGGTGAAGAAGGTAACACTTATCTTCCGATCACCTATCAAGGTTACACAACCAAAGCAATTGTGGATTCGGGGGCGGGTGTTGCTATTGCGACTACCTCCTTGTGGAAACGATGGGGCAAACCCACCTTAAGACCAACGAGAATGAAACTTCAAATGGCGGATGGTCATTTTGAAAGACCTCTCGGATTGCTTGAAGGGATAACTCTAACCACTTGTGGTGTAGAGTTTGAACATACGTTTGCCATATGTGACTTTGAGAAGAATAATGTTTACGAGATGATCCTAGGAAGACCCTTCCTACGACAATTACAAATAGTACAAGATTGGGGAACCAACTCCTTGTACTTACAGCACCTAGGGGTCACCACCAAGGTCAATCTGAAGGATCACACCTTCAGAGATGTACCACCCCTACAGTGGAATCCTATCCACAAAGCGAAAGAAGACTCTATCTCCGTGCATTCTGGAAGTTCACCTGAACCATCCTGGTTGCATGAAGATACTCACTTGTGGATGTGCAAGGTCGCGGAGGAAGAGGAAAAGCGCCGAAAAGCGAGAGAAGAAGGAGCTCCCCCAGGAGATAGACCAATAAAAGACCCAGCCTATACACCGATGATATTTCCTGATGAGGAATTTGAGCCTCATGGTTGGGCAGAAATCTTAGCTACCATGGACATTGCAGTCAATGAGGAACAATGGACACCCCATTGTGACGAGGAGGGTTATGATATTTCAGTGTTCATGTGTCAGCCCTTGTTGGAAGAGTGTGATCCTAGTGAGTTCATAGGAGAAGAAGAGAATGACGATGATCTAGAATCCATTGTGATGGATACATACTTTGACTCAGAGGAACACTACTTAGAAGACCTAGGGGTGTTAACCCAAAAGGAAGAAGAACCCTGGCGAGTATTAAAACGATAAGTTCAAAGAAAGGAAGTGAAGGAGGTCAAAAGAAAAAGAAAAGGAAAGTAGTGAGACAAGAAGAGGAAGAATCATTGTTTGAAGTACCAGAGAATTTCAAGAAATATGAAGTAGAAGATCGGAAAATTTTGGTACGAATGCCTAAGAGAGAGGCCATTATAGGAGAAGCATATGACAATAAAGAAAAGACCAAAAAAATTGTAGTGACCATTGAAGGGAACGAAGAACGATGTACGTACATAGGAGATGACCTAAGTGCAGAAGAAGAAGCAGAGCTCGTAGCTCTATTAAGGGAATATAGGGATGTGTTCGCATGGCATTATAGAGACTTGAAAGGAGTAGATCCAGAGATCTGCTCTCATACGATTCCGATGACCGCTGATGCTAAGCCCACCAAACAAAAACCCTACACATATAATGACAATTATGCGGCCAAAATAAAAGAGGAGATTGACAGGCTGATTGAAGCCGGATTCATCTATGAGATTGAGCATACTGAATGGGTGTCCCCCATTGTAGTGGTGCCCAAGAAGAATGGGAAGTTGCGAGTGTGTATTAACCTTAAAAAAGTTAATGCCGCTACGATTAGAGATAGTTACCCACTTCCCATCACCGAACATCTTTTGGAGCGTGTTGCAGGCAAGGAAGTTTACAGCTTCCTTGATGGATTTTCAGGTTACAACCAAGTAGCCATTGCCCCCGAAGATCAACACAAAACGGCCTTTGCCACAGAATGGGGAATCTTTGCATTCCGGGTGATGCCATTTGGGCTCACCAATGCACCTGCAACATTCCAAAGACTCATGTGTCATGTCTTCAAAGAGTTCTTGCGAAAGAGCTTAGAAGTATATGTGGATGATTTGTGCGCTCATTCCCAAGAGAGAAGTTACCACATCCCTGAACTCAGGCAAATCTTCAACAAGTGTAGAGATTATCGAGTATGTCTGAATCCAGAAAAGTGTGTGTTTATGGTACGCCAAGGTAAGATCTTAGGTCACATTGTTTCGAAGAATGGAATATCAACAGACGAAGACAAGGTAAGAGCAATTGCAGAGTTGGCCAGACCAAGAAATGTGAAAGAGGTACAAGCCTTTATGGGCCATTGTGGATATTACCGTAGATTTATCCACATGTATGCCATCATAGCTAAACCTCTTTATGGGCTGTTAACAAATTTTGAATGGAATGAGGAATGCGAGACTTCCTTCAATGAGCTGAAGAGACGTTTGTGCACAGCACCAATATTGACTACTCCGGATTGGAGCAAACCCTTTCATGTCCATGTAGATGCCTCCAATCATGCAATAGGATGTGTGCTAGCACAACCCACAGGTGAAGGAAACCTAGATTTGCCGATAGCATATGCTAGTAGGCAATTAAATGCAGCTGAACGAAATTACACCACAACGGAGAGAGAAGGCTTAGGCATGATATATGCTGTGAAGAAGTTTAGACACTACCTATTGGCCAATAAGTTCAAGTTTTTCACTGATCATCAAGCGTTACTATATTTGGTCAATAAACCTTGTAATACAGGTCGCTTAGTAAGATGGTTTCTCTTACTAATGGAATACGACTTTGAAGTTGTTGTCAGGAAAGGTAGAACCCATCTTAGGGCAGACCATCTTTCTCGCATCACTTCAGGAGAGCCACCGCAAGGAGTGTCTGACGAATTGCCCGATGCTTATCTGTTCAATTTAGAAGTTGTTCCTAAATGGGCAAATAAGCTGGTACCAATCCTAACCTTCGGGCCTGCAAATAAGAATGTGAAAACCAGCAAAGAGGAAATTGTAAAATCATTAAAGTATCAAATCTTGGCTGGAAGTATGTACAAGCAAGATACAGAGGGAGTGTTAGCTTGTTGTGTCGAGGAGGATGAACATGCTAGTTGGTTGCAACAAGCCCATGAAGGACTGCTAGGGAATCACTACTCTAAACAGCGAACTTTGCAGAACCTAAAACGCTTAGGAGTGTATTGGCCCAGCATGGACAAGGAAATACAAGAGTGGGTTCACAATTGTTCAGTGTGCCAGGAGAGACCCCCAGTGGATCATGCCACTCTTTATCATGTGTCATTAACCCCAGATTGGAGTGCTCCATTGGTTGAGTTCATGAGATCGGGAACATTGCCCAATCAGGCGAGCCTTGCAAGAAAACGGAGCATGGAGCAAGAGGCTCAAGACTATGCCTTAGTAGGGGACAACCTATATCGAAGAGGCAAGGATGGTTACCTAAGACTGTGCGTACATGAATCAGACTACCTGAAAGTCTTAGAAACGGCACACAGCGGTGTTGCAGGTGGACACTTTGGGCCTGACAGAGTAATTAAGACCATTCTATTCTCAGGACTGTGGTGGCCCACTCTTCATATGGATGCACATACTTATGTGAAGAGTTGCGACACATGCCAACGTGCCCAATATCCGACAAGAAAAGATGAAATGCCCTTAAGGCCAATGATGGGAGGACGTGCATTCTCAAAGTGGGGTATAGACTTTGTAGGTCCCATCAACCCCCCAGCTAGGAACTCCCATGCAGAATACATTATTGTAGCCACAGATTACCTTACCAAGTGGGTGGAAGTAAAAGCCACGACAAAGAATGATGCTCAAACGACGGCTAAATTCTTATTCGAAAATGTGGTCACTAGATATGGGTTACCAATAGAGTTGGTTAGTGATAGAGGTACGCACTTCTTGAATGAGGTCATTGAAAATCTCCTTCAAGAATTCATGGTGATACATAAGAAATCTGCACCCTATCACCCACAGGCTAACGGACAAGCCGAGAGCACGAATAAGATCCTGTGTAATGTATTGACGAAACTTGTAAATAATAAACGCTCTGATTGGGACAAACAACTTCATCATGCTGTTTGGGCATACCGAGTTGCTTACAAAACGGTACTCAATGCCACCCCATTTCAGATGGTCTTCGGACAAAATGCGGTGCTACCCTTAGATTTCCTAATTCCAGCTTTAAGAGTAGCACAAGAGCATGAGTGGAATGGACACGAGTTGTCCTCTAGGATCTTTGATCTAGAGCGCTTAGGTGAGACGAGGCTACGAGCAGCAGCAGGCATCTATGCTGCAAAGAAACGGCAAAAGGCATACTTTGATGCCCATGTGAAGAATGGGAAGTTGCGAGTGTGTATTAACCTTAAAAAAGTTAATGCCGCTACGATTAGAGATAGTTACCCACTTCCCATCACCGAACATCTTTTGGAGCGTGTTGCAGGCAAGGAAGTTTACAGCTTCCTTGATGGATTTTCAGGTTACAACCAAGTAGCCATTGCCCCCGAAGATCAACACAAAACGGCCTTTGCCACAGAATGGGGAATCTTTGCATTCCGGGTGATGCCATTTGGGCTCACCAATGCACCTGCAACATTCCAAAGACTCATGTGTCATGTCTTCAAAGAGTTCTTGCGAAAGAGCTTAGAAGTATATGTGGATGATTTGTGCGCTCATTCCCAAGAGAGAAGTTACCACATCCCTGAACTCAGGCAAATCTTCAACAAGTGTAGAGATTATCGAGTATGTCTGAATCCAGAAAAGTGTGTGTTTATGGTACGCCAAGGTAAGATCTTAGGTCACATTGTTTCGAAGAATGGAATATCAACAGACGAAGACAAGGTAAGAGCAATTGCAGAGTTGGCCAGACCAAGAAATGTGAAAGAGGTACAAGCCTTTATGGGCCATTGTGGATATTACCGTAGATTTATCCACATGTATGCCATCATAGCTAAACCTCTTTATGGGCTGTTAACAAATTTTGAATGGAATGAGGAATGCGAGACTTCCTTCAATGAGCTGAAGAGACGTTTGTGCACAGCACCAATATTGACTACTCCGGATTGGAGCAAACCCTTTCATGTCCATGTAGATGCCTCCAATCATGCAATAGGATGTGTGCTAGCACAACCCACAGGTGAAGGAAACCTAGATTTGCCGATAGCATATGCTAGTAGGCAATTAAATGCAGCTGAACGAAATTACACCACAACGGAGAGAGAAGGCTTAGGCATGATATATGCTGTGAAGAAGTTTAGACACTACCTATTGGCCAATAAGTTCAAGTTTTTCACTGATCATCAAGCGTTACTATATTTGGTCAATAAACCTTGTAATACAGGTCGCTTAGTAAGATGGTTTCTCTTACTAATGGAATACGACTTTGAAGTTGTTGTCAGGAAAGGTAGAACCCATCTTAGGGCAGACCATCTTTCTCGCATCACTTCAGGAGAGCCACCGCAAGGAGTGTCTGACGAATTGCCCGATGCTTATCTGTTCAATTTAGAAGTTGTTCCTAAATGGGCAAATAAGCTGGTACCAATCCTAACCTTCGGGCCTGCAAATAAGAATGTGAAAACCAGCAAAGAGGAAATTGTAAAATCATTAAAGTATCAAATCTTGGCTGGAAGTATGTACAAGCAAGATACAGAGGGAGTGTTAGCTTGTTGTGTCGAGGAGGATGAACATGCTAGTTGGTTGCAACAAGCCCATGAAGGACTGCTAGGGAATCACTACTCTAAACAGCGAACTTTGCAGAACCTAAAACGCTTAGGAGTGTATTGGCCCAGCATGGACAAGGAAATACAAGAGTGGGTTCACAATTGTTCAGTGTGCCAGGAGAGACCCCCAGTGGATCATGCCACTCTTTATCATGTGTCATTAACCCCAGATTGGAGTGCTCCATTGGTTGAGTTCATGAGATCGGGAACATTGCCCAATCAGGCGAGCCTTGCAAGAAAACGGAGCATGGAGCAAGAGGCTCAAGACTATGCCTTAGTAGGGGACAACCTATATCGAAGAGGCAAGGATGGTTACCTAAGACTGTGCGTACATGAATCAGACTACCTGAAAGTCTTAGAAACGGCACACAGCGGTGTTGCAGGTGGACACTTTGGGCCTGACAGAGTAATTAAGACCATTCTATTCTCAGGACTGTGGTGGCCCACTCTTCATATGGATGCACATACTTATGTGAAGAGTTGCGACACATGCCAACGTGCCCAATATCCGACAAGAAAAGATGAAATGCCCTTAAGGCCAATGATGGGAGGACGTGCATTCTCAAAGTGGGGTATAGACTTTGTAGGTCCCATCAACCCCCCAGCTAGGAACTCCCATGCAGAATACATTATTGTAGCCACAGATTACCTTACCAAGTGGGTGGAAGTAAAAGCCACGACAAAGAATGATGCTCAAACGACGGCTAAATTCTTATTCGAAAATGTGGTCACTAGATATGGGTTACCAATAGAGTTGGTTAGTGATAGAGGTACGCACTTCTTGAATGAGGTCATTGAAAATCTCCTTCAAGAATTCATGGTGATACATAAGAAATCTGCACCCTATCACCCACAGGCTAACGGACAAGCCGAGAGCACGAATAAGATCCTGTGTAATGTATTGACGAAACTTGTAAATAATAAACGCTCTGATTGGGACAAACAACTTCATCATGCTGTTTGGGCATACCGAGTTGCTTACAAAACGGTACTCAATGCCACCCCATTTCAGATGGTCTTCGGACAAAATGCGGTGCTACCCTTAGATTTCCTAATTCCAGCTTTAAGAGTAGCACAAGAGCATGAGTGGAATGGACACGAGTTGTCCTCTAGGATCTTTGATCTAGAGCGCTTAGGTGAGACGAGGCTACGAGCAGCAGCAGGCATCTATGCTGCAAAGAAACGGCAAAAGGCATACTTTGATGCCCATGTGAAGGATAAGGGCTTGAAGGCAGGAGATCTAGTGTTAGTCTACACATTGAAACAACACGCAAGAAAGCTAGAAAAGAGAGGCTATGGACCTATGATCATTAATAGGATCTCCACGAGTGGAGCAGTACAACTAGCCACTTTAGAGGGGGATGTCCTCCCAAACTATATTAGCGGATGCAGAGTCAAACTGTATCAGGAACCCCTCACGGAGGAGATGCTAAGCCGACTCAATATTACTAAGCAACGTAAAGAGGAGGAAAAACGAATTCGAGAAGAAGCACATGCAGAGGCCTTAGAGCGTATCAAAAGAATGAAGTTGAGGAGACGAGGAAGGGACCAGCCTATGACTGACACTCAAGAGTCTCCAGGCTATCACATGGCCATGTGTGAGACTTCAGGTGAACGTACCCATAAGATAGTGGACCGACGACCATTTGTGACCCTAGAAATAGGACAAAGAGCCAACACAACAAGCGTGAGGGCTTTAATTGATTCAGGAGCAGCCACAAGTGCAGTTCGGCTTTCTTATTGCCAGCAGCTGCAATTGGAGGTGAAACCCATAGAAGCTTACCTGATAGGATTAGGAGGTGTTGAAACCCCTTGTATGGGAGAGGTGGATCTTCCCCTCTACATACAAGAGGTCCTCATGCCAGCAAAAGTATTAGTGTGTGAAGACGAGGATCTGACCGAACCTCTCGTCTTAGGCCAAGACTGGATCTATGATCACGCAGTCAACCTCAACCTAAGAAGTGGACTTCTTCAGGCTTGGGTAGGCCAAAGTCGTCTCACGGTTGAATTAGAAAATCACGCGCTCCAACCAATAGAACAGGCACCAACTCCTGGTCCCTCCAGGAATCCACACGAAGATAACCATGTTGTGCTTGTCCAAACTTCTATGGTGCAGAGGAATGTCAAGCTTGCTGAAGGTTCAGGAGCCAAGAAGGAGTTCCTAAATGATCCAAAGAAGATCCTAAACGAACGGACCGAACATCACTCTACACTAAGGAGGCCGCTGATCGAGAGGCAGGAGCGCCAACCCGCACAATATGGAGCATCTCATGGCGTGAAGCAGATCTGGATACGCAAGGATGGAAAACCCACAGCTCCAATAGCAGATTCTCAAAGAAACAAGAAACGAGCCTCACCATCAAGGAACAAAGTGAAGAAGCCCCCTAGGATAACCCCTAGGCATACTATTTCTATTTGGGTTCCTAAGCGGTCAATGAAGGCCACCCCTAATGCTAGACAGATATGGGTGCCCAAGGCTAGCTTACAAGCCCAAATTACTTCACCTACAGGCACGAGGATGAAGCAGCTTTCACAAGCACTCTTGGCCAACAACTCAGAAAGTGACAAGATACCTACACCTCTCACTGTCCCCACTCCCATCAACCCCAGGAATGTCCGGAAATGGGTACCCACAAGGTCCCACATACATCACACACTCAGACCGAAATCTTCACCTGTCCTTAGCTCTAAGAGCTACGACTCCTGTATCAAAGTGTGGAGAATTAAACGGTGTACTAAACCCCCTGACCCTATTCTGTAAATCCGTCCACACTAACACAGAAGCATTCCGAGCCCATTGCATAACCAAAGTATGCACCTAGGATGACACTGACCTTTAATCACCACTCACACATATCATAAACACCTCACCACTAATCACTGACCTCCGGGATTGTCGTGTTAGTATTGTGAAGGGAACACCATTACATCTTGTTTCCTATGCAACACTAATGTGCCTTTCGTCTTCCAGCAGATAAGCAACCTACTCTCATGGCAACAGCGGCAGGCACAAGCTCTCAGGCAGGATCTGGTGCTCCTATCAATTGGGATGCCATGCCAGTGGAAGCTCCACCAACGGCTAGGCCTGAAGAATTCTTGAATGTGCGAAGGATTCCTATTCCAGATCCACCCAGTGGGCTAACCGAAAGAGTAAAAGGGCACTCCCATTGGTTCAATGAAATGCCAGGGGATTTGGGAGACGCAGATCACATCTGGGAGTCCAAGATGGAGTGTGGAGGGGTTTGGTGGACCTTCCAATTCTTTTCAAGAGAATTTGAGACCTTGCAAAATGCAGCTCCACTTCAAGAGATCTGGCAAAAGGCAGGACTTCAAACTTACTTCAGTGCAGCTCTACCAAAACCTGACTTCCTCAGGTGTTACTACTTGATTGCTACGTTGAAACCTACCGGGGATAAAGATCATTCAGGCACATTCTGGGTGCCCTCCTTATCTAATCTGGAGGAGATGAGGAAGTTTGAATTAAATGTAACATTAATCAGGGAAGCCCTTCAAATGTATGGCACTCATGTGCCTTCAGATCGCGACCCCTTGATACCAGAATCAATGAAAAGCAATAGAGTCAAGAAGCTCAAAGACATGTGCGCCCTCACCCCCAACATTGCCATACCCCTGCGGATGTGCCTCCAGCACTTCGCATTTCCAGCTCAGGACCGCTTCACTCAGCCTCACAAGAAGATATGGTACGGACTGTATTTAGCAGAGACCGGAAGCTTGCCCATTAAGATGCCGGTATGGATCTTAGATCAGGCGTATGAGGCAGGCAAGCGGGGGGTGAGGAAGCCCACTCTACATGGTTGCTGTGCGTTGACTAGAATCATCTACAGATGTCTGGCATATGATGTGCCAGTTGCTCGAGCCCTGAAATATGCACACCTGGAGCTGTTCAAAGGGCGAAAGTCAGGGAGTCAGCCTGCAAAAAGAATGCGTGGATCCCTTTCACAAGTCCTGATCCCTCCAGCAACCACCGCCGAAGTCTCCACTAGAGAGGAAGCCCCGGTGGCACCAATCACAATCCATCTCCAGGAGTCTCAACCAAGAGAGGTGGTACAACCCACTCCTTCTGCCCCTCCGCTACCTACCGATGCGGAATTTGCAGCGATGGCCACCTTCACCGAGGACCCAAACTTTGATTTTGAAACATTTCTGCAGACGGCTCATCTATCAGACAGTGAAGGTTGCCCTGACAACGTCGATCCGGGGGCATCAACCCAAAGAGAAACTGCACGAGGCGAGACAAGTAGTGCACAGGAGATAGGAGTGGCACAACCTCCTCAAAGACTAAGCACACAAGCTCAGGAGAAGGCACCAAGAGATAACCCAGAAGAGAGTGAAGACGAAGCCCCTGCATATACGGCACAGCTCAAACGACTATACCAAACAATCAAGCAGGTACAAAGACGCCATAAAATGTCAGAAGAAGCAAATAGGGCCCTAGTAAACCAGATGTTACAGTCAGAGCATATCGACCCCCAGTTTGTAGAATCACTAAATCTGTTGGCAGACACCTGTGGCATCAGTGAAGCAATGAGAACCATGGTCTATCAAGAGAACCCTGTTTATGATCAAAGAAGAATTGATACACGGCCGCGACAAGGAAAGATGATTCAGATGGAAGTATCTACCGCGTTAGCTACGTCCACATCAGAAGATGTGCACATGATTAGCCCTAGGCACAATGATGAACCGGGGGAAATTACGCATGCCCCATCTCCCCCATCATCTCCTATCCCACCCTCAGAGCCTCTCTCCACGTGTCTTTCTACACAACCATTCTCCTCCTATAGTGAGACCATTGTACACACCCCCGTTTCCACCTTCCTTCCTTCACCCTCATCCATCTCTGTCACTCAGGTTTTTGAACCTCAATTAGGTCACCCTTTCTTCCCCCATGCCTTTGGACAACCATCTGTCACTAGTCACTCTTTCCATCTCTTTACCCACCACCCCTCCATTTCCTCCCCCCCAAACTCTACCTACCCCGTCCCTTGTAACTGCCTCGAGCACCACACTAACCACCCAACCCTCCTTCTGGACCTACCTTGTAAACATTCTTCAACAGGTTGAGGAACATAAGAAAAAGTCCCTTCCCCAAATTCACTCCCCCACATTCACGGCCACCACTATCACACCACCCACCGTCCCGGTGTTCACATTTCACGAATCACACTCACTCATGTCCGATCCCATGGACATCTCACCATCCGCTGGATCACCCACCACCACTGTTCTCACAACACCATCACAGGTTATTACACTCACATCACCACTTCCACACACGGTAGGCACAACATCCACTTTTCCCATTCCCACTTCCCAACCCCCTGCATCTTCCACCTCATTTAGTCTTGCACTCGACACGATGCTTGAAGCTGCCACTCAGCTTAAGCAAGAATATACATTATTGGAAGAAAATAACAAAGGGCTTTGCACCCTCTCAGCAACACTCCAAGAGCGTGTCAATGCTTTGGAGTTCATTCATACGGAGTCACAAAGCAAGATATCCGCCCTCGAACAGGCAAATGCGCAACTCAAAGCGAGGCATATGGAAGAGAGCAAAGCCATAGAGGAACAGCTGCGAGATCAAATGAGCCGCAATGCACGGCTTCAACGAAACATGGTTTTGCTACGACGACATCTGGCAGCAGCGCAAGAAGAGAATAGACGGCTTCAACAACAAAACCAAGAGAACCTCGAGGCTGCCATGGAGAACACCCCGGGAGCACCCATAGACCCGGTCAAATTTCAAGCTGTCCCCTCAGAAAGCATACAACAAATCTTGGAAACGTATGCCAATCTTTTAGAAGCACATGATCAGCTTGCCGACCAGCTAAAGGACTTACAGAGACCCCAAGAGTCTACACCACACCGACAGGAACCTAAAGAAATGACAGACGCTGCTACTTCAACCGAACCTGAACATTCAACGACCAACGACGTGCTGGAGTTACGACAGCAGATCGCAGAACTAAAACTGAACTTGATGCAGTACGAACGACCCCCTTCCCCACCAGAGCAACCGTTAGAAGAAGAAGTAGTTACCATCCCAGTGGAGGAAGCATTCGACGACGCCTACGAGCCTCAACCATTCCCAGGAGGACGCGTAACAGAAGAAGGTCAAGATACCTATGAGGAACCCCCATCAGCATGGATGAAACAAGTAGAGGAAATGGGGCAAACTCATCAGGAATGGATATCCACTCAGATGCTGGCAATGAAGGCCATTGAGGACACCATCCTTCACTCAGAATACTTCAGGCACATCGCCCCTAGACGCCTTATCACTAGTTCAGAACTGCAATACAAGCCCTATTTTGTATTGTTGGCCGACTACAATGCAGAAATCAAAAGGGTCACCAACAAGTGCCCAACATTTGCCACACAGTTCGAACCAGAAGACATACCAGAAGCGGCACGAAAAGGAGCCATATTCCAACCAACGTGGAGGCAGAAGTTACTCGAAACTTACCCAGAAATGCTTCGAACATGGGATCATGCCCCCATGCATTTGAAGTACAATCCATGTTTTTGGCCAGTGCAAAGACGCAGATCATGGAAAGCTTTTGCCATCAAGGTTCAGAATAACGCAAACTGTAAAGAATGGCTCAATTACCCCGCTATCGCCCCCCCAACCGGTACTCCTACAGTGTCATACATGATTGCAACCATCAAACATTGGATACCACGCCTCCACCCTATGCCAGATGTCGCTGCCCAGATGATGCTCAAGATCTTCGACATGATGCAGGTCGTACTCAAAACTTTTCGCAATGTATGCCGTATTCAACCTCCTATTCCCGGGTTTATTAATGGTAATTACGACCTGCTATATGATATGAGCACAACCCTGAGCATACGAGTGGCTTACGCATGGCATGCACGCATAAGATATCTCCCTGCCTGCTACAAGCAAACATTTGACGATATGTTCACCACGGGGTTTTGGGAAGCACATTCAGAGGTATTTGCGCCACGGCCTACGCATCTACTCCATCTCTTTGCATGCGAACAAACGATGCATTCCGAGCTTTACACAATGCCACAACCTGACATGCCTGGTACAGTGGATTGGGAGGCCTTGCAACGAGATCTAATCAGAGGTTTAAGAATCAAAGAACAAGAATTGGCAACCGACCTCCTGCAAAAATACATTGATCAAACGGCGGAAAAGAGGTCTGTCAGAGGCGACAGACCCTAGGGGGGGGAGAGTGTTGACAGGATGCGGGAAGAAGCAAGTATGGACACACATGCAGATCTAGCACTTAGGCAACCCTTATTTTTTTTCAAAACACCCACATCATTCTAAAGTGATTCTCATCACTACGAACCCTTGTAAATATCATTTCACCTTTTTGTAGCTCCATTTTGTACAAGCCGAGGAGTCCTCGAGCTTGGGGAGCCTTAGATGTAGTTGCCTGTCAATTTTCATAATTTTTAGATCTCGTTTGGGCCCTCAAATAAGCCCTGGAACCTAATTTTTAACTAGGCCGGACACTAGGTCTGAACAGGGCCAAAGCTAGTCAAAAACTATAAATAGAGCTAGAGAGCTCATTTTGGTGGTTGGCTTCTTGTAGTTTGAACTTGTATGAGAGCTTTCTTGCAATAGAAGTGATTCCATTGTCTTCCTCTCTTTGTTCTTACTGTGTGTGCGCGTGTGTGTGTATGTGTGTGCATGCTTGTGTGCTTCTCACTCACGCACTTGTGCTTCCACTTGCTCGTGGTCTTCATACCATCCTCATGTCTTCCCGGATTGACATTAAAGGAGGTGCTACTCATCACTGAGCTACAATCACCCACAAGAAAACAGACAAGCTAAAAGCACAAATAATATCCTATGCACTATGTTGACTAAGCTCATTAATAACAAACATTCGAGTTGGGACAAAGAGCTTCATCATGTTGTTTGGGCATATTGAGTTCCCTATAAAATGGTACTTAATTCCACTCCATTTCAAATGGTGTTTGATCAAAGTTTTGTGTTGCCATTAGAATTTTTGATACCCACACTTAAGGTGGCACAAGAGCATCAATGGATAGGCCGTGATCTATCATCTAAGATATTTGACCTAGAATGACTAGGTGAAACTAGATTGAGAGAAGCTGCAAGAATATATGATGCCAAGAAGAGGCAAAAAGCATATTTTGATGCATATGTGAAAGAAAAAGAATTAAAAGCGAGAGACCTAGTTTTGGTATAAAAATTGAAGCAACACACATGCAAGTTGGAGAAGTGTGGCTATGGCCCAATGATCATCAATAGAATATCAACTTGTGGAGCTATCCAATTAGCTACCTTAGAGGGTGATGTATTACCAAACTATATCAGTGGTTATCGGTAAACCTTTATCATGAATCGTTGATAGAGGAGATGCTGAGTAGACTCAATGTAGTGCAAAAGCACAAGGAAGAAGAGAAAAGAATCTCAGAAGAAGCACACACAAAAGCCTTAGAGCATATTTGTCATATGAAGATGAGAAGGCAAGGCATAGATCAACCCAAGCATGTTATTTATGGAGGCCCAAGGTATCATATGGCTATGTAGTAGGCCAAGAGTAGCCCCTCTCATTACATCACAAATACACATCCCGTTCTTTCATTGGAATTAGGACATGACATGATCACTTTAATGATCAAGGCTTTAGTTGATTCAGGGGCAGCTACCAACACTATAAGATATTCTTACTGTCAGGTCGTGGACTTGCCCATTTCATCCTTTGTGAGGACATGATCCACAATCATATAGTTAACTTAAAGCTAAGAAGTGGACTTCTTCAGGCTTGGATAAATGAGTAGTGTGTCACAATAGAACTAGGAAGCTCCATGCTTAATGATCTACGCATGTCACAAGATCCTAGTCCCTCTAGATTAATCATGAAGACATGAATGTTGTTATTGTCCAAAGCTATGTGATGTACAAGGAGTCAATAGTTGAAGAACAATCAAGAGAGAGGATGAAACTCCCTTGTTTTCCAAAGACACCAATGATCTCAATATCTCGATTGGGGAAGTATGATAAGCGGCCTATGAAGACTCTAGAATTTGAAAGATAGGTGGCATCTTGAGGCAAAACATTGTGTGGCATGAAGCAAATTAGGGTACATAAGGGCAAGCATCCAATTGCTCCCTTGCTAGTACAACTAGTGTCTAAGAAGAAAATGTAGAAATCAAGAAAATTAGTTGCATCAATGGCAGGTCATCCAAGGCATTCCTCAAAAGGACTACTTTATGTTTCGATACCAAAGTGATCGATGAAGGTTGACCATAGTCCTAGATATATTTGGGTGCCCAAGACCTACTTACAAGCTTAGATTGCCACAGATGAGCTCTTAGGAGTTAATCAATACTTACTAATCACCACACCCCAAGAAAATCCATTGAAGGCTCTTGTATAGACACACCCTTATAAAGTCAAACCTAGCATAATTTGAAACAACCTACTCAATTGTATTTTCTTCCATATTCCAACCTTGATCAACAACTACCCTTTGAGCTTGGGCATCCATTTTTCAGTCATGCCATCCACTTCTTGGAGGATCACCTCTTAGTAATACGATGAGCATTGTACCTACCATACCTATATTTATGGTAGAATCCTCCTGCACATCCACATCCAATCCCATGGACATATCACCACCCACTTTACCTCCCCCACCCGCAAACTTCCATAGTCTCCCATTCCCCCATCACCAGCATCACCAACGCCCACAACACCCCTATGCACTTCTTCCACCATTCCTAGTCTAATCTCCCTTCTGCTTGAATCTCCACCCGCACAAATAGCATCAATGCATGTAAATGGTACGTTTAACATAATGATTTAGTGTATAAATCAATTAAGGCAAGACTATCAACAACTTGAAGAGTGCAACGAAACACTCACTATCAAATTTCTAAGTTTTGAAGAAGCATGGTCACATTAGAAGAGAGAAACATGACCTTAGAAGACCAATATAACACCCTACAACAAGCCCACAAGGAACTTGACTCCAAGATGTAGACTGTTGATCAAGAGGCCATAGAGGATACATAAATCCTACTGCATGGATAGAAGGAGCAAAATGCCAAGCTCCAACAAAGCATGGCCCTCCTCAAGAGACACATGGCAGCTGCTTTGGAGAAGAATAAGAGTCTCCAATAACAAAACCAAGAGAATTTGGTGACAACAATAGAAAGTACCCCTGGTGCACAAATCTATCCCTCTAGATTCCGAGCACTTCCATATGAGACTCTCCACATACTCCTAGAGGAGCATGCCAATTTTCTCTACTCGTATGATTAGTTGCAAGAAGAGGTCAACCAACTTTGCTATTAGCAACTCTCTACCAACACACGTGTTCCAGAGGCTATGTCAATTGGTGTTGCTCCACAAAAGGTTGAAACCTTACAAACACAAATAGAAGGATTAAAAACTAAGCTCTTACAATACGAATGGCCAAGATTATCACAAAAGATGCCTGAACCAGACAATTTAGTGTAGATCCTAGTAGAGGAAACATTCAAAGGCTCATATGAACCCCAATCGATACTAAGAGATCTTGTCGTTGAGGAAGGCCAATAATGTATTCGAGCTCATTTGAGCCTTTAAATGAGCCTAGGAGCCTAATGTTTAACTAGGTCAAACACTAGGTTTGAACTAGTCTAGAGCTAGTGTAAAGTCTATAAAAAGAGCTAGAGAGATCATTCTAAGGGTTAGCATTTTTGGGAATTGAGCTTGTGAGAGCATCTGTTGTATCTTGAAATTAGTGCAATATAATATTCCATTGTTCTCCCTCTTGTTCTCGCCTTGTGTGTGTGTGTGTATGTGTGCATGCTAGGATTGTTCTCACTCGTGTGCATGTGCATTCCACTTGCTCATGGTCATCATACCACCCTCATGATACACCCTCATGTCTCCTCATGTTAGTTCTCATCATTGTGCTAGAGTAACAAAGCTCTAATGTGTGGTGTGTTTCTTTCACTTTGATGTAGCATGCAATCAAGGATGCATTCTCTATACTCAAAGAGTTCAATTGGGCTTGTAAATTCAAGGCATGATCTTGTCGGTGAGCATGTTATTGGCCCATGGTGACAAACTCTTCTCGAGCATTATGCATGCATGTAAACATCTATTGCAATGCATTGTTGATAGTAGACAAAGAATAAATTGGATTAAATTGCATGGATGCTTTGGGATCGATGTTGAATGCAGACGGGATAGGAGATGAAATAGGAAGGGTGCATACGAAGGTGAATACACTTTTGAGTGGTGGTGAATTTTGGGGGGGGGGGGGGGGGGGGGGTTGGAGTTGTGTGTGAAGTGTCAACAATGGTACGGCCAATGTTGAGATGTCCATAGTGTTGGACGTGTTGTGTGTGTGTGTGTGTTGTGTCAATTGTGAAAAGTGGTACTATGCATGTGGTGCATGATGGTGTCCTTGTGAAAATAGATACAAATGATGAAAAAACTAGAATTGGTTGGGTGATGGGTGGTCTAAAGAAAAGACCTAGTGGGATCTAGAATGAAAAGATATTTCCATATGATAACATACTTGTGGGTTTGTGGGTTGCATATTGAAGAAAAAAAGAGGAGGAAATTGCAGAGGGAAAACGTGATGAGGGTGGAATTGAAGCGAACGTTGGTTGAAGAGATGGTGGGAGTGGTGCAATTGTTGGTGGAATGGAAATGGTGTGGTAAGAGTGGTTGAGACAATAGTGGTGGGTGATCATGTTACAAGGAAGTGTTCATCAGTAAGGGTAGATGTATGAGGGCTAGGGTAGAGGTACAATCGGTATATGATAGTGAGGTGCAGTTTGTGGTGGGGTCTGAAAAAGAGATTGGAAGTCACGTGACAATTGGGTTAAGGTTATGATGGGTTGGATGGTTTGTTTAGTCAATGAGGAGTTGTCGATGGGCAGGATCGGAGGGGGTGTATGTCCGTGAAGAGTGGATTATTGGAAGAGATTCGGGGGTATTGGGACTTTGATGGGTTGAGATATGTGGGGTTGAAGGTGTAAATGAAGAGGCTGCATCACATGTACAAAGTTTTGTGGCATTTGGTTGTGTAGAATTTTAGAAATCTTCATTCTAAGGTCTCGAGGTCTATCTTTCCACAACTCTAAAAAATCAAGGCTACCTATGTTTAGTAATAACCTTATTTGTGGAGCATACCTTGCTTATTCATTGTACTCCTATGCATTTTAGCTACTATATCCTGTGTATAACATTCCTCCAAAAGGAAGTTTTCCAATTTTAACCATGATGGATGCTTTTAACGTTTGAAGTTGAATGTTTCATCCCAAATTAACAAGTTTATTTAGCTAGTCAAAGTGCAAAATAATATGTTTTGTATCAACTCTTTCTCATTGATGTTCCAAAGTACATAGTGGATTTTATTGCACTAATAAAAATCCTATAAGGTCTATTTGATACTCTAAGAGTGCAAGGGCTGGTTTTGTGCTCATTCTCTAGATCAATCTTCATCACCTTGAACCTAAACTTTCTACCTCCTACAAGCTTCTCCAAGTTGTTTCAATGGTATACGAGCTACATCAAGATTGGTGATGGATTTCCCTAAATCATTGAGAAGCTTGACGAGAAGCTTGATAGAAACAACTATGATACTTGGAAAATCAAAATGGAAGCCTATTTGCAAGTTAGAAATCTTTATGGAATTGTAGCAAGTGATGAAGCTATGCTAACTCCAAGATCCAAGGGAGTACCTACATTAGACAAGATAGTAAAACTTACACTTTGGTGTGCAAGGGATGCTCAAACAAGTTCATGCATTCTTAACTCTATCTCTGATTTTTTATTTCCACATATTAGTTGATGCACAATATCTTAAGGGGCACGGGTTGTACTTGAGATCTTCTTTTCTACAAGTACCAAAGCAAGAAAGAAACATCTATGGAATGAGATCAACCAAATGAAGAAGACACCACAAAGGTATGCTCTTCTTTTAGCTTGTATGCCAACACTCCCCCCTCTCTAGCGTCTGTCGCCCCTGATAGACCTCTGCTCTATTATAGGGTGGTTGATATAGTATTGGAGGACGTTCGTGGCTAGCTCGTGTTCACCTAGGCGTAACCCTCGTGCCAAGTCAACATGCAATGCATCCCAATTGATGGCACTTGGGATGTCTGGTTGCGGAGTCGTGTAGTACTCTGAGTACATGGCTTGTTCGCATGTGAATAGATGGAGTAGGTGTGTTGGCTTAGGTGTGAACACCTTCGAGTGATACTCCCAAAATCTTGATCAGAATATGTCTTTAAATGTTTGTTTATAGCATGCGAGAAGGTACTTGATTCATGCATGCCAAGCATAAGCCACTCGAATGCTAGGGGTGGTGCTCATGTCATACACCAAATCGTAATTTACATTGGTAAACCCCAATAGACATACCTGTGGTGCTGCTGCATTTCTAAAGCTTTTGAGTACGATCTACAGCATATCCAAAATTTAAAGCATCATTTGGGCAGTGACATCTGGCATCAGTTTCAAGCAAGGGATCCAATGTCGAATTGTTGCCATCATGTAAGCTGTTGATGGTGGTCCCTGTGGTGGCGCTATGTATGGATAATTGAGCCACTCCTTACATTGAGCATTATTCTGTACCTTTATGTTGAATGCTTTCCATGATCTGTGTCGTGGAATGGGATCGTAACATGGATTGTAAAGTAGATGTAAAGGCACGTGGCTCCATGTGCATAGCATTTCAGGATATGTCTCTAGAAGTTTCTATTACCATGTCAATTGATGGATCTTTCCTTTCTACACCTCTGTAGGAAGGTCTTTGGATTGAAACTAGGTAGCGAAGGAAGGAATCTTTCGTGTGACTCTCTGTATTTCTGCATTGTAATCTGGCAGAATAACATAGTAAGGCCTGTATTGGAGTTTCGATGAGAGGATGAAATGTCTAGATGACAAGTTCTTGAAGTAACTAGATTGTAATACAATTTCTTCTATGACTCTCATGGCCTAATTTTGCATTATCGTGCGCTCTTCATGAGAACTCCCCATTTCTTCCGCTTGTCATAGCCATGGGGGTAATGGTGCTTCAAAAGTATCCTTACCTTCTTCAGTTTGTCATCCCCCTGGGAAGGGTTGCGGATAAAAGTCCTCTTCAAATGTTTGTTCCACAGGAATGGAGACTGTCTCTTCATGTGTGGGAGGCTCGGGTGGGGATGGTGGTCTTTTGTATTGTAGTAGTCGTGTCTGCAATTCTGTGACTTGTTTTTGGAGATCTTGTAGGGCCTCTGAGTCAGTGACAAGTGAAGCGGTTGAGGCAGTGGCATGGGGGGCAGTTGTTGTATCCAACTGTTGTTGCTTCTTCAATTGAACTAGTTCCTCTCATAACTGGTCATGTGCCTCGAGTAGGTGGGCATAATCTTCAAGGATTATTTTGATATTCTCTGGGGTCACTACTTGGACTTTTGAGGGACTAATGGGTGCCCCGGGTGTGCTTTCCATGGCTGCTTCTAAGTTCTCCTGGTTTTGTAGTTGGAGACCCCTATTTTCTTCTTGAGCCGTTGCCAAGAGTCATTTCAATAGAGCCATATTTCATTGGAGTTTTGCATTGCATTCGATTTGTGTTCGTAGGTGGCTTTCCACCCTTTGGATTGCTTCTTGATTTACATTATGTAATTGCATTTCCAACATACCATGAGCCTCTTGTAAGGTTTGAAATTAAGTTTGGAGACTGGCTTTGTCCTCTTCTAGTGTATGGAGGCATTGCTGTAATGCTTCAGAGTGTTCTTGTAACCTTTGGATATGTGCTTGCAGCTGATTGTATATGTCCTTAACTGTGACATACACGCAGTCATGGTGTCAAATGCATTGCCTATAGATGAAGGTGTGGTTTGTACAGTGGAAAATGCAAGGGAAGGGAATATGGGGAATGGGAAGTGTGAATGTTGTGTCTACAGGAGATGTGTGTGCAGGTGAAATTGGTGGAGGGGGGATGAGGGATGGTGGGGAGGGGTGTTGGTGCAGACCAATCACCAATTGAAGTTTGGAAGACAAAAAGATGGAGATAAGATCAAGTCTTGAAGCAAAGAAGGTGGTTACATTCACAGGATGAATGATATGTACACATATGTACATTAGTGAAGACATAGATCACTTATATTTTTGAATAGTCATAAGCTTGTACATATTTGCCTATAAATACTTTGGAAAAATGTCGGGACAATAGGAGAGACAAGAGGAGACAATAGGAGAGTATGAGAATAGTGTATTTGTAAGTTGTAAGACTCATTAGAGTTCATGAAAATGAGTAGAAGTCTCTCTTATAACTCAGTTGTAAATTTCTGAGAAATAGAAGAAAAGTTGCGCCCGATGTTTCTCCTCGTGTAGTAGATCTTTTGTGATTTCCTTTTGGAGATGTCTAAGTCCATAGTTAATCAATCTATGGCTAAAGTTTGAGAATCTAATTGTAAGCAGGCTAAGAGAATTGTGTGTAGGAACATTCACATGTAAAGAATGTTCACAGTCTCCTGAAACAGGCGCAGATTTCGAGTTCAATGAAATGAGTAGTGCTCAGTGCACAGTGTAAAGTTTTACACATATGATAGCTCAAAATCTAAGTTGAGGGATAAGCTATCTACAGTCAAAAGGATTTGATAAAACGGGTTCGACATTGTGAGAACTAAAGCTAAGAAGTTAGGGGTGTCCAAATCGACTTCTCAAAAATGCAGATTTAGACATAGGTAACTTATGAAGTAGATTTCTCAAGATCTACTGAATCTTTTGGAGTGATTTGACTTGGAGGAGGTGCGCAATCTTTAGGCAACATCTTGTGCAAAGTTTCATAAACAACTTTACACATTTACTCAGTCAATGAGAAAGATATATGCAGCAGACTTTCTGAGTAATTTCCTTCTTCACAGTTTGTTCAAGAATTTTGATATTTGGTCATTGATCTTTTAAATTGGTGAAGGTTTTGACTTACTCTTGATATAGAGGTGTTCTAAGTTCAAGAGTAGGTTGTTCTTTTGGAGATTAACACTCTCCATTAAGGGGGAGGTGCCGTCAGTGGTGAAATGTCCATGCTTTCAGCGGTGGGGGTGAAGGTGGTGTCTACCATATATATCGGAATGGTAGGTGGTGTGTGTGTGATAGTGGTGAATAAGTGTTGTGTGGATGGTGGGAATGGGATCGACGAGGAGGGTTGGGTGGTGGCTTGAAATATTCTACAAAGGTAGTCATGGGCAAGTTGAAGGATTGGTGGTATGGGGGGTGGGAAGTGAGAACCTGGAGGCAGGAAGGCCATGAAAGGGGGCCTGGTGGCAGGGAATCCAAAGAGTATCCATCTAGTGTCAAGATGGCCTATGGCCGAGGGTGTGGGGGCTGGTTGTCCTATGGTTGTCTCCATGAGAGATTTGGTTGGGATGGTGGTGGCCTGGTAGACAGGGTTTTCAAAGGAGGAGAACAAGGTTGAACCGGAGGTGGGAGTACTAAAGATGAAGGTTTTCTCTATGGATTGTGTTTAAATGTAAACTTAGGATTAAGTTATCTGTTTAAGTTAAATTCAATCTAGGTTCTTGGGATGGTTAGGGGTCTATAAACAGAGGCCTTGTTTGTATTTTCCCAAATCTACAAATTAAGAGTATCCTACTTCACCAAATTAACACGCTAAATCAGATTATCTTCCCAATACTATTTTGAATGCGTTCTTCAACACACTTCCACACTAGACAGTTAACTCTATAACTTCTTCACTTATCACGTTAATCAATTTACTTAATACTTCATTGAACTTCTCTTAATGATTTAACTTACCAACAGAATTGACAGTACTCAGATTACATAGTAATTCGGTAACTGTGCTTCGCTTTTGGCTCTCGCCCAGACGAATAGTCCGATGACTACACCTTCTGCTTCACGCGACTCTTTCATTAATTTTGCCAAAGGTTACAACTTTGTACTACGCCTTTACATAATGCGTGCAACGTTTCACGATATATATTACAAAAAGTATGAGTTCCATTCCGGTGTCTTACACTGGCATGCAGGGTGGACTCGAACCCAAGATGGTAATTTCATGGTCAAGGTTCATCTATGATACCTTGGATATACATAGTTTGAGCTAATTTGAAGGTACGGGTAATCTTTTGCTTTAGGGAATCTAACATATTCTTCAAAATGTCAAGTTGCTTCAACTGTGCATCAGTTCTCACTAAACTGGCAGCAATGACCTGACTTATTAGTAACTCCATCTGTGTCTGCAAAAATGACTCTTGGAGATAAAATTCATTGGCAAGAGTAGCATCTCGGCACAGTTTAATTTCAGCTATTTTTGCATCAATGCGCGAGAGCCGGTCCGCCTGAACTCCTAGTTGTTTTTTTCTTCTCTCGAGTTCCTGAGTTTGAAACTGCATCGTTTTGTAATAATTCTCTCTCTCTCTCTCTTGTTTAATAGCTTCCATCTCCTTCTTTAACTAAATAGGCCGGTCAATCTCTGCTTCCAAATCACCACTTTTCTGGAAAAGTTCTTCGGAGACCTTCTTTAATTCTTCAGTGGTTTGCAGAGCAAGGTCTGCCATTTCCTGTCCTTTCTGCTCCACCAAAGCAAGATCTGCACGTTTATCCTCCAACAGATTTTTGAGCGCAACCCTGGCATCTTCTTTATCAGTCACCAGTTGTTTCAATTGAGAAATTTCTTCATCGCGAGCAGCAAGGAGGACATCCTTCGCATTCAATGGACTTGCAAAAGACGAATCCGCTCTTCACAGGAACTAGTCTCAGCTTTTGGGGTTGTTGAAGAAGGAGATTGATATTCACTAACAACAGTCGCTTCCACTGTCTCCTTCACAGCCCTTGCATCTGATTGATGAGATTCCTCCCACTATGAGAGTTCAGCTACATCTTCCATGATAACATCTTTGTCCGACTGCTTACTAGGACACGACAGGGCGGATTCTACCTGTAAGGAAGTGGGGGTGCCATGAAAGAGTTCAACTTCTTGAACTGCGGTGGAACCCTACAATTGGCTTTGCGATGGGCTAATTCGTCTGTGTTTTCGCTGGAAGAAGTGTAGCAAATCTTCATCATCGTCATCTTCTAGCATCTGTGTAGAAATCTCTCTTGAACATCATCTGTCAAAAGAAAGTTGACACTCTTCAGTCCATTCAAACTGACGTGGAATACTAGTTATCAATCGATTAAGTGGTATGGCCAGATGAGCAAGGCAACACAGATGCCGCCCATGCCACCGGATTTGGCCCAAAAACCGCATCATGTCTTTAGGTGTCTTAGGAGCAGGAGCCTCCAGTACAACCTTCACTTTGTCTAGATCCACCTGAATGCCTTGTTTTGAAATAACGTGTCCGAGGAGCTTGCCCCAGGATACAGAGAATACTGATTTATTCGGGTTCAGGCACAAGCGATATTCCTGACACTTTGAAAAGCAACACCGTAAATGGTACAGGTGTGCTGACATATCACCGGATAATGAGAAATCATCCAGATACGCTCTCATAAATGTGGTGAGATAAGGGGAAAATTTCCTGCATGCAGTGTTGTAACGTACGTGGTCCAAACCACATTATGGTACACACATAGACACCCCAGTTTGTAATAAAGGTAGACTTGGGTATATCCTACTCTGCCATTCTGACTTGATTGTAACCACTGTATCCATCTAGAAAGGAATACATCTCCCGGCCGGCCACGTTGTCTAACATGGTATCCAAGAATGGCAACGGAAACGGATCAGGTACGGTTGTGGCATTGAGCTTTCAATAGTCCATGCATATCCGTAGCTGCTTGTTTTTCCTCGAAACTATAATAATGGGAGAGATCCATTCTTCATGCTCAATAGGCACAATAAATCCCACCTTCAACAATTGATCAAGTTTGGCTTTAACCTGTGCCACATAGTTAGGATTCATCCTATAACTTGGTTGTTAGATGGGTCTCGCATCCGGTTTCAACACCACACTGTGTTGATAAATCTGTGGGTCCAACCCCTTCATATCCCTGTAGTCCCATGCAAACACATCAGCAAACTCTCGTAGGAGCTGCAATAGGTGCTCCTAAAAGTCTTGAATAGTCCGGCCTTTATTTTTACTGGTCGTGTGTTGGTTTGGTCACCTAAACTACAGGTGATCAACTGATCTTCCGATACATAGAATTGTCGGAGCTTTTCCAAATCGTCTCGGGACTAGAGTAATTGTTGGAGCATTGACTAATCAAAATTCTGTTCTGTACTCGACTTATGCTCATTGGTTAGTGGGACCACCGTACACGCTGCTGGACTCTAGTTATCAGCCACCGTTTGTAAATCTACAGTGCCAAGTGCCATCAGGTCCTTGTTAGCTTTAAGTAAAGTCTTCTCTTCATCATCGGAGAGACCATCCAGCATGTGTACAGGCTCCACTAAATATGGTCGTGCATGTAAGTCACAGGGTTTCATGTCATCCAATGGGACAACATATTTCCGGTGATTAATTTTAAAGAGTAATTCATGCACTGACCAGTCTTGCACTACCTTAGCTTGTTTTAGCCAAGGACGTCCAAAGAGCAGATTGTAATCTAGGCTTGATTCGGGTAAATCCAAGACAACAAAGGTCATTTTGAAAACAGAACCTTGTAGAGTGATTGGAATATCTCGCACCAAGCCCATCGAAGGGACTCGAGATTGATCAGCCTTGCGTACAAAGAATTGAACAGGTTCAATTTGCATCCACCCTAGCCGTTTGCAAAGTGCTGTTGTTGCAATGTTGACACCAGATCCGCCATCAATGAAGACTTGTGTGATTTTGTGGTTTTTGTACCATACCGTAATCAGTGGTATTGTATGATCCACCATTTGGTCCAATTCCGATTGGATTGTGGCTATTGTGGGAGCACTCGAGGGTCCTAGGTTGACCTACTGCTGGAACTGTTGACGCACTCCCAGGTCCAAAGCCAATAATTGACCCAAGGGCAAGGTAATTGATGCCTTGGATAGCACATCCCACACCGAATCAGTTTTGGTTGTTTTTGGTATGGTCTCCAGTGTGGACTCCGGTACTATATGAGTCACATTTCCCCCTTCTGGTACCTCCGGCAATATGCTTTGCTACATCACCAGAATTGGGTCAGGAAATACAGTTTGTTCCTGCGTAGCCCACTTGCTTGCCTATGTAAACACCTTCTGTTGTTCACGAATTCGTGGTTCAAAGATCTCCGCAGCTGGCTGTAATTGCTTGCGTGAACGTGTTTGCACCACTACTGCTTGCGTATCCACTGTCAAGATGTACACCATATTTGCCATCGGATGTTGTCGTTCTTTTTTCTTTTTGTCATACTCAGCTGCATCTTTACAAAATCTTCGGATATGCCCGATTTCACCACAAAAATGACATTTAGGAGGGGGAGGAGATGCACCTTCTCCTGATGGACTTGCATTCCACCGAGCTTGTCCAAAATTTTTTCACCGTCCACCTCGATAATGCATGTATCCCTGGTATGGAGTATTCCGCATCTGTGGTGGCACATAATGGCTAACAGGTTGCCCTTGTTCCTGAATGATGGCATTAATAGCTACTCTATTCTGTACCTTGGCATTATACGGGCAAGTCTCCGTAGTGTGGTCTATTGCGTGGAAAATTGCACAATACATTTGGTTTAGAGTGCATGTTGAACTACTATGCCCTAGATTTTTGCATTTGGTACAGTAAATTTGTTTCAAAGGATCTTCGTTAGATTGCCGGGACGCTTTCAACCACTCTAGATCTTCAATAAATCCACCCACTTTATTTTCTAATTGTAACGCCATAGCAATTACGACATCTAAAGTCATTCCACCCACGCACCATATGATCATAATCTACTTCAATTGGGGCTTTAATCTGTTGATGAACCACGGCGTGATAACGTCATTTGGTAAATTAGCATGCACACGTGGCAACTATCATTAATGAGTCCGAAATAGCGTGGCATAATCCTATACATTTTGGTGTGGTTTCTGCCTATTATTCTGAAAGTAGTAAAAAATTTGGGCTGGGTTTTTCTTTAACCAAAATCATTGCAGAAATGCATCCTTCACATCATCGTACTGCCGGAAGTGGTTCAAATCATATTCGGTTAGCCATCGTGCAGCTTTATTAACCAGGGTTGATTGGAACACAATAGCTTTATGAGTAGGGTATGCGGGGTAATTCAGAACTGCATAATTAATCTCAAAGGTCCGTACATGCGCATTGGGATCATCCCCCGAAAAACCTCCAAATTTTGTGTATGTGACCCCCGCTGGTACCGGACATGGTGGGATAACCTGTTGCTGCTGATGTTGTGGTTGCGGTTGTAGTGGTGTTTGTTGTTGTTGCTGTGAGCCACTCATGGTGCTGTTGTTAGTGGGATTGTTGTTGTTACCTAAAAATTGGGGAGGTATCTCTTGATATTCTTGAACTATATGGTCAACCTGCTCACTTTCCGGTCCTAAAATGTCATTGAACCGATTGCTTAACTCCAAATCTAACAGCCCTTCCTCAACTTTAGTGTCGAAATTAGCTAATCGTGCACCAAAAAATGGTGAGTGCAATAATGTCCACCAAACAACACCACAGTCTCATCAAAAAGCTTCGAATCGCCACCAGCTAATACCGAACTCTCATCGAAACTCGCTGAATTCTCACCGGATGAGACTGCACTGTCACCAGAAATGTTCTCACTGGATAATGCGAACCTATCACCGAAAGTGACCGAATTGTGACCAGATAATGTGGAACTGTCTCTGCACTGTGCCTCTATACAACTAGAAATCACGGTACTTTCTTCAGAAGGGACCGGACTTGCACCATAATGCACTAGATACTCCCCGTGTGCTACCAAACTACCACCATAATTGTCGGTGGCTAGCTATACTCAACCTTCTACAACTAGACTTGATTGTCTTGCACTTCTACCACCAGGGGGTGTTCCTAATAAGTTTGGAACTGCCCAGGGATGTTGATCTCTGCGGTATTTGGGGTATGATTCGCCGGAACGTGTTATAGGCATATATCAAAGAATTCTTCCTCAATCTTTAATCTTCGATGCAAACGACTACTCCATTTCCCACAGATGGCGCCAGTGTTTAAACTGTAACTTAGGATTAAGTTATCTTTTTAAGTTAAATTCAATCTGGGTTCTTGGGATGGTTAGGGGTCTGTAAGCAAAGGCCCTATTTGTATTTTCCCAAATCTACAGATTAAGAGTATACTACTTCACCGAATTAACGTGCTAAATCGGATTATCTTCCCAATACTATTTTGAATGCATTCTTCAACACACTTCCACACCAGACAGTTAACTATATAACTTCTTCACTTATCGCATTAATCAATTTACTTAATACTTCATTGAACTTCTCTTAATGATTTAACTTAATCAATAGAATCGTCAGTATTCAGATTACACAATAATTCGGTAACTGTGCTTTGCTTTTGGCTCTCGCCCAGACAAACAGTTCGCTGACTACACCTTCTGCTTCACGCGACTCTTTCATTAATCTTTCCAAAGGCTACAACTTTGTACTACACCTTTACATCATGCGTGCGACTTTTCAGGATATATATTACAAAAAGTATGAGTTCCTTTCTGGCAGCTTACAGTTGGGCAGTCGAGGTGGTGTCTTCAGCTTTTGTTCGAGGAGGTGATGGTGGGGGTGTGCGTGTTATTGGCTCTGTTGACTTTTCTTGGGTGGCTATGGTTGGCCAAGAGTTCTTGGGTTCAGAAGTAATAATAGGTTCTTCCCCCATAGTAATGGGAATCTGTTTTTACCGGACCCTCATCGTATTTGGAATCTTCATGGATCATATTGTACGGGAGGCCCCTGTAATGTTGATATGACTTTCAACTACACCATACGTTTTTTCCATCAATAGGAGATCTTCATTGTATTCAGAGTCAACCCCAGCTTCTTCCAAGAGCTCTGCCATGTGCATTCTACTGTTCTATTCATTAAGCAATTGTTGTGCCCTCACTCGCTCCATGATTTGATACATCCTCCAGAGTATCATTGTATATGTTGGGGCTCCATTAGTTTCTTCTTCTACTACTTCTTCATCCTCTTCTTCTCCTTTTGGGTGTCCCGGTTGTTGAGATGAAGTTCTCTGTTAATCGTCATCCCAGTGTGCATGGTAGCCTTCTATGGATTTCCTCCATCTTTGGGAAGAGGTGCCCTGTTCTTCTATGTCTGAAAAGAATTCTACATCAAAGAGTTGTGTATTTTGCAAGAATGGTTCAAAGTCGAAGGTGCCATCCCCTCAACTTCTCTAGTCGTAGCAAATTCAAATTCAAGAGGGATAGGAGGATCCGATGGGGTAGCTTGTGATGTGCCTTTAGATCCAGATCTGGGTATTCTAATGGTAAAGGGTGTCACGGTGGCATCCCCACGCGGAGAGACTTTCGGAGTCGTCAGAACTTCGCATGTCTGGACATAGGGAATTGAGACCCTCACGCGCTTGGATTGATGTGTGGCAGTTTTGAGTCTCTTAAACATTTGTAGTTGTGACCAAGTTAAAGCACGTTCTATGGGTACATCGTATGCTAAGGACCTGTAGATGATGTGCGTGATTGCACAACAACCATTCACCACTAGCTTCCTAGATGACCTTTTATTTTCTTCATATAGCTGCTCTAGAATCCATACAGGAAGCTTAATAGGTAGTGCACCTGTCTCTGCCAAGTAAAAAGCGAACCATATCCATTTGTGGGGCTGAGTGAATCGAACTTGATGAGGAAACACAAAATTTTGCATGAACATATGAAGAGGAATCGACGCATTTGGTGTGAATGCTGCCATATCTTTCAGCTTTTGTAGTTTTCGGTTCTAGGTATGAGAGCATCCTTCTCCAATGATACATGCGTGCCATGCATGTTCAAAGCAGAGCTCACCAATTCCAATGTAATTTAGAACCTTTTCAACTCATTGTTGCCCAATAAAGTAGGAAGAGCAAATGTTCCTAGTTTATCTTTTTCCTCATTTGCTTGTAATGTTGAGACCAAGTAGTAATATCATAGGAGATCTGGTTTGGGTAAGGGTGCCGCATAGTACTCCGCCAGCCCTCCACACTACCATATGGTTTGAAGTTCTTGTATGTTCTGGAGAGTCTCAAACTCCTTGGAAAAGAATTGGAATCAGACCCATGACGTGTCATACTCACAGTTGGACTCCCAGATATACTTAGCCTCCCCTAAGGGCGGCCTTGGCATGCCATTGAACCAATGAGAATTTGTATGGACTCTCTCTGTTATTCCTGTGGGAGGGTCCATTATAGGTATTTGCTAGAGGTGTTGCAGCTCTACAGGTCGTTTTTGTTGGTGGCACGTCCATAGTGTTGGTGCAAAATCCAAGCCCACACATTTGGCTTGAAGTTCATACACATATGAAGCTCCATGGAAACCATTGCTCGGAAGAGTTTCATCTTTACCATTTGTAAAAGTCATTTCTTTTTTACTTGAGAATATTTGTAATCACCTACCGAAAACTCGTGGACTTGTTAGCTAGAAAAGTAACTACTTCATTGATGGAATATTTCTAGATTGAAGGATCACTTTTAGAGAGAGCCAAAAGTTGAATTCAAATTCAAATTTGAATGTAACACTTATATAAAGTGACTTGAAAACGTCACGGAAAAAAGCTTCAATTCCCGAGCTCTCCATTGCCATTGTGTAAGCATGTGAGGCCTACATTGTAGCCTACACTAATCTCTATCATCAACCTATGTTTATCAAGCCTTTGATCTTGTACAACATTGTTCATTAATACAATACATCTACATTGTTCATCTATGATATCTTTGTTATAGTCATTCCTAACTGTCAACTTGTGCTACTCATATCTCAATCAATTCTTCATCAAATTCAATGATTTATAGCTTTTTGGAATCAGCTCCAAGTTATCTACATGCTGACAAATATTGAAGAAAATCCATTAGGCCAATTTGTAGAAAAGTGCATCGAAGCACGCATTGGTCAAACTCTGCAGAGGTCCTAAAAAATCAGGGGTAATGTATTATTTGTTAAATTCATTGCTACATGGCAATGCAAACATCTCGATCATGGTTCATGATACAATAGTCTAGACGCTGCACATACATACCATAAAAGCTCACGGACCGAGGATTGGGAACCTACATAAAGGAAACAAGAAGCAAACCCCCTCTACTTGTCTTCTCGCCCCTCCCTTCTTAAGTTCTACATCGAAACTTACATGGGCTTTCTTTTGGTGAGCAGCTTCAAGGACATATACCCATATTAGGAATTGTAAGACATCCCACGAGACTTGGGAAACATTGTCTTCTTATTTCTCTTCCAACACAAGGGCCAGGAAGAATCAATTGTGGATTGATTTCACCACTCAAAGAAAGTAACCTAAGCAAGGGATCTCAGATTATGTGACCAAAGTCAAAGATGTAGGAGATCAGTTGGCAAGCATAGGAGAAGAAATTGAAGAGGAGCACATTGGAAGGCAAGTAATCAATGGTATTAAAGCTGATGACAAATGGGAGAGCTTCACAACTGCCATGGACTTGTACATGGACATGCAGATTCCAGACCTTACCACACTCATGGGGCAATTATTTACCCATGAAGCTAAGCTCAACAAGAATGGAGACTCATCAAGAGGTAATAGCTCTTCTACCCTATACACTGATAAAAGTAAGTCCAAAGAGAAAGCCAAGAACAAAAAGGTTGAAGATGAAGGAACTACCTCCCAAGCCAACTATGTAGGGAGAGGTAGAACCTCAAGAGGAAGGGGCATAGGAGGTAAGCAAGGCAGGGGGAGATCTTATAACTCCTCACCATGCAATATTTGTGGTTTATCGAATCATACTATGGATGAATGTTTCACGAAATTGAAGAATCAGAGAGGTAGAGGATACCAAAGAGGTGGATATACACAATCAAGAGGGAGATTCAATCACCATCAATGATACAACAACAACTACAAGAACAATTACAATAGCAACTACCAAGGAGGCTACAAATCAAGGAAGGATTACAACAACTACACAGAGGAGCAAGAAGATTCTCTTCTGATCATGAACATGACATCAAAACTAGGTATAAATGATGACCATCTCGTCTACATTGACTCAGGATGCTCAAACCATGTGGTAGGCAATGTAGCTCTTCTCTCTGACCTTGAGGAACCAAAGGGTAATCATCAAGTTCAAACAGGTGATGACACCAAGCACTAAGTGATTAAAGTAGGGAATGTTAAGACCTATGATGGAAACAAGAATCTGTTGAGTAGGGTTCTATATGTAGCTACAATTACCAAGAACTTGATAAGTGTTGGACATATTGTAGAAAAGGGTTTATAGGTTAGATTTAACCAATATGGAGCATTTGTGGAGGATCCCAAGCATGGGTTCAAGAGAATTGCCAAAGGAGAAAATTCAGGTAGACTATTCACTTTTGAACTTGAGGAAACAAGGAACATTGCACTTTATAGTTATAAAGATCAAACATTATTAGAGCTTGAAATTTGGCATAAAAGGTTAGGGCATGTTGGTGAAAGAACTTTGAAACGAATATGTAGAGACCAATGTTTCCTAATGTATCCAAGAAACACATGATTTATAAATGTGGTGCTTGTGAGTTTGGAAAGTCTCATAGATTACCCTTCTCAAGGAAAGGCTACATGCATGAGGACTACCTAGAACTTGTTCATACAGATGTATAGGGACCAAGTAAAGATCCCTCAATCTTTGGATCAAGGTATTATGTATCTTTCATTGATGATTACAATAGGTGGACTGTATTGTACTTTATGAAGCACAAAGATGAAGTACTCAGTTGTTTTAAAAAAGTGTCTTGCACTTGTTGAGAATCAAACAGGGTGAAATCTAAAAAGACTAAGGTCAGCTGGAGGAGGTGAGTACTTCTCAAATGATTTTGATGCATTCTTGCAGGACAGAGGAATTAAAAGAGAAATCACAACAAGGTATACCCCTGAGCAAAATGGGGTGGCAGAGAGGAGAAATAGATTAATTGTTGAAACTGCTAGGTCAATGTTAAATGAGAAAAAATTCCCTAACTACTTGTGGGCAGAGAGTGTATCTACTGCCACTTATCTTGTAACAAGGTATGGAAGTCAAGAGGCAAAGCAAAGATGCAAGAGTGGGGAGAATGCTCCAAGCAAGCACCTAGACGATCAACAACAGAGAAAAGACAACCAAACACGTATGGATATGATTCCACATTTGTTACAAATAATTCAATCTACTTGGAAAAGGACTCAATTTCAGAGGAACCTTCAACCTATGAAGAGACAAAGGGAAAACCTTATTGGGTAAAGGCCATCAAAGAAGAAATAGATTCATTGAAGGAGATGGACACTTGGGATTTGGTTCCAATGCCACCCAATCAAAAGGTAATTGGTTGTATATGGGTATATAAAGCTAAAAGAAACTCAGATTGATCAATTTGGAGGTACAAGGCAAATGTAGTTGCCAAAATGTGCTCACAAACTCATGGTATAGACTATGAGGAAACATTCTCACTAGTTGCAAAGATGACTACAATCAAAACATTGATAAGTGTAGCTGCTACAAGAAATTAGAGACTCCTCCAACTTGATGTGAAACATGCATTCCTAAATGTTTGGATAAGGGAAGAGGTGTACATGTCACAACCACCAAGTGTTGAAGACCCTAATCATACATCTTATGTTTGTATAGTTAAGAAATCATTGTATGGATTGAAACAAGCTCCTAGAGCTTGGAACTATAGGTTCGTTACATACCTTCAAGATCAAGGGTTCAAACCTAGCAACTCAGATCATTCTTTATTCATCAAAAGTGATCACAATGAGGTTATATATATATGTGTATATGTAGATGATATTATTGTGACAAATGATGATCTAAATGACATTCAAAGGATCAAGAGACACATGTGAGAGGTGTTTAAAATCAGTGCCTTCGATGAGCTCACATATTTCCTAGGTATGCAAGTGATTTATATAGATGAAGGGATGTATCTAAACTCAAAGAAGATACATTCAAGACTCACTTCTCAAGTTCAGAATGGAGAACACAAAGCTTGCAGGTACACCTTTGGAATTGAACCATAATATAAGTGTTTATGAAGGTGAGTATATTGATAATCCTAAATAGTATTAAAGCTTATTTGGTAGCTTGATATATACTACTCACGCAAGACGAGACATATCATATAGTGTGGGAGTACTTAGTCAGTTCATGCACTCACCTAGAAGGCCACACATGGATGTTGCAAAGAGAGTATTCAAGTATCTTAAAGGGACACATAATGAAGGTATCTATTATCCTTACTCTTGAGATTTGGATATCAAAATCTATTCAAATGTAGATTGGGCAACAACAAAGGATGATAGAAGAAGTACCTATGGATACTTAGCATTTGTAGGTTCAAAATTGGTGTCATGGAGTTCAAAGAAGCAACCAAAAATTCCTTTATCTTCAACAGAAGCATAGAGAGGTCTAACTATTGCAACTGAAGAAGCAAGATGGCTCAAGGAGTTGTACTCATATTTGGGACTTGTAAGTTCCAAACCTCACTTACTTGGAGATAATGTAAGTTCCATGCATCTAGCTGCAAATCCAATGTTTCATGCAAGGACAAAGCACATAGAGTTCCATTACCACTTTGTAAGAGAGAAGCTTATGGAAAAGGAAATTGACAAATAGCAAATAGCAAACATGATGACAAAGGCACTTGATGGGATAAAGCTTTGTAGATTCAAAGTTATGGTAGGTATTCAACCTATTAGAGAATGAAGACTCAAGTATACTTTATCTTGAGGGGAAGCTATTGGAACATCAAGCTTGCATTTTGCTTGAGGTGGATATGCTCTACATAAAATCCATCATTTGGATGGTGCCATATATATACCTTGAAGAATAGCACTTATGTGCACATTATTTCTTTGTATTGATTGGTTGATCACTTATGATCATTTCTTGTAAGATTCAAGGTATTTACCTTTGTAAAAGGAAAGAGTAAAAGGCCTAAAATCCACGAGCTAGAAGTGGTTGAGATTGATTCTCAATCAATCAATAAGAAGCATATATGGGTTCAAATTTCTCTTTTCCTAGATTATAGGAAAATTCCAATAAATCTAAACTACCATATTCGTCTAATATCAAATTTAAATTCATGAAGAAAAAGCGTGGTAATACCCTCAAGAGCCTATATAAAGAATCCAAAACATTTGTACATTAAGTAGAGTGCTGATTTGAAGCAATACATATACTCTTCTGTCATTGCTTGGTGTCAGGTCTATTCTCTACTCCTTCCTCGAACTCAGTCAACGTGCCAAGATTGTTGCTCTCTCTCTACAAAGCTCCAAATGACGTGTTTTTCATTCATTGGAAAGGTATAAATATTAGTAATAACCAATCATTAGGGTCAATAATGTCAAAGAAGTCATAGTTTTATAGTCTCAGGGTCATTGTTTGCACATCCTTAAAAAGTTGAGATGACATCCAATCAGTGTTAAGGTGATTGCTCCTTCATTGGTTGATATAAATTAGGGCTTTTATGCATTTTAGCAAGCTAACCCTATGTACGACACTTCCTTCAGAGGATTTTTTCCAATTGTAACTATGTTGGCTACTCTTAGTGTTTGAAGGGATAACTTCCATTCTTCTTTAGAAGGTTTTTGTGAGCTAGTCAAGGTGCAAGTTATCTGTTTTGCATGAACTTGTTCTTGTTAATGTTCCAAAGTACCTATTGGGTTTTATTGCACTAACCACAATCTTACAAGGTCTACATCACACACACACACACACATATATATATGTATATATATATATATATTATATATATATATATATATATATATATATATATATATATATATATATATATATATATATATATATATATATATATATATATATATATATATATATATATATATATATATATATATATATATATATATATATATATATATATATATATATATATATATATATATATATATATATATGCAGATATCTAAGGTTGGTCCTATGATGGACTTCACCACTTGAAAACTCAACTTTTCAAGACTGTCCAAGCTTCTCCAACTTCTTTCATAGACTAGTTGCAATTTTCTCTAATCATTATAATAATACTTAAGAGCTAACTGAATTCAGACTTTATTGAATTCTTATGACTTAAGAGCTAACTGAATTCAAAAATAGCTCACACTAGTTTGACCATTTTGACACATAGCTTCGTTCTCCTAATTATGGGGTAACTTTTCTCTAAATTGGTTGCATTTGGCCTTTCTTTGAGGTGATCCTTGTATGCTTTTTAAAATAATTTCTAGGCCTTATAGATCAAGATTTGCTAAGATTGATCATGGCTTTGGGATGGGAGATACATATGCTTGGGTATGAGGGGATGAAGTAGGGGATGGGTTATTTGAGATGTAATTCTATGATCATTGCTTTGGTTTCCTTTATGATACCTTCTAACACCACTAGATTTTTGAGTACTTTCCTTTTTCTCTATCTCTAGTTTCTTTTCATGATGGAGCCTTCTTTTTACTAGTTGTTGCACTTTAGTTCTCCTCTTCAATCATCATAGCATAAATGAATAATAACCTCAAGCATTTTAAATGTCAATCCAAGAAGTGTGCTAAGATCCTAAGCCCAGTCTTTGTCAATGGACTCCAAGAATTATCCTTCAAAGACCAGAATAGTTGTAATCTACTCCATCCTCTCATAAAACATAAAGATTTTTGTAATATTTTTAAGTAATCCTTTGTTTAGGTGTAACTATTGCTAGAGATAATATTTTTCAGTGATTCTTGTGCCCAAAGTGTGGTATTTTAGATGATAAGATATTTGATGAAGTTAGATTCAAGTTTCATTAAATTTACCCCCTTAACGAGAGAATTGTGATAATGATAGATTCACATAGTCTCAAGAAAATGGTTCCTATTTTGATTTAAGAGCTTGAAGGATAAAGATAAACTAATGAAATCATAGTACACACATGAAACAACTGATCATCTAGATAAATCCATGAAATATACTAATAACATCCACTTGAAAATACCATGAAAGCTGAATGAAGAGAATGCTTATTGCAAGAAGCTCTCTAGTTCTCAATAATTTTTCAAATCAAATTTACAAGTTTTCCCACAAAATTAACTTCAAATGTCTTTTATTCTATTTTAAGTGTCCATGTTGGCATACAAGCTAAATGAAGAGCATACCAACACAAGGAGCAGTCATGCACAATCTGGTAACAACACCTAATCATTTTTTCCATGAACTATTTCCAACTCAAGTGATTCTCATCACTACACAAACATTGTAAATTCCATTTTTGGTAGAATAGACTCCATTTTGTTCAACTCGAGGAGTCCTCGGGCTTGAGGAGTATTGGAATTAGCTACATACCAATTTTCATAATTTTTAGAATCCATTTGAGCCCTCAAATAAGCTCTAGAACCTAATTTTTAACTAGGCTAGACACTAGGTCTAGACATGGCCAAAGCTAGTCAAAAAACTATAAAAAGAGCTAGAGAGCTCATTTTTGGGATTAGATTGTTAGTGATTTGAACTTATGTAAGAGAACTTTTTGACTAATGCGAAGAACTCCATTGTTCTCTCTTTGTTCTTCCCTTGTGTGCAAGTGTGTGTGTATGTGTGTGCATGTTTGTGTGGTTCTCACTCACACACTTGTGCCTTCACTTTCTCATAGTCTTCATACTAGTCCTCACGTCTCCACAAATTGAAATTTATGAGGTGGATCTCCTTACGTTGGTACTTGCCATTGTGCTAGAGTGACACAAATTTGGCACCGTTGCCGGAGAGAGAGCTTCAAGGACGAGCGTGTGATGGTAAGATGTAAAGTTGAGACATTGGAGTCATAGGTAATATCCCTTCTTTTCCTTTAATTGAAATCACATCTCAAACGCACTCTCACACATCACCCCCACTACCATCCCCATCACCTTCCATTCCCCAACCTTCTAATCCACCACACATAACCCACCCACCACCTACAGTAGGATCAGTCCTTGCCGATCCCACTCTTGAGGACATAGACATGATGCTTAGGGCATATGAGGCCAGAATCCAGGAAGGGTCAAATGTAACAGATCATGAAAAGTGTTACCCTAGAGTGGACCCAGAGCTCAAACGAGCAAAACTTTGCGCCAAGATGGTGGAATTGGCTCAAGCCATGTTTGAGGCCAGTCGCCTCTTCAATTGCTCTAGCTCCACTAGAACACCATTGCATTTTGATGGTCTATTAGATAGATTGGAGAGGTTAATTGCAAAGTCTGGAAAAGGAGTCACCTCCCAGTCTAAGGAGAGTGCAAGTGATAGAATAAGCATTCCTCCCCAAGAAGCTTATGTGCCTAACTCCACTAAACCAGACACCTCTTCTTTTATGAATCGGTATTCACCAGAATTCTTGCGAGAGATTCAAGAAGAGAAATGGGCTAAAGAAAGTGAAGAACCTCCTCCAATTGAACTTGTGGATGATGCACACGATCAATTCCCACAAGACATTCCTTGCATTTATGGAGAGGAGGAGAGTGCCAAATCTCATGAGAGATTAGACTTCGAGTCTAATTCCTTGCAGGAACTACTCCATTTCACAGGTCCATGGGAAGCTAAGTCTACTTGCATGAGAGCACCCACGGTCATGATAAGAAACGAAGACTCAATCATACCTAGGAATACGTAGGTAGTAAAAGACACTAAAGTGCAGTGCAATATCGCTTTAGAAGAGCTACTCAAGGTTAGGCCAGAACTATGGAAACATGTAGCCAAACAAGTGCCAGACGTAGCAAAACCTTGTTCCCAGAAGGATCTCATAGAACGGAGCCAGCAATACCCTTGGACAAGATAGGAGACATGAGCGAAGGAGAAGAAGGAAACATCTATCTTCCTATTACCCATTAGGGGTACCAGGGTACACAACCAAGGCAATTTTGGGCTGAGGTGCAGGAGTTGCAATTGCTACCACTTTCCTATGGAAGCATTGGGGCAAGCCCACACTCAGGCAAACGAGAATGAAATTGTAGATGGCCGATGGTCACATAGAAAGACCCTTAGGGCTGCTAGAATGAATAACTCTCACTATGTGTGGTGTTGAGTTCGAGCATACTTTTGCCATATGCAACTTTAGCAAGAACCAAGCTTATGAGATGATTTGGGAAGACCATTTATGAGGCAGTCGCAAGTAGTACAGGATTGGGGAACCAATTCCTTATATTTGCAACACTTAGATGTTACAACCAAAGTCAATCTCAAGGATTTCTCTCATAGAGATGTGCCCCCTAATCAATGGAATCCCATCCATAGAGCCATAGATGATACTGAGTCAATGCATTCCATAGGATCAGGAACCTCATGGATGCATGAAGATACTCACATGGATGTGCAAAGTAGCAGTAGAGAAGAGATGAAAATCAATCGGTGACCTTTTGTGACCCTAGAGGTAGGACAAGGAGAGAGTGCAAGGAGCGCGAGAGCTTTAATTGACTCAGGAGCAGCCACTAGTGCAGTTCAACTTTCTTATTGCCAAGAATTGCAATTGAAGGTCAATCCTATCAATGCATATCTCATAGGATTGGGAGGTGTGGAAACCCCTTGCATGGGAGAGGTGGAACTTCCCCTCTACATTCAAGAGGTTCTAACAGCACTCAAAGTGCTAGTATGTGAAGACGAGGATCTTACCGAACCTCTTGTCTTGGGCCAAGACTAGATCTATGATCATGCAGTCAACCTCAACCTAAGAAGTGGACTTCTTCAGGCTTGGGTAGGCCAAAACCACATCACGATTGAATCAGAAAATCAAGCACTCAGGCCACTAGAAAAGGCACAAAATCTTGGTCCCTCCAGGAACCCACATGAAGATAAAGATGCTATTCTTGTCCAAAGTTCTATGGTGCAAAAGATTTTCACTCTTGACAAAGGTGTAGGAGTCAATGAGGAGTTCCCTTCTTTTCCAAAGAGGATTCGAGGAAAGCAAGCCAGGCAACACACGACACAGAGGAGGCTGATGATCAAGAAGCATGAGCACCAACCAGTGCAATATGAAGTACCTCTTGGCATGAAGTAGATCTGGATAGGCAAGGGTGGAAAGCCCATGGCTCCAAAGACAGGTTCTCAAAGATGCATCAATCGAGCTACACCATCAAGGATTATAACGAAGGAGTACCCTAGGCAACACTCTAGAAATACCATTTCTATTTGGGTCCCGAAGCAGTCAATGAAGGCTATCCCAAATGCTAAACAAATATGGGTGCCCAAGACCTGCTTGCAAGCACAAATAGCTTCACCTCCATTCATAAGATTGATTCAACATTCACAGGCACTCTTGGCACAAATCCCAAGGCAAACACCTACACTCCACACCATTACATCTTTGGTCACACCTAGGAATGTCAAGAAATGGGTACCTAAAAGGTCCCAAATCCAACACAATCCAATCCACAAACCTTTACATGACATCACCACTAAAAGCTACGATTCCACAATCAAGGTTTGGAGACTTAAACCCCGTATCAAACCCCCTAACCCAATTTTCTAAATCAGTCCACTCTGATGTAGGTGCATTCTGAGTATATTACCCACTAACCCCTAACCACTTGGAATGTCATGTTAGTATTGTGGAGGGAACACCATAACATCCTATTTCCTATGCAATGCTAATGTGCCTCTCTTCTTCTAGCAGATAAGCATCAACAAATACAAGCAATCTCATGGCAAAAGCAGTAGGCCCGAGCTCACTGGCAAGAGTAAGTACTGAAGGGATTAATGTGGAGAGTCTACCTATGTGTTGGGAAAGATAGATGGAAACTCCAAGAAATGAGTAGGTACTGCCAAATCTTGCTTAGTACCAGCCCCTTATAGCTTTAGAGATGATATGTGGGCCCTCTTAGCTTTCCAATGACACTATAAAAGTGCCTATGTACTTTGGAAATGATGTGTGAAAAGATTTAATCAAAATAGACTACTTCCAAATAGAAGGATCCAAGAAAACCTTCTATTTTTTATCACACACCTGCTCCTTGTAATGATCAGTGCTACCAGTACAGTAGGAATTGGAGAACTTCCTTTTAGAGCTTTTTAATTACCTTAATAAGCTAATGATACCAAGTGAAATCACTTGAAATGATGCACTATACATAGAGCAATCAATTTAACAAATAAATAATTACCCCTGATTTTTTAGGACCTCTGCAGAATTTAATAGTGAGTGCTTTGATGCACTTTTCTCCAAATTTTCTAAATGGATTTGCTTCAAAAATTTTCAGCATGTAGCTAACTTGGAGCTAATTCCAAGAAGCTATAGATCATTGAATATGGTGAAGCACTGACCAAGATATGAGCATCACAAGTTGACAATTAGGAATGACTATAACAAAGATATCATAGATGAACAATGTAGATGTATTGTATTAATGAACAATGTTGTACAAGATCATAGGCTTGATAATCATAGCCTGATGATAGAGATTAGTGTAGTAGGCTACAATGTAGGTCTGACACTCTTACACAATGGCAATGGAGAGCTCAGGAATTGAAGCTTGTTTTTCGTGACTTTTTCAAGTCACTTTATATAAGTGTTACATTCAAATTTGAATTTGAATTCAACTTTTGGCTCTCTCTAAAAGTGATCCTTCAATCTAGGAAATATTCCCTCAATGAAGTAGTTACGTTTTTAGCTAACAAGTCCATGAGTTTTTGGTAGATGATTACAAATATTCTCAACTCAAAAAGAAGTGACTTTTACAAATGGTAAAGATGAAACTCTTCCGAGCAATGGTTTTGATGGAGCTTCATATGTGTATGAACTTCAAGCCAAATGTGTGGGCTTCGATTTTGCACCAATAGCTCCCTCTCAAGCCAAACATTTTGGCTTAATCTTCATCTTCAATCTTCATGAATATCCTGCAATCCAATCATTGATTTAAACCTACAAAGTTTTGTACCATCTAATGCTTTAGTCAACAAATTTACACATTGCATATTAGTTGATACATATGCCAATTGAATATCCTTGCTCAATAGCTTCTCTCTCACATAATGATAGTGGACCTCTATATGATTGGTCCTAGCATGATAAATCAGATTAGCTGCAAGATGTAGTGAGCTAGTATTGTCTCCAAAAATAAATGGAGATGTAGGATGCAAACCTAATTCTGTATACAATAATCTCATCCATATGGCCTCTTGAGTAGCATTGGCCAATCCTCTATAGTCTGCCTCCGTAGAAGATAAAGCAACAATAGTTTGCTTCTTTGAAGACTATGATATTGGCTTATTACCTACAAACGATAAGTATCCTGAGGTACTCCTCCTATCATCTTTGCATCCTGCCCAATTCGCATCTGAATATTTCTTGATGTCCAAGTCTGATGTATAAGGGAAATACAATCCATGATGTTTGAGCACCCTTAAGGTACTTCAAGATCCTTTTGGCAGCCTCCAAGTGAGGTGCCCTAGGCTTGTGCATAAACTGACTTAGAACACTTACTCCATAAGCAATGTCAATCCTTGTCAAGGTAGCATAGTTCAAGCTTCCCACTATGCTTTGGCAACCTGCAATGTTCTCAAGTACATCACCTTGAGCACTTAATTTTAGGTTTACCTCCATTGGAGTACTTGCAAATCTTGCATCATGCAAACGAAACTTCGTCAACATATCATGTATATACTTTCTTTGAGTAATGTAAATTCCAGAGTTAGTATAGACTAATTCAAGTCCAATAAAATATTTTAGTGATCCAAGGTCACTAATTTTGAACTCCTTCATCATCTGATTCTTGATCTGTTTGATGCCATTAGCATCATTACCTGTAAGTATGATATCATCAACATATACACATGGTATATTACCTCTAAATTACTTCTCTTGATGAACAGAGAAATATCTGCTTTACTCATGATAAAACCTTGATCTTGAAGGTATATGGTCAACCTATGCTTCCATGCCCTAGGTGCCTTCTTCAATCCATAAAGAGCTTTGTTCAATTTACATACATATGTTACCTTGTTTGGGTCCTCATAGCCAGGAGGTTGAGACATGTACACCTCCTCTGAAATCCAACCATTTAGAAATGCATTTTTTACATCGAACTGATACATGTTCCAATTCTTTGATGCAGCCACACTTACCAATACCCTGATGGTTGGCATTTTGGCCACATGTGAGAATGTTTCTTCATATTCAATTCCTTGGGTTTGTGCAAAACCCTTAGCCACAAGTCTAGCTTTCTACCTGCTTATTGACCCATCATAATTCCTTTTTATCTTATAGATCCATCTAGAACCAATTACCTTCATATACTCCTTCTTTGGTACTAGTTCCCAAGTGTCACTCTCCTTGAGTGCTTCAATTTCCTCATCCATAGCTTCCTTACATTCTGCCTTGGTCTTTGCCTCTTCATATGGTGCTGGTTCTTCAATTGATAAATGTTTTGCAAGATAAACAAAGTGCTTAGTAACTAGGGAAGTATCACCCATATCTGATTGGCTTCTTGCTCTCTCTTTGTGATCTTCTGATTGCTTGGTTGGATGATTCAGGTATATCCTCCAATTTCTTCATCTTGACTTTGTTTTTGGACTTCGATGCCTTGAACTCTTCAAGATTGATGATTTCCTCATCATCTGAATTGATGTTTTCATTCTGAGTAGGCTCCTCCTTAGTGAGGCTTGGAAACTCCTCTTCCAAGTCATAAGGTAGTTTTACTTTCCTGTATTCATTATCAAACCAAGAGTCATTTTCATCAAAGACAACATCTCTACTGACCATGAATCTCATGTTTGAAGGATTGTAGAACCTGTATCCTTTTTGATTTAGATCATACCCTATGAAGACGCACTTCTCTGCCTTAGGGTCTAGCTTACCTCTTATCTGCGAAGGGATATGCACATAAGCTACACATCGGAAGATCCTACAATGATCAAGTGGAGGTCTTCTACCATTCCATGCTTCATATGGGGTCATGCCATCTAGAGATTTGGATGGAAACCTGTTCCTTTTTCTTTTCATCGTCGTCATCATTTGTATCTGTTGGCAGCAGTCAGGGAACCGAAGGAGCCACAAGACAAAGAGAGTCAGAGCGAAGGGACAGCACAAGCAGACATGGCAGTCAAAGAAGATCTGGCAAGTAGGCCATCTAAATTTTTCAGACATCAAGGAGTTGAGCACACAAGAAGAAAGAGCAAGTAGGGAGCTCAAAGGTATGTATGACAAATCAATAGAGAAAATCCCTACACAAATAGTGATTTTCATCACTAAAAACCATTGTAAATATCATTTCGTATTTTTGTAGCTCCATTTTGTGCAAGCCAAGGAGTCCTTGAGCTTGAGGAGCTTTAGAAGTATCTACCTGCCAATTTTCATATTTTTTAGATCTCGTTTGAGCCCTCTAATAAGCCCTGGAACCTAATTTTTAACTAGGCCGGACACTAGGTCTGAACAGGGCCAAAGCTAGTCAAAAACTATAAAAGGAGCTAGAGAGCTCATTTTTGAGGTTGGATTGTAATTGAAATGAACTTGTAAGAGCTTTTTGAAAGTAATCTAAGAACTCCATTGCTTCTCACTCTTTATCTTGCTGTGTGTGCGCGTGTGTGTGTATGTGTGTGCATGCTTGTGTGCTCTCACTCACGCACTTGTGCCTCCACTTGCTCGAGGTCTTCATACCATCCTCACGTCTTCGCGGATTGACATTAAAGGAGGTGCTACTCATCACTGAGCTACACCAAATTTTGGCGCCGTTGTCGGGAATCGAGCTTTGAGGACGAGCGTGTGATGGTAAGACGTAGATTGGAGACGTTGGCGTTGTAGGTAATTTCTTTACTTTTCCTATTTTTCTCTTTCTTACCTTACCACCATCATCACCATCATCATCATCACCATCTTCCACCTCCATTTCCATCATCGCAAAAATTTCAGTTTTTTGATCATATCACCTTCTCCACCTCATTTCCCTCATTTCACTTGTGAGAGAGAGCGAGAGAGCGAAATTGTGTGTGCTGTTTTTGCATGTTTCTTGAGCTGTCTTGCAGGTACAGGCCGCATCATCGTCCCCAGCACTCTGTGCAGGTACGGAATTCTCGGTAACTGTCTATGTGTCGCCAACCTCTGTCAATCGCGACCGATAGAAAAAATGCTCAAATTGCCAAACAAAGTGCAAAACCATGATCTACAGGCCTAGAGCTTCCCAAAAATGTGCTTAGATTTTTGAAACTCCTCAGATTTTTGTCAATCGCGATCGCTCTGTCAATCGCGATCGACAAACCACGACGGACAGACCTGTCAATCGCGATCGACCAGTCAATCGGGACTGAGAGCCCACGACGGCTCTGTCAATCGCGATCGACAGAGTCAACGACCGATTGACCACGACTGACGGATCATACGCGTGACACGTGTCAATCGCGATCGAGTCATCAATCGCGATCGACCCATCAATCGCGACTGACAGCCCACGACGGCTCTGTCAATCGCGACCGACACAGTCAACGATTGTTTGACCACGACGGACAGACCCTCGCGACCGACCTGTCAATCGCGATCGACCCATCAATCGCGACTGACAGAGTCAACGACCCTTTGACCACGACTGATTGACTTTTCGAACCACTTGTCAATCGCGATCGACACATCAATCGTGACTGACAGCCACGACGGACCTGTCAATCGCGATCGACACATCAATCACGAATGACCTGTCAATCGCGACTGACAGAACTTGCAAACGCGTTAGAAGGGCAAATTTGGCCAATTTTCTAGGGTAAAGAATAGGGGGCTAACTTGGCCAATTTGTGGGACAAACACTCGGGGTTAGCATTGCATGTTGAGGCCGCAACCCAAGTAATTCAAGAATTTCTGCCTGCTTGATTAAACTGTTTTGAACCCTGTTATAATCCATGAAGCCTGAACTGACATAACTTCCTCATACGAAATCCAATTGCTGTGATTCTTGTTTTGTTGGAAAGATCAGGATTATTAGATAGGGTTTCTTGAAGCTAACCATACTCGAGGTAAGAAAACTGAGGGATCCTTGGGATTGTTTTTTATAAAGGGCAAGAGATAAGCTGGTCAGTAAGTCACATGCATGAAAGTGGTCTAGTCTGTCATTTGAATTTAAGTCTGGAGCTAATCTTGGGACTGATGCAGGTCTATTGAGAAGCAATTGAGCGCGTCCAAGCAAGGGCTTTGTGCAAGCTTGAGAATCAACTTCTCGAGCACTAAAGAGCAAGGATCAGCAAGAAAGGTCGGAATACTCTCAACTCCCCTTCGTCAATTCCTAGCTTAGGCTAAGAACGACTAGAGGTAGGAGTAAGTCAGGGCGACGATAGGCAATTATCAAGTTGAAGCAGACCTAAACTCTCAAGTTCAAGCTAAGGACATAATCTTTGTACTGTCGATAACTTTAAAGGAAAAGAACTTAACGTGGAACGATCAACTTTAAGTGCGGAACTACACTCAAATATACCTTACGACGTGATATCAGACAAGAATTTTAACACGGGAATCAACTAAAAAGAATCAAGTAACTGATACAAAAGGACTCTGCAACGAGGTTGTACTTGGGCAAATTTGGGCTATTCAATTAGGCTTATGAACCTCAGATCAGGGCGACATCTAGTAAGGGATAGACAAAGCCTTAGGTCTTCAGAGGCTAGTGTCAACCACACTGCTAGGTTGTGGGCCCAGCAATTGAGCCACCACTCATACTACCCAAGTTCTGAGACTAGTGAATCCGAGATGTCTCAAGGTATGGAGAGACCTACAGGAAGTTCAGGAGTGCCATACTTGCACAGGGTAGAAGGCCCTTACAAAACGCAGTTGGAATACCTTAGGACCAACCGATTAGGTGCCAGCATCTATGAGGACGGCCTAGGAAGATCTGTGGTACAGATTAAGAATCCTGATCAATCCATTGGACTAGAGCGCCCAGCTGTCAAGTTTGAAAACGGAGCATACTTGGACAAAGAAGGAACCATATACGTAGTCACCAGTCACCCAGATAGGACGGACGAATTTGGAAATGTGATCCCAGAAGCGGACTTAGGTGACCTAGAGCAAGCAAACATGGGTACAGAACCTAGAACCCCTCGAGGCAAATCGGTTCTCACTAGGATTATCACACCAGAGTGGATTCACCAGGACAATAAGAGCATAGATTTGCTCCTCAATCGAGAAACTGACGAAGCCTTTTGGAGGTATAAATCTGATCAGCCAACTGATATAGGAACAATCATGATCTATGAGTTTAAGGATCCTGATAGCCCAGGCAGCGTGACCTACTTAGATCATGTTTCAGAGAGGATCTTTGTGGTTACAGAACATGATAGACATGCTTACACTTGGAAGGGTGAATTCGTTTTCCCCCAACCAAGATCGAATGTGTCCTATGGTCACCCTGGTGCTGGAACATCCCAAGCTCATGGAATTCAAAGAGACAGGAGTAGAGATAGGCCAGAAGTAAGCTTTGCCAACCCAGGGGGCAGAGAAAGAACGAGAATGGAAACGAATAGAGTAGAACCTGAGATGATTAGAGCTCACAGGAATCAAAGAAATGCGGATGAGTTCCCTCTACCACGACCTAGAGAGCACACAAGGACTTTGAGACCGACTCAGCTAGTTAAGTCCATGAAGAACTACTTCGATGGCACTGGAGATCCATACGATCATGTGGCTGAGTTTAGACAAGTCCTGAGAGCTGAACAAGTGGAGGATCTATTCACGCAGTACAATGCCTTTGGTCTAACCCTTAGGAACACTGCCTTGACATGGTTTCAGCCACTAAACGAGAGGCAGTTCAGGAGCATAGACCAACTCCTAGAGGCTTTCATTATTGAATTCTCTAAGAGTGGCATAAGACATAATACCTCCTCACTGATTCAGAGTTTCAAGCAGACCCCGCAAGAGACCGTGAGACTTGCAGGAAGGAGATTTAGGCAATATCTTGAAAGATGCCCTGTCCCTGAGCTACCCACACCTGCTAAGCAAGTGGCTTTATTCTTGGATGGATTGCTAAGTACCAAATTAAGATCATATGTGTACTTGAAGGACCCTAGGACCATAGAAGAGTGTGTACGCATGCGTATTGACAGTGAGGATAACCTAGGGGAGGAGTTAGAGCTTTCCAAGATATACAAAGATTCAGATAGTGCCTCTAACCTCTCTTCCACGCAATCCACATCAATTGAGGAACTTGCAAAGAAAGTAGCTCAGAAATTAGGTGTCACTAGCAAATAAATTCCGAGATTTGCCCCAGTTAGGAGGTGCTACACTTGTGGAGGCGACCATATGGAAAATGTCTGTCCCATTATGGCTCAACCCCAAGTAAATCCTAGTGGCCAATACTGCACCATAGAACGGAGATACACAAATCACACAGCGCAAGATTGCCCATACAACAAGCAAGCAGTTAGGCAAACCTACCCTCAGACATACCCTCAACAAGGAAGATATCAGAACCAATATCCACCACAACAGTATGCTAGGCCTCAACAAACCTACCAACCCTACCAAAACCAACTGAGACCCCAGCCAGTGCTAGCACAGCAACCACCTGCTCCTACTAATGTGATCCCAGTAAAATATGCAGCTACAGAAGAGAACCTGAATAGAGCTATAGTCCCTGTAACATCATTGCTTTCTGAAAGTGACCCGAGTGACCATAGCTTTGATTCTACACATGTTGATAGCCCCCAGGCCTACTACATGCAGTCTCCTGAGCATGGTGAGTCTTACTATAGTGAAGAGCCAAATGAACCTAGTTGGGAGTCAGATTACACAAACGTCATGTATGCAAACCCCAACCCTAGGCCTCAACCTAAGCAAGTAAGACCCCCATTCCCTAAAGGACCATGCTACAGATGTCAGGGAGATCATCTCATTCGTGATTGTCCCTTACCTCCACCTATACAACCCCAGTCAGTAACAATTCAAGGCTTTTGCCAAGAGTGTGGAAAGGAGCATCTCTTACGAGACTGCCCTAAGAATCCTAATAATATGCCAAAAATCACTCCTATTAATGTTATTGGGTTAGTGGTAGATTCCACAGGAAGTGTCACTTCCACTACACCCGTACAGGTAGTCACTAGAGCTCAAGCAGTGCAACAAAACCAAGGAGTAAGCCAGGAAAAGAGCCCAGACGCTAGCGATACTGATAGCCAAAATAAGAAGAGAACAAGAGCTTGGAGAGATAGCCGTGAACGTATGAAAAGGCAATGGGCAAAGAAGATGAGTGAACTTGAGGAAAGTCTACGAGAAACCAAGGCCAAAATCATAGAGATCACATCTCAACCGCACTCTCACACATTCCCACCGCTACCATCCCCATCACCCTCCATCCCTCCCCCCTCTAATACACCCCACGTAACCCACCCACCACCCCAAGCAGGATCAGTATTAGCTGAGCCCACTCCTGAAGACATAGACATGATGCTTAAAGCATATCAGGCCAGAATCCAAGAAGGGCCAAATGACACGGATCATGACAAGTGCTACCCTAGAGCTGACCTAGAGATAGAAAGAACCAAGCTTTGCGCGAAAATGGTCGCATTGGCTCAGAATATGTTTGAAGCCAGTCGCCTTTTCAATTACTCGGGCTCAGCCAAGATGCAATTACACTTGGATGGACTTCTAGAGAAGTTAGAGGGCATAATTGCAAGATCTGCCAAGGAAGAAAAAAATCAAGAAAGAGATAAAGCAAGCAAAAACATGACCCATCCCCCATCGAAAGCTTATGTGCCCAATTCCACTGAACCAGACAACCCCCCCTCCCTAGAAAGAATAGAGAATCTAATGGCACAATCACAAAAGGAACTCGCCCCTCAACACCATGACAAGGCTAGTGAAAGAGCAGGTCTTCCTACCTAGAAAGCCTATGTGCCTGAGGCCTACGTGCCTAACTCTACGGAGCCAGACACCTCTTCTTCTATGAATCAATACACACCAGAATTCTTGCGAGAGATTCAAGAAGAGAAATGGGTGTGCCATCACTCTCGGTAGATAAATCTAAAAAGCTCAATGAAGTATCCCTGACATATACGGACATGACTACTATACATGTCAGAGAAACAAAAAACTGGTACGTGTCATCCTCGATCATCACATGTTGAGCTTGATATCTCAACAAGTTTCCATAGGCAAAGGAAATTACTCAGACAAAAATGGAGGTGTAGTTCTGTGGCGGGAAAGGAGTTAGAGGGGGAGGGAAGGTGCAAAGAGTTAGAGGAAAGAAAGAACTAGGAAAGGGGATGTACGATAGACATACAAAAGAACTCAGAGAGCCAAAAGAAAATATATTCCATAAGAAGGCTTTCACAAATCAAAATATGTCATAAAAACATAGAAATTGCACAAGAAGGCTAAACCAGAGCAACAACAAAAGCTCATAACAAAATGCCACCCTCATATCCAAAAGAACTACATAGAGCAATATGCAAAATATACAGAAACTCGCAATACCAAAAGAACTAACAACATATGCATGAAGTGAGTGGAGGACGACTAGTGTTGTGGTGGAGGGTAAGCAGGGGGTGGTGAAGATGCATCTAGAGGTGCCTCATGGGTCAACTCGGGGGGTGCTCGATAGCAAACGGTGGAATGATCGAGACCTCCTCATAGAGAACTAAGAACCTAGTTAGGTAACGACAAAGATGGTCCCGCTTGTGTTGAAAAAGAAGACAAATAGGGCTATCAAAAATACCCAATGAAGCATGCTCACGAAGCTCGAAAAGTGCCTGAGACATGGAATCGTTCTCCTCCCGTAAGTGATCACTCTCCTGTTGCACCGCACGTAACGAAGTGTGAATAGCCTACCACTAGACGGCGGTCGACACACAGATATGCCCAATCATCAAAGCATACTACTGGTGTAGTGTAGCTATCACAGAGAAGAATTCAAGGGAGAGGCATGCAGCATCGGCTCCATCGCTCGCAACAAGGATCACATCGTGAAGGAGACCAAGGAAGGGTGGATCATCAGCGAGGCTATCAGGGATGGGAGGTGTCGAGGTTGGTGGGGGGGACAGGTAGGCTAGGGGCAAGTAGGAGAAGTAGGAGGGGTGTGGCAATGAGGGGAGGTGGAGGCAAACTCAATGAAAATGGTTGGAGATGGAATAGGCTGAGCAGTACCGGTCAGTGGAGTTGATTGTAGAGACAGAGGAGGTATAGGGGAACGAGACTATAATCTACTGATAAAAAAAGATCGTGCGGGTGGTCAAGTGGAGGCTACGATGGGAATGGACTCTTGAGGAATGCAACTAGGGGGGGTAGGCAATATGGCTGTGGGTGGAGGATGCGGACAAGGGGAATGGATAGTTGTGTGTGCGGGGTGGGAGTGGGCAATGATGGGGTTGGGTGCAATGGACTGTATACCAAGAAGGTGAAAGAGCCATGCTAAAGACAAAGAGAACGAATGCGTCTCGCGATGGAGGGCCTCATGGCATGAGAACGAAGAAGGAAGGAGTGAAACATAAGTGAGCTATATGGATAAGGGCAACTATGTATAAAGCAGAAAAGGGGATCTGCAATATGGATATCATGTAATGGAATGTCAGAGGATGGGCTACGAAATAAAAAGTAGAAAATGAATGAATGTAGGAGGGCTGGTTGGTACGTGGTAGGCATGGCATCATCACCAAACAGATGGATGCAATAGGTGATTGTCTCCTCTTGAGACAACCTAGAGTAGAGGAAGGGGGGGTGTGATATGAAGTGACACTCGAATTGATGCCAGTGGTGATGACTGCAATAGTAAGTGAACCGACTAGAAAGTCCGAGAATGTGAGAAGCACGACGTGAATGTCAGCACCCTCAGGCTCAGATAATAAGATGGAGGCTAGATGCAAAAGACCAGCCTGACGAAGGCATCCCTCTGGGAAGAGATCAAGGAGCAAGATAGGTGGCATGGCTAGGTGGAGGCTGATGGATAAGGAAGAGGACAAATCTCGATGATAAACAATGGATGGCGACAGTGGGTGTGGGATAGTAGAAGTGGAATGGCTATCCGAGCTACGCACAAGATGAACACTTGAACTAGCGGAGTGCGTCGAAGCAACCAAAGGAAGGTGGAGGCCTAGGAGGGGTGCCCTTAGGATATACAAAGAGGATCCAGAGAGAGAGAGAGAAACATGGAAGGGATGCCGCAAAGGGGCGGCCTCCCTGGATGTGTGGAGGGGTTGAAGGAGGATGAGAGCATGGGGAGGTGGGGCATGGAACGGAAGGGACCGTGGCCACTAGGATGGAATGGGTGGGGTGGGTGGGGCGATAGGGATAGTGGGAGTGGGGGCCACAGGGGTGGGGTGGGTCGGGACCACAGGAATGGGAATGCATACCTCTAGAGGGATGGTGGTTAAATCCAAGGCGGAAGGTAGAAGCTCAGGGTACCCCTCGGTGGTAATGGATGAAGCCTACTGGGGTGCTGTAGAAGTCATGGATGAAGTCAATAAAGAGCTCTAGAATGCGATCAAGTGTTGAAGAGATAGAGTCAACTATTACATTATGTAGTATTATGGGAGCTTTTTGATAGGAGGGGAGGGCCAAAAGAGAGGGGGATAGGGGTATCTATGAAGGCCAGACCTAAGTGGATGCAATGTAGCTCTATTTATCAAATGTAGATGTATGTAAGAAAAAAAAGCATGAGAGACATGCCTAAACATATACAAAATATCAAAAATGGTGTAATTTAACCCCAAATTCCGCTTCAGCATGTCCAAAAACCCTAAAAACAACTCAAAATTTGTAGAACTCGGAGTACTACAAGGGTGTAAACAAGACAAAGAAAAGAGAAAAATGAAGTAAAAATTTCCACAACCAGCATAGGATAAAAGTTATCCTATGTTAGTGTGTGGAGGGGGGGAGGGGTTGGGAAGTGGACTAACTTGAAAGAAGCTCCACGTCAGTGTGATAATGGAATAGGTGAGAGGTCTTATATAGGATAGAGGTTGGGGGAGGGGGGGAAATAAATATCTAAACTAATAAAAAGAAAAAATAAAATTAAAAATAAAATTAAAAATAAGGCAGGTTGGCTGATATGGAAAATAAAATAACTAAAATTAAAATACTACATAAAAAATAAAAAAACTTAAAACAGAAAAATAAAATGGAGGGGCTAGGGGGAAGGGGGGTTAGGGGGGAGATAAATATTTAAACTAATAAAAAGAAAAATAAATTAAAAAATAAAATTAAAAAAAGAGTGGGTTGGCAGATATGAAAAATAAAGAAATTGATATTAAAATATAAATCCCACTGAGCGTGCCAAATTTTTGTTGGGGGATTCTTGTGTAGAAAGGGATTTGAGTGTTTGTAGGAGAATGGAGAGTGAGAACAAGAGAATTAATGACACCAAAAGCTTCTAATCAATTAGGAATAGAAGAATACAAGTTTGTACATAAGACAAATGCTCTACGCAATATGCCAAAGACTAAATAATGCTCATGAAACAAGATTACAAAGTACTTAGAATCTGTCGATGACCTCTGTACCAGACCTTCACCTTCTCCAAGCTTGCCCTTGTGAACACCTTGCACCAAGCTTCCAATAACGGGAGGGATGGACACCTTCTGTCGACGCACACCTTCAGTGGGACTTTGGGACTCTTGATATTCCTTGCTTCACCTTCTCTGCATACAATCTAAGTCACTCTTCTTGCACCTTGCAATGACTCTCTGTGTCACGTGCACACTCTCTGAATGTCTCTTGCTCTTCACTTTGTGTAGAATATGCTCACCTTGCTTAGACTTCAAAGAATAATGCCTTGCCTTGATTTGAGTGTCAGCTCATGTACGCTCCTAACTCCTAGAGTATCTTGGTGCTCACTTTGATGTCCCAAGATTGTCTCCAAAAGTGGGCAGCCAATGAATCGCTGTTTTGTGCTGTAGTGACTTTAGACTAAAACAAAAATTTTAATTGGGGGGCCATACTTTCACTTCTCTGTACGCTGCCGCTTTACATACCTTCACATTTTTCCTTTTAATTCATCAAATGTGCACCTAAGAGAGGGTTCACCTAAACCTTCCAAAACACTTTAAAAACACTTTGAACCTTAGAGAAATTACAAAAATACCTCTACAACCTGCAACCAACTTTCTGCAATTATACCCTTTGTGAACAATTAATTGTGCACTACCTGTGCACCTTGACCCGACTTTAAACCCTTTGACTTCACCCATGTTGACTTTGACTTTGAACATGTTGACTTTAACCACTTTGACTTTGACCCTTTGACTTTGACTATGGTTGACTTTGACCAATGTGACTTTTATGGGCTTAACAAAGGGATAAGTTGAAAATTTCAAATTAGAACAAGGTCTAGGTGTATGTAGAATAGTAGAATTGATTGACAAGGGATTTGATGGGAGTTCTTTAGTATGCTAAACTAGACTTGTGATCCTAGGGTTTTCTTCACATGTGGATTTTAGGAGTTTCTTGTCCAGCAAGCTAAAGACCTCTCTGTGGCCTATTTTTGTGGATATATATCATTGGGCAAGGCTGATAGTGAATTTAAATTTGAAGATCCAATCTTGAACTGGTACCGATTCTTCTCGAAGGTATGAGTCTTTACAGACTAAGATCGTTTACTGCATGGTCTTGTTCCCTAAATGTAAAGACATGGATACTTCTGCTAGGCAGTCAATGATATTGCCTCCAATCCCTATTCCTTTAGCCTCTCACCTAAAGAATCTCATATATTGTTGAGAGTTGCTCCTATATCAATTAATGAATCTACAAGTTGGTATTCTTCTTTACCAATCCCTAGGTTTAAATATGGTTTTCATATGAAGTTTCATCGGGTTGATTATTCGTTAGTGTGGTAATTTTCCATGGTTATAGGCTATTCTCCACATAGATACCTTTCATCATGTTGACGTATCCATTCCTTGCATTTTTGTATTCGTTCTAGTGCTTCTACTCTAGCTTCTTCTCGTACTCGTTCCTCTTCTCTCTTTCTATTTTGTGCTCCCAAGAGTATAGCTAACATTCTTTCTTTCAATGGCTTCATATACTTTTTGACCCTACAACTTATGTAGTTGGGTAAGAGGTCTCGATCCAGTGTGGCTAGGTTAACTGATCCACTTGTGGAGATTCTATTTATAAATTATGGTCCATATCATCGTTGTTGCAATTTCTTTGCATGTTTCACAAGTGTGTATACTAATAATAGATCCCCTTCTCTAAGTCATATGTCCTTGCGATGAGCATCATGATAAGCTTTTTGTCTTCTTTTTGTCTTCTTTTTCGTGCATAGATGCCCGCTACATCTTGTAATCTAGTCTCATCAATTTCTCTATTTGATCAAATTGTCTTGATAATTCATGTCCCATACACTCATAATTCTAAGCGACTCGTAGAGTAGGGACTAAGAAATCATGATGTCCATAGACCACATTAAATGGAGTTGTTTTGATAGTAGTCTTATATGCTACTTGGAAGGCCCATATTACATGATGCAATTGTTTATTCCAATCCGAACTTCCATTATTCACTATCAGTTAGCACCATGCATAACACTTTATTGGAACTCTCCACTTTTCCATTCGCCTATGGGTGATAGGGTGCTAAATTTTTATGAATCACTAGAAACTCATTCATGAGTGACTCAATGACTTTGTTAATGAAGTGCATTCTTTTATCACTTGCAATCTTAATCAGTGGTTGTTGGAAGGTGTATTTTTGGAAGAGCATTTTTGATGTAAAAAATTAGTAAAAAGTCAAAAAATTTGTAAAATATTTATGCAATGATTGTAAAAATAAGGAAGAGTCTTCCTTATGTGGTTGAGGATATCATGTAATTTTTGTAGAATTTTAAGAAACTCTTAGATAGCATTTTTTAGAAGATTAGGGAAAAAGACCTAATTTCAAGTGTGAAAAGGGACACTTGAAAATGTATATAAGTCAATTTTCTCTATTTTGGAGAGGTTGGTTAGCCATTTGCTCAAGCTATCAATAGAGAAGAAAGAGTTTCTGCAAAATCGTGTTTTCTCCTGTTGAGTGAATTTCTTTTGATGTGTGAGCTTGTTTCTTGCTTAATCATGAAGATTTGTGAGTCATATTTGTGTATTACTGAGTAAGTTGTATGAAGAGAGAGACCTATTGCTGTAAATGAGTGGAAAGGACTGAAGGAAGTTCCAAAATTGTGAAAATCGTCTGTTGGTACAGAATCGCGATTGTCTCATCTTTGTGATACAGGTGATATTTTTCAGTTTTGAGTTCATATTTGTATTCTGCTAATGAAATGGCATGGTTTTGACATAAAGAACATGGAAAATGATGGAGATTTGCCTTAGTTATGGTAAACTCAAGATTTTCTCTTCATCTTCAATTTCTCTCAGCAATCCAGCCATCAATCTCTTATTTCCTTGAATCTATTATCTTGAAGGGGCTGTGGTCTTGTGAATATTCCTAGGATTGACAAAATAAAGATGATTTGTTGATTCTTTGTTACTTCATGATTGGAGAGGACAACTTGGAGTCCAAAACAAAACATTTTTTGGCGCCGTTGCCGGGGAACATTCCAAGAACTTCTTTGAAGTTGGACCTTTGCTGGATCTTCAGTTGATGATGGTAAACAAGGTAAAGCTCATCAATAAGGAAAAGTGCACATGAATAGGTAGATATCATTGTTTGTCTTTAGGGAAGAAGAAAGCAATGGATGTCTTGTAGAAGTGGAAGTGCTGAAATTTTTGTAGATTGATAGTTGCTCATCATTTTGGTGAAGAAAAAGTGCAGGTGTGTGGAGGATTTGAGCCAAGAAGCTGAAGATGGAGGTAACTTGAATCTATTCTTGCATTTCTAGATTTCTTTTTGCCCAAGTACTAGACACCATGGGTGATCTTGGGAAGATAACATGGTGATATTAAGGAAAGGACAGTTAAAGTAGCTAGATGTAAGAATGAGGGATTCAGTTGTTGACCAAGTCTGAGCATTAAATCTTGAGTTGTGCTGCATTTTGAAAAAAATCATATGATTGAGTTTATCTTTACAAAATTTGATTGCCTTTCATAACACTTTTTCATTGGAGAACCTTTCTTTGGTACTTTAGTGATAGCTAAGGACATAGAAACTCATAACCAATCAAGAACCATAGGATCAGTTGATTTCCAAAACCAGAAACCCTAAGTAAAGTGTTCACCTTTATTTTTAGGGCAAAAATACCAAACAAATTCACAAAACTCATTAAAAACAATCAAACAAATTTCTTTTCTTGATAAGAAGTTGAAGTGAGGTGTTGTGGATTAGGAGTGATTGTGAAAAACTGGAAAAGAAAGTAAAAAATGATCAAAAAACCAGAAAACTGAAAAACACGATTCTCTGCACAGAATCGCGACTTTCTGAAAAAAGTAATTGATTTTGAAATAACATTGTAAGTGAAGGTTGAATTGAAGTTGTTGAAGGGTTTTGAAGGTAATCAAGAAGAAAAAGCTACTCAAAGTGGCATAAAATCAAAAATAGAGAAAAACACGATTTTCTGCACAAAGTCGCGATTCTCTGAGGAAGATTGTGATTTTGGTGCAAAAATTCAGGAGTAAAGTCAACTACAAAGAAAAGAAGGAATTGAAGTAGAACAAAGAGAAAGAAAGCTTAAAAAATAAAAAAATTATCAAAAAAAACCAGAAAATTAGAAAACACGATTCTCTGAACAGAATCGCGATTTTCTGTAAAAAAGTGTTGTTTTGAAAAAACTTTTCAGGTGACTCATGTATTGAAGTGTGAAGAATATTGAGAGAAGGCAAGGACATAGAATACTCAAAATTTGCACAAGAAAAGATCTACAGAAAAAAACACGATTCTCTACACAAAATCGCGATTTTCTGTAAAAGAAAGTTTTTTGGAAAATGTGGTATATTTGGGTACTTGACACAAGAAAGTGTAGAGGGAGGCATTAAGATTGAGTAAGTGAAGTTAAACAAGTGAAAGAGTGAGGGAAAGTAGAAATCACACAAAATCGCGATTTTCTGAACACTATAAAAACCTGAAATTCAAAGAAAAATTCATTTGAGTGAGAGTGAGGGAGAGAGAGAGTGTGCAGAATCGAACAAAATCGCGACTTTCAGCTACAAGCAAGCTTTGGAGATATTTTCAACTTGGCAAGCAAGGTAAAAAGTCTAGTAGCATTTTGAGAACATATTTTTTGCATAAAAGTGAGTAAATAACACAAAAAAGTAGGAAAATAGTAAAATCACGAAATCGCGATTTCCTGTTTTTGTTGGCTTTCAGTAAGAAAAGAGTGTTTCTCAAAAAATTTCTTTTATTGCATGTCAAAATTTTGATAAGGCGATTCTATAGGTTAAAAAATATTGAAAAAAACAAAAAGTTGAAAATCTGCCAAAGTTTGGACAAAATCGCGATTCTGAGTTTTACTCAAAATCGCGATTTTGTGAAAAGAGCCATCAACATCGCGATTCCCAGAACGCGATTTTCATAAGAAAATCGTGTTTTTACAATCTGTGAGCAATCACGATTGTCTGGGAACAAAATCGTGGAAAAACACGATTTTATGAACAAAATCGTGGAAAACACGATTCTGTGAACAAAATCGCAAAAAACACGATTTTGACACAAAATCGTGAAAAACACGATTTTGACACAAAATCGTGGAAAAACACGATTTTGACTCAAAATCGCAAAAAACACGATTTTGACACAAAATCGTGAAAAACACGATTTTGACACAAAATCGTGGAAAAACACGATTTTGACTCAAAATCGCAAAAAACACGATTTTAAACACAAAATCGTGAAAAACACGATTTTCAACACAAAATCGTGAAAAACACGATTTTCAACAGAAAATCGTGAAAAGCTCACAAGTAGATAGAAAATCGTGAAAAACATGATTTTCAACACAAAATCGTGAAAAACACGATTTTCAACAGAAAATCGTGAAAAACTTACAAGTAAACACAAAATCGTGAAAAACACGATTTTCAACAGAAAATCGTGAAAAGCTCACAAGTAGATAGAAAATCGTGAAAAACACGATTTTCAACAGAAAATCGTGAAAAACTCGATTTTCAACACAAAATCGTGAAAAACACGATTTTCAACAGAAAATCGTGAAAAACTTACAAGTAAACACAAAATCGTGAAAAACACGATTTTCAACACAAAATCGTGAAAAACACGATTTTCAACAGAAAATCGTGAAAAGCTCACAAGTAGATAGAAAATCGTGAAAAACACGATTTTCAACAGAAAATCGTGAAAAACTCGATTTTCAACACAAAATCGTGAAAAACACGATTTTCAACAGAAAATCGTGAAAAACTTACAAGTAGACACAAAATTGTGAAAAACATCAAGTTCATTAGAAAATCGTGAAAAAGTCTAATTGCATGATAAAATCGTGAAAAACACGATTTTCATCTGAAATTTGTGAAAAAAAAAAAAAACACTTCTGGCAGTAGAAAATCGTGAAAAAAAAAAAAAAAAAAACCTAAATTCATTAAGAAGTTGTGAAAAGCACAAAACATAGGAAGAAAATTAAAACACACACAATTTTGGACGGAAAATTGTGGAAAACCAATATATTGGTTAGGAAACTGTGACAAACACTCTGTTGAGTATTAGAAATTTGTCAAGAATAGTTGAATGATACTAAGATCTGGAAATAAAATAAATTCAATTCCTAAACAAGACCTAACAAGGAAGGAAAAAGAGCCAGGAAGTAATAAAAGATCAGAAAGAAGTTTAGGCCAAGAAAATAACATGGAAAACCTAAATGAAACAAATGAGTCAATAGAAACTGGGGATTTTAGAAACATCCTTAAATACATGTATACAAATAGGTTTGGAACCTATATATACCAGGATGGAATGCATAAATTCCTCATTAGACTGAGAAATTTAGAAATTCCCCTGAATATAACTCCGGTAGCCCAATTCAAAGATGGAAGATATGAAGACAGGCAAGGATGTGTATACATCTTCTCTCAAGACCCAGAAAATTCAAATGATCTAGGGCAATGTGCTGACAAAGGACCTTGGGAACATAACATGGGACAACCAGACATACCTAGACCAAATGAAAACTACACTAATAATGAGCAAAATCATGGGAGAAGGACACATGCTTCACCAAATCCCTTTGACAGAGAACCAGAAGGAAACAATGACTTCCCGCTCAGAAGAAGACCTCATTGGCAACCTCAGGGTAGGATGCTTAGACCATACCAAGTAGCCAAATGCATGAAGAACCAATATGAAGGGTATTCAGATCCTCATGCTCATGCTGCAGAATTTAGACAACTGATTAGAGCAGAGGAAGTAGAAGATTACAAGGTACAATTTGAAGCATTTGGTCTAACCCTAACAGGGCCAGCCTTATCATGGTTCATTCTTTTGAGAAAAGAAATGTACCTAGACATTGAATCTTTCTTAGAAGCTTTCATTGGTGAATTCTCTAAGACTGGAATCAAACATAGTACAGCCACATTGATACACAGCTTCAAACAACAAAAGGAGGAAAATGTTAGAGAAGCAGCCAGAAGGTTTAAGCAGTACATTGATAGATGCCCAAGAGAAGAAGTACCTTCCATGGCAAAACAAGTATCCTTATTCATTGAGGGATTGAGAAGTGCCCAATTAAGGACCCTAGTGTACTATAGGAGATGTCCTGATTTAGCAGCCTGTGTTAAGGAAGCAATAGATTTGGAGGACAACAGAGGTCAAGATTTGTTAGCATTTGATCAACCCAGATCTTATGAAGACAAAATTCCTCCAGCAGAAGAGTTGGCTCAGGCTATTGCTAAAGCCCTAGAGGTAAGCACTAAAACTAATCTGATAAACTCTAGGATAAACACAAACAAGAAATGTTATATTTGTGGAGAAAATCATCTGGCACAACAATGCCCTTATCAGAAACCACAACAGTTACAAGATAGGAAGACACTCAAGTATTGTACACTAGAGAGAAAATGGACAAACCATACCAGGGAGGATTGCTTCTATAACAAACAACCTGTCAAGGAAAGAGACTATATGGCTCAGAGGGAATCAGGTTATACTGAGCAACCAAGACCAGTATTGGGACAACAACCTCCCATTCCAACCAATGTGGTACCAGTCAAATATACACCCATTGACGAAGGAAATTCAAGATTCAGATCACCTTATAAGGAAGAATATCAATGGAGTGAGGGACATCAGGAAGAATGGGAAGATTATGAAATAAGGGAACCTGAGCTTAAAGCCCTAGATCTGGGAAATGGAAAAATTGAAATGGACACAGCAACATTCATGTACATTACTAACAACTACATGTCCAATCAAAAACCTCAATTCAAAGGGGGACCAAAGATAACATGTTATAGGTGTGGGGGAGAGCATTTCATTAGAGATTGTCCACAACCTCCAACATTCAGGATAGAGGGAGCATACTGTAAGGATTGTGGTAGAGAACATCTGATCAAGGACTGTCCAAAAAATCCCCAAAAACAACAGAACACACCTAATAACATACCTTTAAAAACAGTTAAAATTATGGAACAAGAGGAATTGAGTGACAATGATCAAATTGAACTTAATGTTATAACAAGGGCACAAGCCAAGCAACAAGGAACAATTAAAGAACAAAGTGAGGGTTCCACATCAAAAGGAAAGAAAAATAGACAAAAAGGGAAATGGGAAAAGAAGAGGAAAGTGGGCAAAAGTCTGGAAGAAGACAATCAGGAACAAACAAATTCAAAACATACTTCTCCTCAAAAGACCCAGAATCTGTCTGAATTAGGAAATTCTCAGAGCCTAGACACCCTAATCAAAGCCTATAAAGGAAGGATTCAAGAGGGACCAAGCCCTGCAGATCATGCAATGGCTTATCCCATACCGGATTTAGAGCATGAAAGGATGCTAAAATGCAAACAAATTATCCAGGAAACACAACTCAGATTAGGGGAAGAAGACAGCTCTAGGAGAACATTTGATCAGCATGAGAAAACAAAAACCAAGGAAGATGATAAAGAAGGAAATCCACACATAACATTCCAAATGAGTGTAGATGAACATTGTAGTATTACATGTCATACAACATGGGAAAATTTGTTGAAACAAAATCCTCACCTACAAAACAAGATGAACAAGGAAGAAACAATATCTGGAAACCTTCATTCACCAACACAAGAATTAGAGGAACTATGGTATATTCCTATTGACAAAATAGGAGGATATTGTGAAGGAGAAGAAGGGAATTCAACCTTAAAATTACAATATGGAAAACATTCAGCAAAAGCCATTTTGGATAGTGGATCAGGAGTGGCTATAATGACTAAACAAACCTGGGAGAAATGGGGAAGAAAGGAATTATTACCCACTAAAATGAGATTACAACTTGCAGATGGACATATAGAAAAGCCCCTAGGAATTTGGGAAAAAGTGATTGTGGACATATGTGGCATAGAAATAGAGCATACCTTTGCTATAGTAGAATTTCCACAATCCACATCTTATGAAATTATCCTAGGAAGACCCTTCATGAGACAAATGCAAATTGTACAAGATTGGGGTAATGATTGTTTATATCTTCAGAACCAGGGGAGAATAACAAGAGTAAACTTAAGAAATGGCCACTATTGTGACATATCTCCTAGAGAATGGTATAAAATACATCAAAATCAACCAGAAAGTGAAGAATCAGAGAGGGAGGATCAGGAAGAAGGTGAATCAGCAGTTTGGAAGTGTAACATATTAAGAAATATCACAAATAGGAAAAGGAAGTTAAGAAGAGAAGATTGTGTGGAAGAAAGAGAAATACAAGATGAAAATTATGTGCCTCAACAATTCAAAGATGAAGAGTTTGAGCCTTATGGATGGAATCAAATCTTAGCTACCATGGATTTGGCCAGTGAGGAATATGTGGGAGTGGAATTCCAAAATGAGGAAGGATTTGACATCTTCCACATTGGCATACACATGATAGGAGTATCGAAAAGAGAAGAGGATCAAAATCAAGAAATGATATTAACAGAAGGAAAATCACAATATTTGGAAACAGTAAAAGCTGAGGATGCAATCAAAGACAAAATCTCAGGCAAATACAAGGAACATAAACACAAAGAAATAGAAAGAGACCAGGAAAAAGAAAAGAAAGAGAAAGAGATAAACAGAGATCAATACTTTGATGTACCAGCAAACTTTAAAACTTATGAAGTAGAAGACAGACTACTTCTGAAAATGAAACCAAAAAGAGAAAAGAAGAAAGGGGAAGCATATGATAATGAAGAACAAACAAAGAAAATTGTAATTACACAGGAAGAAGGAGAAGAGAGACAAATAGTAATAGCTGATGAAATGACATCACAAGAAGAAGAAGCATTAAGGAACCTAGCAAAGAACTATAGGGATGTATTTGCTTACAGTTATAAAGATTTGAAAGGAATTGATCCAAAAATTTGTGAGCATAAGATCCCTATGACACCTGATGCAAAACCAAGCAAACAGAGACATTATACATTTAATGACAAATACTCTGCCAAAATAAAGGAAGAAATTGACAAGTTGTTGGCTGCTAATTTCATTTATGAAATAGAGTACACTGAATGGATATCACCTATAGTTGTGGTGCCAAAAAAGAATGGGAAACTTAGGGTATGCATTAACCTGAAGAAAGTAAATGCAGCAACTATAAGGGATAGTTATCCACTGCCAATAACAGATCATCTTCTTGAGAGAGTTGCAGGAAAGGAAGTCTATAGTTTTCTAGATGGCTTCTCAGGATACAATCAAGTACCAATAGCTTTAGAGGACCAACATAAGACTGCCTTTTCTACAGAATGGGGGGTTTATGCTTTTAGGGTTATGCCCTTTGGATTGACCAATGCCCCAGCAACTTTTCAAAGGTTGATGTGTCATATTTTCAAAGAATTCCTGAGAAATGTGATGGAAATCTATGTAGATGACTTATGCACTTTTTCTTTAAAAAGACAAGATCATTTACAAGATTTGGAAAGAATATTCAGGAAGTGCAGGACATATAGAGTATGCTTAAACCCCGAAAAGTGTGTATTCTATGTCAGACAAGGAAGAATGTTGGGTCACATAGTGTCAAAAAATGGAATTTCTACTGATGAGAAGAAAATAAGAGCCATAATAGAGCTTCCTAGACCTACAAATGTGAAGGAACTCCAAACCTTTATGGGACATTGTGGGTACTACAGAAAATTTGTATACAAATTTGCTGATATAGCCAAGCCCTTATATGCCCTCATCACAAAGTTTGAGTGGACTGAAGAATGTGACCAAGCATTTGAAACATTAAAAACTTGTTTGGTGACAGCACCAATCTTAAAAACACCTCAGTGGGATAAAATCTTTCATGTACATGTCGATGCTTCAAATTATGCTCTGGGATGTGTGTTAGCACAACCTATAGAAGGAAGCAAATTAGATTTCCCAGTAGCATATGCGAGTAGACAATTAAACATTGCGGAAAAAAATTACACAACTACTGAGAGAGAAGGATTGGGAATGATCTTTGCTGTCAAAAAATACAGACATTATCTATTGGCCAACAAGTTTAAATTCTTTGTGGATCACCAAGCTCTACTCTATTTAGTAAATAAACCATGTCATACAGGAAGAATAGTAAGATGGTTTCTTTTACTAATGGAATTTGAGTTTGAGGTGGTGGTTAGACAAGGAAAAACACACTTGAGAGCAGATCATTTATCAAGAATTCAGTCAAAAGAACCTAGTTCACCTATAGAGGATGATTTGCCAGATACATACTTATTCAAGGTGGAAAGTGTTCCTGAATGGTCGATGTCATTAATTCCCTTGCTAACCATGGGACCTTGTAGGTCATTAGCAAATAATACACATCTGGTGTTACAAAGCAGGAATTTCATGTTGTTAGCTGGACATTTGTATCACCTCAATCAGTCAGGTATACTGGAATATTGTACTTCAGAAGAGGAGCAACATGGATATGTAAGAAAAGCTCATTGCTGGAATCCATGTACTCATGCTTCTACGATTGTCACTCTAAGTAACCTTAATAGGATGGGAGTACATTGGCCAAATAAGATTCAAGATGTGGAGAGATATATTGATAATTGTCAAAAATGTCAAACATGGCAGAAATCAGAATTAATAACTCTATATTGGTTTCAGAAAAACCCAGAATGGAGTGAAAAAATTGTTGAGAAGTTGAAGAGAAAGGAGAAAGGGGAACAAGTAATAGCTGGTGCTGATTCAAGAAATCTACAAGTGATCTCAGAGGAATATCAACTCATAGGAGAACAATTATACAAGAGAGGAATGGATGGATATCTGAGAATTTGTGTTCCAGAAGAAAGGTACTTAGAGATGTTGGAAATGGCACACTCAGGAGTAGCTGGAGGACATTTCTCAAGTGATAGAACAGCCAAACTCATCTTATATTCTGGCTTTTGGTGGCCAACCCTATTTCCTGATGCTAGAACTTATGTAAAAAGATGTGATGTTTGTCAAAGGGTAAGCCAACCAAACAAAAGAGATAACATGCCATTAATTCCTTTAATTTCAGCCAGAGCTTTTAGTAAATGGGGATTGGACTTTATTGGACCAATACATCCTCCAGCCAGACAATCTCATGCAGAATACATACTAGTAGCTACAGATTATTTGACAAAATGGGCTGAGGCCAAAGCTACTAAAAGAAATGATGCTCACACCACTGCTAGATTTTTGTATGAAAACATTATCACTAGATTTGGACTACCAATTGAATTGGTAAGTGATAGGGGGACTCATTTTTTGAATCAGATCATAGAAAACATGACCAATTATTTCATGATTAGTCACAATAAGTCAGCCCCATATCACCCACAAGCCAATGGGTTAGCAGAAAGTACTAATAAAGTACTTTGCAATGTATTGTCCAAATTAGTCAACACAAACAGAAATGACTGGGATTATCAACTGAATCATGTTCTTTGGGCTTATAGAGTGGCATACAAAACAGCTTTAGGGACTACACCATTTAATTTGGTGTATGGCCAGAATGCGGTTTTACCCATGGAATTTCTTATTCCAACATTGAAGGTGGGTAGCCAATACAATTGGACAGGACATGAATTATCTGAGAGAGTCATAGACTTAGAAAAACTGGGAGCATCGAGACTCCAAGCAGTGATGAGTATATATACAAACAAGAAAAGACAAAAAGCTTATCATGATGTTCACATAAAAGACAAAGATCTACAAGAAGGAGACCTGGTCTTAGCTTACACAATCAAAGAACATCAGAAAAAGTTTCAGAAAAAAGGTCATGGGCCATATATCATACATCAGATAAGCAAAAGTGGAGCTATTCAGTTAGCCAATATTGATGGGGAAATCATGCCAAATTTCATAAGTGGATGTAGAGTAAAGAGGTATGAGTACCCATTAACTACTGAGGAATGGAGAAGGTTGCAAAAGGCCCAAAATAGGAAAAAAGAAGAAGAAAGTGTTAGAAAGGAGGCTCAACTAGAAGCCAAAGAGAGAATTAGAAAATTGAAACAAGTGTGCTTATGTGAAAACACTCTAAAGCAAAAAGAACATTTGCCTTTGATTATGATGAATTATCAGAATGAAAACATAAGGGTTTTGATAGATTCGGGAGCTCAAGTGAATCTAATTAGCTCAGCCTTGATCAATAAGTTTAACCTTAAGAGAGCTGGAAGCAGAATTTTGATCAAAACCCTGGGAGGAAAAAGAATTCAAAGCATATCTTCACTTTCTATTAAAGTTAAATTTAATAATGAATATATGGAGATAGATTGTGAAGAGTGGCCAGACCATTTAATGACTGAAAAGCTGATTTTAGGGCAACCATGGCTCAAACAAGGTAAAGTCATCTTGAATTTTGAAAAAATGAAGCTTAATTTGACCATCAAGGACAAAAAGTTTTTAATGTTCTTTTTGAGTAATGAAGAGCAGGTAGTTCATATGGATGTTCATAAACAACATCTCGAAGGATTTGCTTTCTCAATGGAGGACAGGAACATTTTGACAATACAAAGTGATCAAGCTTCATACACTCAAGATCAGCAAAAGACTGAAGAGGTAAAGGTGGATGAGGAGACAAAACAGAGAAGACTATTATGGCCAAAGTTGCAATATCAACAAAACAGAACAAAAAGAATATGGAAACAGGTCATGCACAGTTATGGCTCACCAAAACAGGAAATTAAAACAAAATGGATATGGAAGCCAAAAAATGTCACAAAATGTTCATCCACAGAGCATGGATATTTCCACAACAGAAGGACAAATGGAGTAAAACATTACTGGGTGAAAAAATCAGAATTGGGTCAATGGAAGAGAGATAATCCACAATGGACCTATTTTTGGAATTTTGAAAAGGACAAAAAAATATTTCCTTCTTTCCCCTTAGAAGAAAATTAGGAGGGGAAGGAAAGAAGACAGAAAAAAAAATATATATATATATATATATATATATATATATATATATATATATATTATTTTCTTGATTTTCTTTCTAAAAATAAAAAAAACACAAAGCAAGATATAGGGAGGGAAAGAGTAACTTATTATGGAAAAAAAATTGTTTTGTCTTATTGATTTTTAATTTTTTGAGATCATTTTTCTTTTTTACCACTACTTTCAAAGTTTCTTCATTAATCATCTTTTCTAGCATCATCCTTCTAATTCAGGAATTGTTTTTGAGCAAGGAAGTGACAATTGGAGAGAGCACATTAGATGTCTTGCTACACCTGTGTTGCTCACTTAAAATTGAGTCTTTTGAAAAAAAAAGCAAAAATTGCTGGGAACTTGTCTTTCTTATTTTTTATATATGTCAGTAACATTCCAGAATAATATAGTATTTTCTTATGAAATCTTGTGACTCATGTGGGTGGAGTATTTCCTTTTCTGTTATATATAAATACAGGATGGTGAATACAAAGGAGTTGGCAATCCATGACTTCAAAGCTGATTCAGTGACTTTGTCCAGAGGACACTGGTTTTTGGACAGTGATGCAGTTGAAGAACAAGTGGACTTAGAATCCGATGAAGACCAAGAAATCCCAGAAGCTGAAAAAATAGCAAAAGAACTTAAAGAAATTCTGGGAGTGATAGGACAGCATATCTTCACAGTAGCAGTGGGAGGATATAAGTACACTATGCTGTGCCAAGAATTTTACAGGTTTCAGAAAACTTCTGTCAATCTCAAAAGATGGAAAGCTGTGGGATTGCACAAGCTCTTAGAAGAACCTATTTTCTTTATTGACTTTGAAAGAGTAGCACAAGTGATGGGAAGTTTGGAGGAAGTGGGAAAAGGCAATGATGCCTACTTCAGATGTAAAGTGAAGAATAAAGACAATCAGGAGGCAGGGATAGTCATCAAAGCAGAACATATCAGAGCCGCCTTACAGTTCTATCCAATGGGCACTAAACTGGACCAAAGCTTTGTCAAGAAAAATAAGGAGACTTACACGGGGTATGTAAAGTTCACTGACTTCAAGGGAAAAGAAAATGAAGAATATGCTATAAGAATGTTCTTGCAGTTCTTTTGTTTTCCGAAATTACCAAGGTACACCATGCCTCATAAGTCAGTAACTCTATTAATGTTCAATAACAAAGATAGAACCAAGCCATTTGGGGTGATGGATGTCTCACCTTACATCCATGAACAGCTGAAGGAAGCAGCAAAACACTGGGAGCAGAAGAAATTCATGAATGGAGCCCAGTTTTTGACAAAAATCATTTATCATGTTCTAGGTATGGAAGAACAGTTAAAGTTAGCTCCTGAGGCACAGTACTTCAGAAATTTGATGTCAGGAATCAAAAGTTCCCCAAGGAAGGCACTTGGAAGAGAATCAGAAGGACAAACTCGCATGAGGGGAACAGGAATGAAGAGAAAAGTAATATCTGAGGAAGTGATTCCAGTAAAGAAAAGAAAGTTGGACCCCAGAAAAGTAGAGTTAGAACAGGCGGAAGAAACAAAAGAGGAACAGGTGGCAGCACAGAAAAAGGTGCAATCTTCCAGTGAACCTCATCCTCCGCAAACAAGTAAAGAATAGCTTTACACTTATCTCACTCAAGGAAACAGCAAAAGAGCCATATACGAGGCACAATATCAAAAAATGTTGGAAGATTTTTCATGTAAAGCTACTGATTGGATCCAAGAAGAGGTGGAGCACTATGAAGCATTGCATGAAGAAATGATGGCAGCAGAAACTGAGGAGATATTTGTGAAGAAGGAGGTAGAATTGCTGGCATACTTCAAGGAGTTGCAAGGACCTCCAGAGGCCAGAACTACGGTGATAGTGAAAAAGAAGATGCCAAGGAAACCTGCTCCAAAGAAGAAGATGATAAAGAAAGGAAAAGGAAAAATGGCAGATGAACATGTGATGAAAGAAATGAAACAAGTAATTACAAAAGAAACACAGAAGCTAACCTCAGTGAGGGAAGTGTCAAAGCCTACAGAACAAGAAGTGGGAGGATCTTCACGATTCTCATCTGATTCAGATAGCGACATTGAGAGTTTTTTGCTAAAAAGTTTAAATTTGTCAATACCCAACACTCCCAATATAGCTGTACAGGCTGTGGAAAAAGTGAAGACACCTGAGGATTCAAGTAAGAAACCTCAAGAGAAGCAGACACAGGAGGAAATAGTTCCACAGATGAGTGCTGAAGAAAAAAGGAGGCAGTTAAAAGGAAAGGCAAGAATGACAGAAGAAGAAAACCAGAAGGGAGATTAAGATAATTCTGGAATAATGAATGTTGACAAAAATTCAATATGGACCAACCCATCACAGACACAGTTCAAATTAAATGCAAGGTTGACTGCAAGTTTGGAGGAACTAGCAAAGAAAGTATTTGGCAGTTCAAATAATCAGCAGAAGGATGCATCCAAGGAACAGGAAAGCAAGGAGTTAGAATCAGAAAAGAATGCTCAAGAGGTCTTGGGACAAGTAATAGAGGAAGGAATTGTTCAAAGTATAAAGGATGTGCTGCAGGATATAAAAAGCAGTGAGGAATTTACATCTAAGACTGATCAAGAACAGGAGGTGGAAGCAGATTTTATGGACATTGAGGAGCAAGATCAGGAATACACAAATGAGAAAAGTAATGACCAGGTTGCTGGTACAAAAGAAATTGAATCAGTTGAAGTTCAGGAAAAGCAGGAACAGGAAGACCAATTCAGGAAAGTTCAACAAATTCTTGTTGAAAAGGACTCAAACAAAAGTCAGGAAACCCTAACACAAGAGAAGGAGATACTAATTAAGGGAGACCAGCTCTTCATAGAGAAGCAACAAGTATTGGAAGAAAAGAAGCCATTAGAAAAGAAGGAAGCTTCAGATTTTTCAGAGCAGAAGAGTGCAAATGACAGAGCACTAGTTTATGAAGAGGATGATAACAATCAGGATACAGAGAACTATGATCACAGTGATGAAGAACAAGACATGCAGGACATAGAAGATGAAACAACAGCAGAAGAAGATGATGTGGATAAAGAAGATAAGCAAATTGAAGTTAGACAGACAGAAATAGAAGTAGGGTTGGAAAGAATACCCAAAAATATAAGATCAGCTTGTCAAATGATTATGAGCAACATTGAACAATTCAGACCATCTAGCAGAAATATGATCATATCAGGAATGGTGGCTGAATCAGAATTTGAAAAAGGCAGTTTAATTATCAAAGAACACAAGAAAGAAAAAGAGCAGATGACAGAGCAATTAAGGTTGATAAAGGAAAGGAATGAAGAATATCTCAATAGAATCATTGCTTTGGAAGAAGCTGAGGTTCAGAAGCAGAACAGAATCCAATATTTGGAAGAAAAGAGTGTAAAGTTATCAGAGCAGAATGCCAAAATGGAAATGGAACTTAAAACCATAGGAGGAAGATACAGAACTTTACAAACATCTTATCAAATTCTGACTAGAGCACATGAAGAGATTAATAAAGTGTTGTTAGAAGAAGGTCAACTACAAGGTGGAAGTAAATCTGTTCAATTGACAGAGGAAGAAAAGGAAGAGCTGCATAAAGAAATTCAAAGACTTCAAATAGAATTAAAAGAGGCCAAGGAAATGGAGAAACAGGCAAACACTCATGCTGCCACATCAATGAGAGGATATCATCAATTACATATGGAGGTAGAGAAGGAAAGAAGTGAATGGCAAGCAAAGATGGAGGAAGAAAGAAATGAGTGGAGGAAGGAAAAGGAGTTATGGGCAGCTCAGAATAAAAGTTCGATGATGACTATAGAAGAATTACAGAAACAGTTGGAGAAATCAAAAGTTCCAGAAGAAATTCAAGATCAAGTATAGGCAGAAGATACAGACAACAGGGAATATGAATATGAAACAGGAGATTTTGACAGGGAACAAGAGAACAAGGAACCAGCAGCTAAAGAAACAGAGAAAGAATATTCTGAAGATTTTGTACAGAAATTATTGACCAATAGAGAGTCAAGAATGGAATTTATCAGGAAAATGCATGATGAGTATGAAGATCAAATAGTTACCTTTGCTCTGAATAAAGGCATTAATCCAGATCAGCATCATTGGGCTGCAGATGGATTGGGAATACCTTTCTGTATGATTTTGGAGAGTATAAAGAATTATCAATTAGCCAGAGTAGGGCTATCTCCTAACAAATACCTTGAGTATGAAGAAGATATTAATGTCACGAAGGAGTTATTTGAAAGAGCAAATCCTAAATGGAGAAATAAGTGGTTGGATGCCAATAAGGAATGTAGGAAAATCTGGAAAGAGGCACCTTTGAATTTAAAGATCAACCCAGCCTATTGTCCAGTTGCCAGAAGAAGAGAATGGACTGTTTTTTGGGAAAGGAGAAAAACAGGGCAGATTCCAGCAAAATGGCTGAATTTTCCAAAAATAGCAGGTCCAAAGGCAGGCACTTGGCCTACAAAAAATTACATGGTGAATACTGCTGAGTCAGTTTTAACAACATATAAAGATGTTAATGATCCGGCTTGTATATTACTGGTCAGAATAATGAGGTTGATTCTAGCTTGTATAGAGACCTACACTGATACAGATATCAGAATTTTGAACTACATAGGGTTTAATTCACCAACAGATGCTCTTTTGTTTGATTTGAGTGAGACACCAGACAGGATCTGCTTAATGGCCTACTACAGCAGAATTATATTTTTGGGTAGCCATTACTTACAGATTTTTGAGGATGCTTTTGATTATGGGTTTTTTGAGAGGGAGTCAGAGATTTTTGGAAATCTATCAGTTGTTACAAAAGCAAGACTTACTGCCTATGAAGTTGCTTACACCGAATATTTGAAGAAGGATGTCATAGATAAGCCTGAAGCTGCAGTACAATGGAGGAAAGCCTTATTTGAAATGGTCAATAACTTGAATGTCACAGAAAGGAAGAGCCATGATTTGGTGTCACAAGTGTATCAAAGGAAGAAGAAATAAAGCTGAGCTCACATAAGAAAATCTTTCGTCAGGAGCCGAAAGGCTTAGGAGGGGAAGGATGTTGGAAGGTGTATTTTTGGAAGAGCATTTTTGATGTAAAAAATTAGTAAAAAGTCAAAAAATTTGTAAAATATTTATGCAATGATTGTAAAAATAAGGAAGAGTCTTCCTTATGTGGTTGAGGATATCATGTAATTTTTGTAGAATTTTTAGAAACTCTTAGATAGCATTTTTTAGAAGATTAGGGAAAAAGACCTAATTTCAAGTGTGAAAAGGGACACTTGAAAATGTATATAAGTCAATTTTCTCTATTTTGGAGAGGTTGGTTAGCCATTTGCTCAAGCTATCAATAGAGAAGAAAGAGTTTCTGCAAAATCGTGTTTTCTCCTGTTGAGTGAATTTCTTTTGATGTGTGAGCTTGTTTCTTGCTTAATCATGGAGATTTGTGAGTCATATTTGTGTATTACTGAGTAAGTTGTATGAAGAGAGAGACCTATTGCTGTAAATGAGTGGAAAGGACTGAAGGAAGTTCCAAAATTGTGAAAATCGTCTGTTGGTACAGAATCGCGATTGTCTCGTCTTTGTGATACAGGTGATATTTTTCAGTTTTGAGTTCATATTTGTATTCTGCTAATGAAATGGCATGGTTTTGACATAAAGAACATGGAAAATGATGGAGATTTGCCTTAGTTATGGTAAACTCAAGATTTTCTCTTCATCTTCAATTTCTCTCAGCAATCCAGCCATCAATCTCTTATTTCCTTGAATCTATTATCTTGAAGGGGCTGTGGTCTTGTGAATATTCCTAGGATTGACAAAATAAAGATGATTTGTTGATTCTTTGTTACTTCATGATTGGAGAGGACAACTTGGAGTCCAAAACAAAACAGTGGTCAAAATCGAGTGAATATATTTTCAAACAAGGATTCTGCTATAGTTTGAGCATCATTTTTCCTAGTGGCTTTTGCTTCTACCCACTTCATCAAATAGTCTATGATGTAATCAGCCTGTGATCCTTTTTCTAGGGGTTTTATCTGCCTAATAAAATCAATGTCCCATTTTGAGAAGGCTCATGCAGTTATCATGGGTCTCAAGGGCATATCATCATGTTGTAGGGGGTACTTCATTTGTTGACATAGGTCACAAATCTGTACATAAGCCTCCACATCCATGTGGAAAGTAGGCCAACATAATCCTGTGTAAAGAATCATTTCATAGTTTTGCGGGCTAAAAAATGAACTCTAGCTACTCTTGCATAGGCTTTCCTTTGTTCTTCAAGTGCTCGTTTTCTAGCTAGGTTTGCTCCTTTAGGGTATGTATGTGATTTTCAAACAGTTGACTAATGGGTTATGCTACTCACGGGCAATTGTAGAATAACATAATGATCAATGCTCCTCAGGTGCATTCTCCTAAAATAACTCGTAGTTGGCTATGTGTTCGTGCACATCCTTTGCATGTTTGGCCAATACACCCCTAAGCTTTTTAATTCTTGGGTTGTTACACTAATGCCCCTGTGCATTCTCCATTTATTTACATAAACTTTCTTGAGTAACTCATTTCGCTCTTTGTCTTCCACACATCTCAGAAGTACTCCATTGGAGTTTTTGAAATACAATTTGTGTGCCACAATGTAGAGGTTCCTTGATTGCTAGAACTTCCTTCTTCTTGTTCATATTGATCCTATAATGTGGTCCACGCGTGAGTATAGGTATCAATCTTTTGGCCAATTTATGACATACTTCCAAGTTGAATAGGTATGTGTCAGATAGCTCATCAAATACTCTTGTGGGTGGTTCCCCATTAGTCATTCTTGAAAAATGTTCCGCTCATATATGGGTGATGCCTTTCTTTACCACTACTTTGAAGTTGAACTCCATTAGTAGTAGAAATCATTTCACTATCCTTCTTGTATTACAAGGTTTATTCACCAAGTACAATAGCAATTGGTGATCAATAGAGAACTTAAACTTGTTGGCTACAAGGTAATGTCTAAATTTCTTTACTACATAGACCATCCGTAAACCTCCTCTCTCATTAGTAGTGTAGTTGTGATCTGCTTGATTTAATAGTCCACTTGCATAGGCTATTGGGTAGTCTAATTTCCCTTCATCTGCTGGTTGTACTAAGATGCATCCAATGGCATGATTAGATGCATCCACATGAATATGGAATGACTTATTCTAATTTAGCACTTTCAAAATAGGTGTTGAGCTCAATCTTCTTTTCACCTCATTAAAGGCTTTTTCGCACTCTTCCATCCAAATCAATTGAGTCAATAGCCCATATAGCATTTTTGGGATTGTGGCATACATGTGGATGAATCGTTAGTAATATCCACACTTTCTCATAAAATCTTGTACTTCATTAGCATTCTTTGGTTTTGGCATTTCCAAAAAAACTTTTATTTTGTCTTCATCGGTTTAGATACCATTTTTGGACACAATGTGTCCCAATATTTTACCTTGACTGACCATGAAGACACACTTCTCTAGATTCAGACAAACTCTATATTGTCTCCATTTGTTGAATATTTTCCTTAACTTGGGTATGTGGGCTATGCATTGAGAAGAGTAAGTACATATATCATCCATGTATACCTCCATACTCTTCCTCAAGAATTCTTCAAACACATGATACGTCAATCTTTGGAAAGTTTTTTGGGCATTGGTCAAACCAAATGGCATAACCCCAAAGTCATACACTCCCCATTGAGTAGCAAAAGAAATTTTGTGTTGTCCCTTAGTAGCAATGGCTACTTGGTTTTAACCCAAGAACCCATCAAGGAATTTGTATACTTCATTGCCTACTACTCTTTCCAAGAGATGATCTCTAATGGGTAATGGGTAACTATCATGAATTGAGTTGCATTAACCTTTTTCAAGTTAATACAAACCCTAAGTTTTCTGTTTTTCTTTGGCACTACTACCAAGGTTAATACCCATTTGGTTTGTTCAATATCGTATATAAATCAAACCACCAATAACTTATGGATCTCCTCTTTAATCTTGGTGAAATATACATCATTGTAAGTGTATGGTCTAGGTTTTGATGGTTTAGCATCATGAGTTATTGGGATCCTATGGGAACAAATAGAGGGATCCACTCCCTTTAAATTTTTATAGGTCCAAGCAAACATGTCTTTATATTCTCGAATTATCTCTATGAGCTCCTGCTCTTCTTTCATTGATACATCCTTACCTATGTATCTGCAAATCTCTTCTTCTCCTTCCGTCATCACTATTACCTTTTTAGTTTGCTCCTTGTTGTCATATGCTACTCCTTGAGCTTCTCTTTTTGGCATTTGAATGGCTATAATTTCTTTCTTCAACTTCATATCTCTTGTTCAGGTACTTCGAATGATTCTTGTTGTAGATCTTCTTGAACCTTGGTTCTCTCCGCTTTAGATTTTTCCTGATAGTTTTCTATGGTTAGTACATTAGTGTTTATTTCATTGTCCTCTTTTTCTATCTCCTTCTTGCTCTGCAGTAGGTGCAGCAGAAACCGCAGTACGAACAGGAATATGCAGAATATCATAATCTTTGACACCTTTTGCATCATCTTCTATACCTGCCGTTGTAACAGTTGCAGGTGTGATAGGAAGTTTTTCAACACCCTACACAATGTTCCATAGTCCTTTTCCAACCAATACATGACGCATCTCTTCCCCAATCTTGCCCTACCCTTAATTGTCTCATAAAGGTTTGTCCTAAGATCATCCCATAAATACTTGCTTTGCCAAATTCATAGATCTCCAACGTGTGTTCAAATTTCCACTCTACAAGTATTCAAAATTAGCTTTCCTAGAATTCCTAGAGGTCTTTCAACATGACCATCGACCAATTGTAATTTCATTCGAGTAGGTGGTAGGACTAGTTTTCCCCATATTTCCTTGGTAGCTATCCCTACTTCCGCTCCTATGTGTAAAATAGCTTTGGCCATGTATCCTCTAAATTTAACTCGGAGGCATGTTTTTCCTTTGTCTCCCTTGCTAAATTCTCCTACTTTGTCAATTGGAATCTCTATTCTGGTTGTCACCTCCACTTTATCTTTTCATGTAGATGGGTTTGTCTCTTCCAAATTCAATCGTTGAGTTGATTTCTTCCACAATTGAGGTTTGACTTGGAGCAACTCCTCCACTATTAAGGAACATTGGAATTTATTGAGGTTCACAATGGTGCAGACCCCTTACTCCTTTTCTTATGAAGTACATAGTTTATGTTATGCGGAGCAGATTCTGGAAGTAATAGATACGAAACTAACAAATATGCAGAACGGTGAAGATCAGAGACTAGGAATGGAAGTCTGATTGTAACTATGATACTATAATGTAAACGATGGTCTCTTCCGAATTCAGAACTTATTAATTGTGAAGTTAAGATTCCAAATACTTTGTGTTTGAATGGTTTTGTCTGTACTCATCCACATTGAAGTAAAGGAATAGAAACACATGTTTATGAGTATTCATATTTGTAAATCCTCGTTCCCAAACCTGTATATTGCGCGCTATTAATCTAATGTTTATAAGTGTGCAAACATATGGCAACCACGATGGGATGGGGTAAGAGAACACCACACAAAGTAGATTGATAACGGTGTGAAGTGGCAAGGAGAACTTACAAAAGCCTCATCATCCTGATTATTTAGATGAATTTGTGCAACAGACACTCGCAACATTGAAGTTGGAAGATATTCCTCTTGAGGAAGCAATCAATATTACAGAAGAAGTACAATTTTTTGTGGAAACTGGAGTTTTAACCCCCTAAGCTTTTGAAGGATCTAGTCTTTGAGTGGAAGGATGACAAACTAGCTAAATTATTGCAGCACGAGGAATTCAGCGAGATCGACCAACAGAACCACCTACAGGAAGAAGAATACCCTGTAGAAGAAGGTCAAAGCAAAAAGCAACGATAGTGTAACCTCGCCAGAGTTGCACTTAGCTTTAATACCCTTACCTCAAAATACTACCGTATAGACGCTTGGTAACTCGATGATGAACAGGAACCCACTACTAGTATTAAAGTATACTCATTTTTATGGGTGAGTGGATGAAGATATAGAAGTGCACGTACGGACATTTGAGAATTAGTACTTATGTAATCATCATAATCTGAATGATAATCAGCACAAATTTCAAGTGTTTGAAGCCACATTAGTCGGGGATGTAGTCAAATGGCTTATTGAATATCCTCCTGATTACTTTTCCACATATGAGGAGTTGAAGCGGCATTCTTGGGACGATTTCAAACTGCGAAGAGTATTTCATAGTTACATTCTTCACTTCAGTATATGTTGGAGAAGGGGACGATTGAGTAGTATGCATCAGATTTCAGTCTACATTGCAGCAGTTTCCAACAGATAAGTGTCCTACAGAGGAAATGCTAACAGAATTCTTTGTGGATGGATTACATCCACCCATTAAAGAGAAGATCTATATGTACACGTTGGAATAATCTCGTACATTGGATCAGATAATCAATTTAGTAATCCATATGGATCAAAAGATTCAATTTGCCAATTTGGGCTCCGAGAAGACTAATTTGGTATTCAGGAAGGGGGTAAACCTAAAAAAAGAGCTATATTGTCTACGGTGTAGGAATGTGACCCATATTATGGCTGATTGTGCGCTTAATCAGGTCTTTTGTCCTATTTGTAACAAAACTAACCACAGTTTGGAGGAATGTCGCTTTAATGCTAGGAATACTTTGGTGGCCACTACGCAAGTAGAAGGACCGTCTTGGCAGGATAACAGTAATGGGTATAAGCCCCAAGTTGTTAACAGACAATGGTTGAACAGTAAGGATGCGAGACTAGGAGGACCCTCTCAATATTCAGATTCACAGCAATTTCTAGAGCAGCGGTGTGGCTTCTGCCAAAATAGGCAAGACTTTGGCAGAGAATGATGATTTCAACAACCTAGACCTGATAACCCTGGTAATCGTCCAATTCAGTGTCAGTTTTGTCTCCAATATGGCCATGGATGGTGGGAATGTGAGGAGCTAAGGAATATGATCAGTAGAAACAAGAAACGAAGCTCAAGGCACCTCTGGCCAATGTGGTGACTTTGGAATGTTTGGAGCCAAAAGTGTCAGTAGTCACCCAATCTCAGAACGGGTATTTCAATGAATCAAAATTGGATTACTTACCTCCTACATAACAAAAACATATTTTGACAAAGGCGGTACAGTGGGCTATGGAGTACTCGTCGCATTATGTGAACCCTCCATTGTTTCCAAGCGAATCTTCTGGAAAGGATGGTATGAGAAGTACAATTGATACGGAGGAAGAAGGGAGATCGCAAAAGCCATCAATTGGGATCCGCCTACATATAGATCTCGCACAGAAAGAAAGTGTAGGATGAAAGCAAGGTGTAGCTCAAGCGTAAGCACCACCTCCTTTACTTGTCAATCCGCGGAGACGTGAGGACCGGTATGAAGACCACGAGCAAGTGAAGGCATAAGTGCGTGAGTGAAAGCACACAAACATGCACACACATACACACACACGCGCACAAAGTAAGATCAAAGAGAGGAACAATGGAAGGATTTTGATTACAAAAAGAAATCTATTACAAAACTGAAATCTACACGAAGCCAACCCCAAAAATGAGCTCTCTAGCTCTTTTTATAGGTTTTTAACTAGTTTTGGCCCTGTCCAGACCTAGTGTCCGGCCTAGTTAAAAATTAGGTTCCAGGGCTTATTTGAGGGCTCAAACGGAGTCTAAAAATTATGAAAATTGGTACGATGGTACTTCTAATGCTCCTCAAGCTCGAGGACTCCTCGGCTCGCACAAAATGGAGCTACCAAAATAGAAAATGGTATTTACAATGATTTTAGTGATGGAAATCACTATTTTTGTAGGGGATTCTTATGAAAAGTTGACAGTTACTTCATGGAGCTCCCTACGTGCTCCTTCTTCTTGTGTGTTTCCACCTTTCTGATGTGCTTCCATGCTTGTGCTTGACTTTGAGTTCCAACACTCCCCCCCCTCTCGAGTCTGTCGTCCCTGACAGACCCTTGTCGTAGTGGTTGTTCCATGTAGTGCTTTGAGATGTAGTATCCATTCTGTATGAACAAGAGCCGTCTATCTTCCAAATTTGGTAGTGTTGGTTGTCCGGTTCTTCATGTGTCACTGCAAGCCTTTACAAGTCGCAGTCCCTTGGTATGTGCTTCTTTCATGAATTGCAGCATGAATGCGTCGTTGTGAGCTCTCAAAAATCGTGAGTTGCTCAAAAGAGGTTGTCAAGATCGAGTTAGAGCAACTACTAGCTTCGAATTGCTTCCTAGGTATGGATGTGGCCCCCAGGATGTCCTCTAGCTCTTCTAAAGATGATGTTCAGAGTAGTCATGCCAAGTACTCATAACCCATAGTGAATGATGGGTAAGAGTGTTAGTGCACGGGTTGAAAAAAGTATGTGCCTTGTGCACGGCCTTGTAATGAGCCCTATGCATGCTTACTTGGAAAATGCATTGGAAGAAGTATGGTGCAAAAATTGCAGGTCTTGAGCTAAGTGCTCAAGGGTATGCTGACGAAGAGGATTCCTAAACAATCATGGTTATGGTGTTTCCAGAGTAAAGATACTTACCATGGGGAAGGTTGATGGATGTTTGTCTCTTCGTGTTGTACATTGGCCTTTGGGATGGAAGCTTGTGGATGAATGTCCATGTTGATTGTCCACTGATGAGATCTTTTGAGTGGTGGATCCCCTCTCCTCTTTTCAAAGCAACATTTGTCACTAACAATGTGCATTTCTGAGCTTGGGCTCATGCACGTTCACTTCCCTATATTGACACTCAGAGGAATATTGGACACGTGCCGGTTTCTAAGAGATTACCATGCTGATTGACATAGACCATTCACCAGTGCTACTGTTCCATACTGGTTCAGGAAATACTGAGCATTGAATTGCTTTATATTCCTTGGCAAGCAACATCGGGTAACTACACCAAGCTGAGTTTCACATATTCTCTTTAGCTCACCCTATGCAAGAATCTTCTCCTCCAGAACAACCTTGTGCAGATATCTCCTTGGATGCTCTAGTACATGAAGTAGTTAAGCATCCCTCAAGTTGCGGACCTTCAAGCTCTTCACTCCCACCATAGTAAGAGGAAACCATAGTTGTGGATGCCCTGCTCATGCTAAGTTCTTGACATTTATGAGATAAGGTAGCAATTAAATCCTCTGCAAGCCAAGACACACTTCTATCCAAACTGATAAATGCCCAGTAATCGATGGTTCAATCTTCAACTAAGCATGACTCATTCATGTTCCATGAGCGAAACCTGGGAACAAGTTCTTCCTCCTTTTTTTTTTTTTTTTTTTTTGTGAAAAATTATCACAAAACAAGAACACAAAAGTTAGGATCAGTAGAAAAAATTTGACATATGTCAATGTGCTCTTGTGCTTGGGATTCTCAAGTGTGTCTATGCACGACCGTGTAATGTGGCCCTATATTAATGCATACTTTGAAAATGCATGACCTGAATGGTGCAAAAGACAGGGTTGTGCAAGGAGCACATGGTTGTCGCTCGTTCGAGGCTTTCGATGTTATTTGCAGATATTGATGCCATCTTTGTTGGAGGTACCCATTGTATCTCGAGAGGACAACTGATCATTCCTCCTTATCGGGATCCATTTGAGAACAGTCTGCAACTGGGTAGAGATCACCTTTGGCCACTTCGTGTTTGAATGATCTCCTGAGGGTTTGATCCATCGTGGCTGGCTCTTTATTTTGGTGGATGCTATCAGTGCTTTCGTCTTCCAAATCCATATCCTTGCAGAAGAGGTTCTTTGATCCTTATTGGAGCTCTGTGCTTGATTCAGTTCTTTACCTCGCCTTGGTGTCTTTGTTGTGCAGGTTGTTGCCTTGAAGTCCCCCCTTGGATTTTGTCTGAGCTTAGGCTTGATTGCTTGGGGTCCTTGGATTGGAAGTGGTCTTTCTTGAGGATAAGTCATGGTAGGCCTAGACCATAGATTTTGAAGTCTAGTGTGAGGGGACTGATTTTGTGCCAGGGCTTTCTTTGGTACCCATATCATAGTGCGATTTGGTTGGGCTCTAAGTAATTTCTTGGCCACCCAAATTTGTTTGACATTACCAAGAAAATGTGATTTCTGTTTCTTGATGTAAGGGTCTTTTGGGCCTTCTATGTGAGTTTTTTGAGAAAACTCATCCTTACATGGGGAGTGCAACAAGGGTTGATCTTCTATACCTACACCAGACTTATGCAAGGGATTCATGGGCTGTGTGGTTTGAGATTGATCTAGAGATTCATCGAGACATTTATCCTTATTACACATAGAATCCCTAGGTGTACAAATGGGTGATGGATTGTCATGATTCATCCTAGAGTCGACCTCCTTTTTCACATCAGTGATACACAACAATGGTTGATCATCTCCTTCTTGACCATCTGAGTGCAGATCATCCCTACTTATGGCTTCATGAGGGGAATCCAAATTTACAGGAAGAGAGGGTCCTTCCACATCCCCCAAACACTTGGAGTCCTCCATATCTCCATTCTCTAAGGTTTCCTGTGATTTACTCAAAGAAGGATCAGATTCAAAAACATGAGTAGAAAGAAAAATTTTCTCATTAAAAGCACGCTCTGTGAAAAGATGATTTTGCCCCCAATCATCATAAGGTGGATAGTCATTAGGATTTTCCATAGACATATATGTAGAAGCATGGATGATAGGTGGAGAAGGCACCTCAAACTCTTGATGATTTTGTTTAATGAACCTTTGGGTGCCAATGATCAAGCCCTCATCTATACAATCCATGACAAAGAATGTTTCCGAAAATTGCATATCACCCACCATAACAGGCAACACAACTTGACCCATGCATTCATAATGTTCATCATCCATGAGGATAGAAGAATGAGTTGTTGGTTGTATGTCTTCAAAAATAATGGTCAAGAAGTCAATATGAATCAAATTCCACTCACAATGAGGATTGATATATGCACTCAACCTTCTACAGTCATATCCTATTCTTATATCCACCAAAGTGTTGTGATATTCTCTTGTTGCAAATATGGATCCGACCCCCCTAGACATTTCCTCCCTTTCCTTGACTGCTTGCAATTTTTCTCTAGATGTTTCACCTTTATGTGATATTATCTCATGTATTTCATGTTTATCCCCCTCCTTTCTTTCAACCTTAGCCCCTTTTCTTCTATCTTTTGCTTTTTTCTTTCCCATGACACAATTTTCTCCCCCTTTGTATTGCTCAAAAATACTTGGGAGCCCCCTTGGTTCCTTAGTCCCACTTGAGGGTCAACTTCAAATTATCCTATCTCAAAATCAGCGCATTATTCTTGAAAAAAACAGTTGAGATCGTGTAGGACTTGAAACGAGCTTTCCAACAAGCTATAGAGCTCAAAAAATGGACTTTGGATGAGAAAGTTATGTCAAATCAGGCTTCTGGGGGTCAAAACAGGCAAACAGGACCTTTGGAGAAAATCGCGATTTTGTGAACTTTCTGAAAATCGCGATGCTGTGAAGTCAAAAAAATCGCGATTTTGAGCAGAAAATCGTGATTTGAAAATCGCGATGTTGATCACAAAATCGTGTTTTTGAAAATCGCGATGTTGATCACAAAATCGTGTTTTTGAAAATCGCGATTTTGAGCAGAAAATCGTGATTTGAAAATCGCGATGTTGATCACAAAATCGTGTTTCAGAGAATCGCGATGTTGATCACAAAATCGTGTTTCAGAGAATCGCGATGTTGATCACAAAATCGTGTTTCAGAGAATCGCGATGTTGATCACAAAATCGTGTTTCTGAAAATCGTGTTTTTTGGACAAGAAAATCGCGATGCTGGGCACAAAATCGTGTTTCTGAAAATCGTGTTTTTTGACAAGAAAATCGCGATTTTGAGCACAGAATCGTGTTTTAGAGAATCGTGTTTTTTTGACAAGAAAATCGCGATTTTGAGCACAGAATCGTGTTTTAGAGAATCGTGTTTTTGACATGAAAATCGCGATTTTGAGCAGAAAATCGTTAATTGAAAATCGCGATTTTGAGCAAAAATTTGTGTTTTCTCAAAATCGTGTTTTTGACTTGAAAATCGCGATTTTGTCCCACAGAATCGTGTTTTTCTCAAAATCGTATTTTTGGCTGAAAATCGTGATTTGTGAGAATCGCGATTTTGAGCAGAAAGTCGTGTTTTTCACAAAATCATGTTTTTTGCTGAAAATCGTGATTGGTGAGAATCGCGATTTTGAGCAGAGAATCGTGTTTTTTGAAAATCGTATTTTTCACATGAAAATCGCGATGTTGAGCACAAAATCGTGTTTTTGAAAATCGCGATTTTGAGCAAAAAATCGTGTTTTCACAGAATCGCCTTTTTCACAAAATCGTGTTTTTGCTGAAAATCGTGATTGGTGAGAATCGCGATTTTGAGCAGAGAATCGTGTTTTTTTTGAGAATCGCGATTTTGAGCAGAGAATCGTGTTTTTTTTTAGAATCGCGATTTTGAGCAGAGAATCGTGTTTTTTTTTTTGAGAAAAACACAGAATCGCGATTTTTTTCAACCACTTTTAGGCGGGAAAACTGAAAATCGTGATTTTTCAAAAAATTTTGAATTTTCACAGAATCGCGATTTTCATCACAGAATCGCGTTTTTTGGCGGGAAATTCAAATTTCTGAGCGCCGGCTATGGCGAGCTCCGTATGAGCAGAAAATCATAAAAAAAATGCAGCGCTTGCTCTCCCTTGCACCTCCTAACTCCTTCCCACACAATAATGCATGAAAAATGGTATGAAAATGGTGAAAATGCACTAAAAACAAGAAATTTCTGTGAAGAAGAAGATGGAAGAAGGTGGAGATGATGATGATGATGAAGATGAAGAGGAAAAAACAGAAAATGAACTGAATTGACAGTTTTTTTACCTTCCAACGTCGCAAATCTACGATCTTACCATCACAACGCTCGTCCTCGAAGCTCTCTCCCCGGCAACGGCGCCAAAATTTGGTGTAGCTCAAGCGTAAGCACCACCTCCTTTACTTGTCAATCCGCGGAGACGTGAGGACCGGTATGAAGACCACGAGCAAGTGAAGGCATAAGTGCGTGAGTGAAAGCACACAAACATGCACACACATACACACACACGCGCACAAAGTAAGATCAAAGAGAGGAACAATGGAAGGATTTTGATTACAAAAAGAAATCTATTACAAAACTGAAATCTACACGAAGCCAACCCCAAAAATGAGCTCTCTAGCTCTTTTTATAGGTTTTTAACTAGTTTTGGCCCTGTCCAGACCTAGTGTCCGGCCTAGTTAAAAATTAGGTTCCAGGGCTTATTTGAGGGCTCAAACGGAGTCTAAAAATTATGAAAATTGGTACGATGGTACTTCTAATGCTCCTCAAGCTCGAGGACTCCTCGGCTCGCACAAAATGGAGCTACCAAAATAGAAAATGGTATTTACAATGATTTTAGTGATGGAAATCACTATTTTTGTAGGGGATTCTTATGAAAAGTTGACAGTTACTTCATGGAGCTCCCTACGTGCTCCTTCTTCTTGTGTGTTTCCACCTTTCTGATGTGCTTCCATGCTTGTGCTTGACTTTGAGTTCCAACACAAGGGTACAATGATTATGAATCATCAATAAATACGGAGTATTGTGAAATTCTATAGGAATCACACATAAAATTGTCTTTAGGGGCACTACTGGAATTACTCCTCACATTCCAGATACAGTTACAACAATTGCGGAACAAATATATACCTTCTGACAATCTAGAACCTTCAGTTTCAATGGTATAGAATGTGCCGGCCCAAATTGTGGATTATGTGGTACAAATGATTACAGTGCAGTATAAAAATAGAGTAACTCCAAAAGTTTTGATTGATGGGGGCTCTAGCATCAATATCGCATCTACCACCACGTGTAAGCAAATGGGTTGGAACAGTATTGACCCGGCTCCCTTCTTTGTTCAAATGGCAAACCAATCACAGGTCCAACCAATAGGGTTGATTAAAGATATCCCTATTTGGATTGCACAAGTTCTATTTAACATTACGTTTGTTGTACTAGAGGTGAAGATGAACAATTTAGATTATAACTTACTATTGGGCCAACCCTGGTTGCGTAATGCTAAGGTTCATCAAAACAAGGATGAAAATACAATTACTTTCAGAAGAGGGAATGTAAAGTTTTCTGTTCCATTGGATGACGAGCATCGTTGTCTTTGGGAGTAGAAACTAGTGCTAGCAGAACCTTCGCATATGTTGGATAGTCTTGACGAAGATGAGGAACAACAATTCTTGGAAGCCAATAGAGATCTACTCTCGTTTGGGGTCGTGGATATGTCATTAGTTTTGAATGGGACAGACAAGCAACAGTGGTGTGTACGGAATCTCCGGAATTGTAGGAAGAGGAATGCATAGAGTTGGTACTCAAAGATCCTATGGAGGATGACCGAATATGCGTGGAAGAGGATTCCTTAGAGGTGTTCAATTTGGGAACTCTGGAGGAACCTAAACCAGTCCGAATATGCTCGGAGCTTGCTCCTAAATTTTGGATGGCCTTGATTTCCCTATTACAACAGTATAGGGATGTTTTCACATGGACATATTTCGACATGAAAGGTTTGGATCCTAAGATGTATCATCATCGAATATTGCTTAAACCAAATGCCACCCTAGTGATGCAACAACAATATAGAATGAACCCAAATTTTGTAGAGCAGCTCAAGCATGAGCTAGACAGTTTGATAAAAGTTGGTTACATTGTTCTGATTGAGAATCCAAAATGGGTGTCCCCCATAGTGATTGTTCTAAAGAAAAATAAATAGTTACGAATCTGTGTGGATTACAGGAAGCTCAATGTGGCCATTGTACTAGATCCATTTCCCTTACCATTTTGGACAGCATGGTTGATGAGGTTGCAGGAGGGGAAATGTATTCATTCCTCAATGGATTTTGTGGCTATAATCAAGTCCGGATGGTGGACGTAGACATCCTAAAAACTACTTTTATTACAGATTGGGGAGTCTTTACATGTACTGTTATGTGGTTTAGATTACAGAATGGATCGAGTACTTTCTAGCACTAACACCAAATCTTTGCCCCCTATCTTATGTCATTATGCATATTTTTCTGGATGATTTTTCTGTTTCAGCACTATGGCTGCTCATCTGGACCATTTATGAGCTTGTTTTGACTCTTGTTTTCAAGTGCACCTTTGTTTGAATCCGAATAAATCCACTTTTGCAATGAAATGCCGTAAACTGTTGGGTCATGTAATTCCGGCAAAGGGCATCGCAATGGATCCGGACAAGGTCAAAGTTATCCTCGAAACTCCCGCTCCCAAAACTCCTAAGAAGGTTTTACGTTTTTTGGGTCAAGTGCTATGGCATGGTAGGCACTTAAGGGGCCTTGGCCATATAGCCATCCCATTGAACAAGTTGGCACATGTGAAACCAGCAGATTTTGTCTGGACACGAGAAGCACAATGAGCGTTTGAGCATTTATGGAAAATGTTAGCCACAACATCAGTACTGAAGGCTTCGGATTGGACGCAGCCATTCCATGTCTTTGTGGATGCTTCACATTGGACTATTGGTAGTGTTTTGATGCAAAAAGAGGATCAAAGTTGGTTCTGCCCAATGTACTATGCGAGCCGGTGGCTTACTATAGCTGAATAGAATTATTCGACGACAGAACGTGAATGCTTGGGACTCATCTACTCCATCAATAAGTTCCAGCATTACTTGTTAGGTCGCACCTTAACTTTCCATGTCGATCATAGTGCGTTGTTATATTTGGTTAAGCAGCAGAATTTGGTAGGCCATCTTGCTCGATGGGTAATAATCTTACAAGAATTTTAAATTGATATTTTTCATCGCCCTCGCGCTAGCCATGCGATTGCCGATTTTCTTTCTCACATCGATCATGGGGAACCTCTTGATGGAATCAATGATTCTCTACTAGATGCAGAGGTTTTCTCAGTCGTTGAAGTGGAGACTGCCCCTCTCAACTACCCTACATGGTATGAAGAAATGCTTAGTTTTCTAGAGAATGGGGTTTCCCCATCGTATTTAAGTTCTGTAGCATGGAAATCATCGGTTTACTGTTATTATGGGCCAATTGTATCATAAGGATCACATTGGCATCTGACTGTGCTGTGTTCCCCCACATGAGGTGCAGGTTGTCATTTTAGAAGCTGATGTTGATGAAGCTGGCAAACACTTCAGTCATCCGATTATGGTGCAAACGATTCAGCAGTCTTGCTTATGGTGGCCTTCAATGTATTCTGATGTACAAAAAGCAGTCAGGAATTGTGATCCCTGCCAACGCAATGGAGATCCTCGAGCAAGCCAGCACTTTTCGTTGTAGCCGATTTTGCCCCTTGAACCTTTTCAAAAATGGGGATTGGATTTTATTGGTCCCATCAAACCCCGTGCTGCGCATACCGGTGCCCCATACATTTTAACTTGCACACATTACCATACCCATTGGGCCAAAGCATGGGCAATGAAGCAAGCTATTTCATGATCTGTTGCCCGAAAATTGCAGGCTGATATCTTTCCACGTTATGGCTTATCGTTAGAATTGTTTTCTCACCGGGGAAGATATTCTTTGAATTAGTTGCTTGCTGAGCTTACCGCTACTTATCAAATAAGCATAAATTTAGCTCTCCTTATTATCCTTGGGCAAACAGATTGGCGGAGAGTACTAACAAGGTGTTACTCCAAATGCTTCAAAAATTGTTGCTCGATTCCATAGATCAATGGGAATTGATGCTTCCCACTATCCTTTGGGCTTAGAGAATTGCATATAAAGTTTCTATTGGTAGCACACCTTTGAAATTGTTGTTTAAATTGTGGGATCTAAGAAAAGTCGTGGGATCTAAGACATGATGTGCAGTTTAAATAAGTAACATGCAAACGTACAAGCCTTGAATGAATGGCAGTGGTTGCGACGTTTCAAATCTGAATGATGAGTTCTCATTTTGTCACATCAAGTAAAGACTTCAAAAGTTACAAGAGATAGTTCACAAGTGAACTTTCTGATGACTAGAAATTTCCTTCAAGTCTCTAGGTCTTTTGATGACTCAAGCCATCACTTGGACTTGCCATGGACTTGTTCCAATAGCTCCCCCTCAAGTCAAGTGATCTTCAGGTCTTCAATCTTCAAGAATCACCTGCAATCCAATCATAGCCTTGAATTTGCAAAGCTTTGTACCATTCAATGCTTTGGTTAGAATATATGCACATTGTTGAGTTAACTGAATTTCCTTGCTCACAATCTTCTCTCTTACATAGTGATAATGTACTTCAATATGTTTAGTCCTTGCATGAGAAATTGGATTGGCAGCCAAGTGAATGGAGCTCATGTTGTCACAAAAAGTATTTGGAGTTCCAACCTCCAATCCAAGATCTATGAATAGTCTCTAATTCCACATTGCTTCTTGAGTAGTTATGGCAAGACCTCTGTATGCAGCTTCACTACAAGAGAGAGCAACTATGCGTTGCCTCTTGGATGACCATGAGACAAGTTTTTAACTAGCAAAGGTAAGATATCTTGAGGTGCTCCTCCTGTCTTCCTTGCAGCCAACCCAATCTACATCAGAGAACAATTTCAAAATTAATTCAGATACATAGGGGTAATATAACCCTTAATTCATGGTCCCTTTGCGATATCTGAGTATCCTCTTGGTAGCCTCCATGTGAAGTTTCTAGGGTGTGTGCATAAATTAACTTAGCACACTCACACTATAACATATATCAACCCTGGTCAACATGGCATAGTTCAAGCTACCCACAAGGCTTTGATAACCTGTCACATCTTCTATGAGTTCACCTTCATGTGAGCTCAATTTATGATTAACGTCCATTGGAGTACCTACAATCCTGCAATCTTGCATCTTGAATTTTTGCAACATGTCTTTAATGTACTTTCTTTGAGTGAGAAACAAACCATGATCTTTGTAGACAACTTCCAATCCTAGGAAGTAGGTAAGTGAACCCAAATCACTTATCTTGAATTCTTCTCTCATCTGTTCTTTGATTCTATTCATTCCATCTATATCATTTCCTATAAGTATAATATCATCTACATACACACACAAATAGATGACTTCAGAATTACTCCTTTTTATGAATAGTGATGGATCTGCCTTGTTAGGCTGAAATCCTTTGTCCTGCAAGAATGAGACAAGTCTGTGATTCCAAGCCCTTGGGGCTTCTTTGAGTCCATATAAATCTTTATTAAGTTTACACACATAATCAGGATATATGTGATTCGCAAAACTAGGTGGTTGTGCCATATATACCTCTTCTGTTATCCATCCATTAAGAAATGCATTTTTACATCCAATTGAAGTATCTTTCAATTCTTGGAAGAGGCAATACTAAAAAAAACCCTAATTGTAGGCATCTTTGCCACATGAGAGAAGGTCTCCTCATAATCAATTCTGTGAGTTTGTGCAAAGCCTTTTGCCACAAGCCTTGCCTTAAACCTGTTAATGGAGCCATCTGAGTTCGTCTTCAATTTGTAGATCCATCTTGAGCCTATAACTTTCATTGATGGAGACTTGGGAATCAACTCCCAAGTGTTATTCTCCTCAAGAGCTTCAATTTCTTCTTCCATTACATGCCTCCATTTTGATTTTGCCTTTGCTTCCTCAAATATTGAAGTTTCCTCTTGATTTATGTCATGTGCTAGATAGATTGAATGTTTAGTGAGTAGAGAAGTATCAAACCCATAACTTTTTGGTTTTTTTTTCTCCCTCATGGACCTTCTTAGGCCATGACGTGATGATTCTGCCTATTGTCCAAGTTTTTGCACTTTTTCTTTACCTTTAGACTTCCACATTTTGATTTTTTTCATACTGAGTTTCTTCATCATCTTTTGAGGTATCCTCCTCTTCAACTTTAGAAGAATTATCCTTAACAAGTTTTGGAAAATCTTCTTCAAGATCATAAGGTACGTTGACCTTTCCACACGAATCTACATACCAAGAACTATTCTCATCAAATACAACATCTCCACGCACCAAGAATCCTTTGGTTGTTAGGTTGTATAATATGTAGCCCATTTGATTGTTGTTATATCCAATGAATACACACATTTCTGCTTTGGGATCCATCTTGCCTCTAGCTTGTGAAGGAACATGAGCATAAGCAATACATCCAAAAATCTTAAAATGATCCAAGCTTGGTCTTCTTCCATTCCAAGCCTCATATGGTGTCATGCTATCAAGTGATTTTGAAGTTAACCTATTAATCAAATAAGTGGTTGTGGATACATCCTTAGCCCAAAAGTAATTAGGTAAGAGCTTCTCATTTAGCATAGACCTTGCAGCTTCAACAATTGTCCTATTCCTTCTTTCTACCACTCCATTTTTCTCAGGAGTGTGCCTTGTAGTGATCTCTCTTTTGATTCCCCTCTCTTGAAGAAAGGAGTCAAATTCATGGGAGAAGTACTCTCCCCCTCCATCTGAGCTTAGTCATTTTAATGTCTTACATATTTGATTCTCCACAAGAGCCAAATATCTTTTGAGGCATGAAAAGATTTCATCTTTGTGTTGCATAAAATATAATATAGTCCATCTATTGCAATCATTAATGAAGGAGATATAATACCTTGATCTAGATATTGAAGCATCCTTGCTAGGTTCCCATACATATGTATGAACCAAATCCAAGAGGTCTCCATGCATATATCCTTTCTTCATGAATGGTAACCTCTGAGACTTTCCAAATTGACATGCACTACACTTATAAATCATGTGTTGTTTTGACAAGCTAGGGAGTCCAAGTACACTTTGGTCCTTGCAAATTTTCTTTAATGATCTTTCACCAATATGTGCTAACCTTTTGTGCCGTACTTCCAATTCTATGAGGGTCTGACTACCATAGTTAAAGAGAGCATGTTTCTAGTGTCTTGTAATTCAAATGTGAACAATCTACCTATCTTTTCACCCTTTGCAATTCTCCTGAATCCTTGACTTGGATCTTTAACAAATGCTCCTCCTCTTGTGAACCTGACTATCAACCCTTTCTCTACTACTTGCCCAACACTTATCAAATTCTTTGTAATGGTATGTACATAGAGTACCTTAGTGAGTAAGTTGATGTTTCCATCATGTGCTTTGAAATTTCCTATTTTTTCCACAATGTGTCTTTAGAATCTCCTATTTGTGCCTCATGCTTATTCCTTGGATCTTCTAAATCTGATAGGAGGGCCACATTTCCTACCACACGATTGGAACAACATGAATTTATGTAGAAAACATGCTCATTAGATTTACCTTGTGGCATGGCCATATTCATGATTAGCAATGAGTCCTCTTGATTTGAGTCTTCAGTGTATTTATTGAAGTCTCTTCTTCCCCTGTTGCATCCTTGATAGTCTAAATGGTTGTAATTATTGTGGTTTCCATGGTAATTGTTGAACCTTCCTCTTGAGTTGCCATAACTTCCTCTATTGTAGCCTTTGCCTCTTTGATTCTTGGAGTTCCTAAAGCAATTTTCATTTGTATGATTAGTTAACCTACAAATACAGCATACATTAGAGACTTGGGATCTCCCCCTTCCTTGCCTTCCTCCTCTACCTCTACCTCTACCATGTCTTCCTCTACCTGCATAGTTAGCTTGATGTGCACCTGCTTCATCATCCACTTTCTTTCCTCTTCCTTTGTTTTCTTTGGACTTTCCTTTATCAGTATACAAGGAAGAAGATTGATTACCTTTGTAGCTTTCTCCATTCGCGATAAGCTTGGACTCTTGAGTAAGTAGTTGTCCTCTGAGTGTATTGAAATCTGGTACATGCATATCCATGTATAGATCCATAGTTGTGGTGAATGCTTCCCACTTGTCATCTACCTTCAAGCCATTGATGACCTCTCTTACAATTTTCTCTTCGTCTATTACCTCTCTAATGCTTCCCAACTGATCTGCTATGTCCGTGATATTTGTGAAAAAATTAGCTAGATTTTGTTTGGGAGCTTTCTTGAGAGTTGTGAAGTCTAGCCATAGTTGATGCTTCCTGGCCTTTGTACTTGAAGAGAACCACTTCGTGAGATGTTTTACAACTTCTAAATGTGAGGCAACTAAAAAATCTGAGATAGAGTTGAGGAGATAAGACCCTGCAAGTGCATCCTTGGAGCACCATGTGCTCAATCTTTCTTGATCTTCTTGTGTTGGTTGACCTTTCTTCCTGAAACTTGGCATAAATTCATCTCTAGCTATATAGCCATATAAATTCCTGCCTTAAAGATAAGCTTCCATCCTTAATCACCACGCTCATAAGTTATCTCTATCCAATTTGTCAATTGATGAAGGAAATCCATCTGCCATGTTGTCCAACCTTGCTCTAATACCACTATGAAGAGATGGATTTGAACTTGGAGAAGATGAAGTGCTGCAAACACTTTGCACTACACCAGCCAAATACACTCCAAGGATATGTAGTCGTTCCTTTGAGCTTTCCAAAATATGTTTTAGACACCCTATGTACGTTGGAAGATCACTCTCAATCAATAAGTGTAGATTCGCGAGTTATGGTCCTTTGATCACTCATCATGATGTAGACTCGCAGTTCGTTACACAGGCAAGCTGGGCCTATAAGGTTACAAACTGAGCCAAATTCAGCTTATTTGTTGAACTTGCGAGTAGAGCGACTATAGCAAGTAGAGCGATTATAGCAAATAGAGTGACTATAGCGAGCGACGTACATACATCACATAGATATTAGGAAGATGGCAGTGTCATTCTTAGAGTGTTACCTTCTCTACATTCTAGAGAAAATATCACATGAGCAGAAGGATTGGTTCGAATGCAGAGGACTCTCGCAATGCGCTATGCTGAATTGGCATAAAATTAGACCTCAACCCCAATCAAACGAGATTGCTGAGTGCTACCATGTGGCTAAGGAGGGTATTATGGCGAGCAAGGAGCCTTTGGATGATGTAGAGATTTGTGCACTACTCGGCAAGCCATGTTCGGGTGAATATTGATTTGTGCAACTATCGGATGACATTCTGTTGAAGTAGGGTATGTTGCTAACAACAATGGTCATAAATTTGCAAGTGAAACATTATGGAGTGTTCTAACAACTCTTTGCTCTGGTGAAGGAAGCAACAAAGATGAGGGTAAACTGGGCAAAAATTATTTTTTGAAAGCTAAAGAAGGAAGTCCGGAGATTGTTTCAACGTTCTGAAGGACCTGTTAATGAAGTGCTGGATTCCAAAGTGGGAGTTGTGTTTACCTTACTCTTTTCGACTCCGGAATACTTACCTCGGGAATACACAATATGCTCGAGTAAAGTATTTTTACAGCTTCGAAAGAAACAAGCGGCAGAGTGGAAATCTAGAGGGAACACTTTTCAAGATCAAGTGGAGACCGAGGTTGATGAAGAGGAGGAATCTGGAAGGCACCAGGTGGAGGAGAATCGGAAGAAAGAAGTCGAGAGGAAGGCCAAGGAAGAAGCCAGAAAGGAGGCTATGGAAGAAGCAGAAAGGAAGGTCATGGAAGAAGCCGAGAGGAAAGCCAACGAGGAAGTGGCAGCACAAAATGAGGAAGAGGTAGCACAAAATGAGGAAGAGGCAGCGTGAAACGAGGAAGAGGCAACACAAAAGGAGAAAGAAGAAGAGAGGTTGAGAAAGCAACAACAGGATCAAGGTGGTCATTTGGGTGAGTCTTCGAGCCAAATACCAGTGTTATATACATTTCAGGAATGTGGGCTAGTGGATAAATGGAAAACTTCCAAGGGCAGAGTGAAGTTACCCCCACTCCGATCCACCAATGTGATATATCCATGGATGTATAGTAAGGAAATTGTTAAACCAGAACTACTTGGAGACTTGGCTTGTGAGCTAGCATGGAGCTCGGTGAACGTGGAGGATTTCCAGCACAAATATAATGCCATGGTAATGGAAAATGATAAATGGTGTGCAGAGTAGGAACAGATGACAACTCAGATCAATCAACTCAAGGAAGAACTAGAAGGTGTCCAAGTTGAGAATACGGATCAAGCGAGCTCAGTTAATGAAGAACTAGTTGATGAGTTAAATGAGACATTGACAGAGAACAATACTCTAAAAGTCACTGTAGAGGAAAAAGCAAAAATCATAGCTCGATTGCAAGCAAAGATCGGCCAAGTGCAGAAATCGAATAAAAAATTAAAGAAGGGTAATAAAGGGTTAGCTACAATGTTGCAGAAGGCTGAGCAGGAAGTATAGAGATCAAAAGTTAAAGTTAAAGAACTGAGTGGAGAAATAAAAAGGCAGAGTATTTTGACTCTAGAAGTGGAAGAAGGATTAGCAGTCCGGAATTCAGAGTTTATGGCATTGAAAGAAAAGCTCTGAACTCTTTAGGAAAACCTAGATAGAGTACAGACATAGATCATAGGGATACCCGAGTTGGAGAGATAGGTAGAGCAATGGAAGCAGCATTGCACAGATGCAAACTTGGTATTGGTAGACAAAGAGGCAGAAGTGGATAAGCTTTGGAAAGCTGCTTCAATTTTGGAACTTACCTGTCATACTAAGTCAGAAGAGATGACAAAAACTACTACAAAATGTATCACTAAATTATTAGATGTAACTTTAGCTTTTGATAATTTATTAGAAGGCTTTCAGTAGTGAATTCCTGAATTAGAAGCTTCTCTTATTAGTTATAGGAGTGTTGGTCAACAACTATTAGGCCCTAAGGAATTTTTTAAAGCCGAAATATTATTAGTTGAAGAAAATCTTAGAGAAATGTTCAATGAATTGCTCTACGATGTAGAAAGCATTATGTTTCCAGAATTGCAGAATCAAGATGATGATTTGTGACTCCTTATATTTGTAAGTTGTGGGTTTGGATCCATTGTGTGTGCTAGTGTTAGCAGCCGGTGCAGTCGAAATATTTTGTAATCATCATTCATATGTAATAATGGAGATATCAAGAGTTTTCGAAAAGGAAATTGTAATTTTCTCTATCTTTTCTATTTCGAAGGTTCGCAACAGTGCAGAACCCTTACCCCTTTTCTTACAAAGTATGGAGTTATGTTATGCGGAGCGGATTCCAAAGTAACATATACGGAACTAATAGATATGCAAATGATGAAGATCAAAGTCTCGGAATGGAAGTCTAATTGTAACTATGATACTATAATATGAACGACGGTCTCTTCCAAATTCAAAACTTATTAATTGTAAAGTTAAGATTCTAAATACTTTGTGTTTATGAATGGTTCTCTTTGTACTCATTCACCTTGAAGTAAGGGAACAGAAACGCATGTTTACGAGTATTCATATTCGTAAATCCTCATTCCTGAACCTGTATATTGTGTGCTTTTAATCTAATGGTTATAAGTAAGAAAACAGTACCATTCCTCCTCTTACACAAGTATGAGATGGATGGCCCCCACCACAATGCGTACACCTTCTTAAAATGGGTACCCCCAATGGAGGATACTAGAAGTTTTTGTGTCCTTGAACACCTAGCTTTTTAGCTACCAAGTAAGTGAGCTCCTCTACATTTCTGGTGTTAGAGGTTCCATTACTAATCGTATCCTCCAAATTTGTTGAGTTTTGTGGGATTTTTAGTTCATTTGCTAGGTCTTCTTCTAAGTGTATACACTCTTGTAGATAGTCACTCTGTTTGTAAGCGTTTCACGTAAACCAAGGACTTCAACATCTCATTGGTTAAGCCATCTAAAAATAGAGATATCATCTTCTATTGAGAGGGCCTCTCCATCCCAGGACACTTGTCTACATAATAATTAAATCATCTAGATGTTGTTTTTATAGTCTCATTGGGGTTTTGTTTAAATCCATGAATGAACTAAGAGGAGTTGTGTTTGATAACCCTTCTTGGTCAACTCGCCAATAAATTCTTGAAAGAATTCTTGAATATTTACAAAGTGATTAGGGTCGAATGGTTGGAACTAGGTAAAGTTGTTCCAATAAGGGTAAGGCCAAAGGATTTGTATTGGAAAAAGGAATCCTCCACTTGCTCAATATGTAGCACTTGCTCAAATTTAGTAATATGATCATATGGCTCTCCAAAACCATCGTAATGATTCCTCATGCACTTGGATAATTGGATTAGACTTAGTCTTCTACCAAGTTTTGGTGGTGGAAGGGCTATGGGGATATCAAAAAATACTAGTGGTACACCTCATCCAGATCCTTGTGGTGGTCTCATCGAGAATGGTGGTCTATTGATAGTCTTTTTCTAATAGTTTGGGTTGGTACCTAGCATGGAAAAGTGCACCTTTGGCCTCATTTCCACACTTTGTTGATGTGTTTTCCATGACGCTGGGTTCTCATATATCTATTGTGCCCTAAAGGGGTTTTGTGATGTGGTAGCCTCGTCTTAGGGAGGGAATACAAACAACCCCTTATATCTCATTCTTGACCTATCACGATCATTGACATGCCAATATGTCCCTTTGTTCTGGTCTAGGTAGGTAACTCTAGATGAGTCTTTAGTGTCTTACAATTCATAGATAACTACAAGGTTGATGCCTTCTCCTTGTATCCATGAAGTGGCTCGTAGCAATTTGTCTAATTAGGGTAAAAGGCATTTAAGGGTGAAGCTTTTGTACTCACTCACATACATATCAATGTGCATATACATCAATCCTTACAATCACTCTGTTTGCATAGGTAGATCTCAATAGGTGTCGTGATGCAAGGTCATGTAGTGAGACACTACTATGCATCCTCTGTGCACTTTCAATCAGTTATGGTGCATAAGGGGTAAGGGGATGTCAATGATGAGGTACTTAAAAATTTTTTATGTCTATTTTTAAATTGAATGTCATCTTTTTAATTTGTTTGCAAGTGCAAGTAGATTGTGCAAGTTAAAGAAATAAACATACGTGTATATACATTAGTTTATGCATACTCTAAATGCAAAAGAGAATTAGTATGGTGCAAATAATGGAGAGCAGAAAAAGAAGACCAGAAATGCATTAAAGTCAATACTCAATTCTCACTCCTCAATCAAACAAATCTCTCAAATCACTCAAACTCTATAGATTTTCTCTATCTTCATAGATATATTTGTGGAGAAGGTCCTCCAAGAACTTTTCCTATTTGATAGAATCATCAAGCATTAGTACCAAAAATACATTTTTTTACATAGCTTCCTCACTATAGGTTCTCTTGTAAAGTCTTAGAAAAAAATTGTTGCATAAGAACCCTTCGTAGATCATCTTTGGTACCTATTCCTCATATGCAAGATATTTCCATGTATGAAACTCCAAAACATAATTAATCATTTTTCATAACCATAATGTAATGCAAAGCTAAAAAAGATTTTATTCGTGATTAGAAGATGTATCATCCTTGTTGTCATGTTCATCCACAATTTCTTCATTTGATGAAGATTCCAATATCTCTTCAAAATCTTCATAATCATTACCTTCTCATCATTTGAAAAAATTTACTCTTTTACCTACAAAGGAACTTTAAAAACAATACTATCCAATTCCATCAAACCATATGTATTATTATCATTCACTTTACATTATCTATATTATGTACAAAAGTTTGCAAGATATTGAAAAAAAGTCCACTATAATCTCGCTAAACAGTGGCTTTTACTTGAAATTCGGAACTAAATGTGTCAAAGGCATTTTTCTTAAGGACATATGGTTATGGGGATGATTAATATAGAACATCATATATTGAACAAATTTCAGACCATCCGAGAATGAATCCTAGCAAAAGCAGTGTCATTATCAAGAACTTTAGTTTCCATTCTTTGTTCACAGATGAATGGCTCTCCCAAAATAAGCGGGTATGAGAAATCATCATGAACAAAGAATTTGTGCTCTTCTTTAACATCTCCAATAGCAATCGGTACATTTGCACATGCACCAAGTAAATAACCAAAAGCATTATTAGCTACCTTCATCTTCCAACCATGGTCTCTATCTATAGGCCATTTTCCCTCCTTGTATAACTCCCTTGAAAAAACATTTATTTCAGATCCTAAATCTATTAAAGCTATTTGTGCTTTATTATTTTTCCAATTTTAAAAATAGTTTTGGTAGTACCTATAGCCCAATGTTTCAGAGTAAAGTGACTATTTGGGAATCCATTGACTTTGAAGTTCAACATTTGAACCCGATGTGAGAGAATGGCAGAGCATCTCAAGTACATAAATCTAGGTTTTGGCCGTGTCCAGACCTAATGTTCGGCCTAGTTAAAAATTAGGTTCTCTACCCTATTTGGAGGTTCAAACGAAGTCTAAAAAATGTGAAAACTGACAAGTAGGTACTTCTAAAGCTCCTCAAGCTCAAGGACTCCTTGGCTTGCATAGAATGGAGCTACAAAAATATGAAATGGTATTTACAATGGTTTTTAGTGATGAAATCACTATTTTTGTAGGGGTTTCTAATAACATTTTGACATACATTTCCTGGAGCTCCCTAATTGCTTCTTCTCCTTGTGTGTCCACCTCTTTTATATGCGTTAGTGTCCTGAAAAAATATTGGCCTACTTGCCAGATCGTCGTTGACTGCTCTGTCTGCTTGTACTTTCTCTTCTCTCTGACTCCCTTCGTAAGCTTCCTTGCCTGGTGAGTCCTTCAGTTCCAACACCCCCTCACGTCTGTCGTCCCTAACAGACCCTTGTTGGGTGGGTCGTTGGATGTAGTACTCAACAACATCTTGTGCTAAGTGATGTTCTGCAATCCGCAACCCTTTGGCCAAGTCCGTGAGTAGAGCATCCCAATCTACCGGCTCGGGAACCTCTGGATGTGGTATACGTCTTTTCTGAATGGAGAGCTTGTTCCACTGAAACAACTGCAATAAATGTGATGGTCTGGGAATGAATATCTCTGAATGATATTCCTAGAATCTCGGACAAACATTTCTTCAAACGTCTATTTGAAGCAGGCTGGTAGATACTTGATACGCGCGTGCCATGCATATACAACATTAATAGATGGTGTTGCGCTCATGTCGTAGACAAGGTCCTGATTTCCTTCATTAAATCCAAGAGCTAATAGATGAGGTTCCTTGACATTCTTGAAAGTCCTGAAGGTGTCCAACACGAGTTCAAAAATTTTCAGGCACATTTGGGCCATGACATCCGGTACATTTTTAAACCTGACCCCCCAATGCCGAATTGTTGAGATCATATATCCTATGGTAGGTTGACCTTTAGGTGGTGCTAAGTAGATATAATTGAGCCATTTCTCACATCCTTTGGTTGTTAGCACAGTTTTTGTGTATTCCGGCCATGACCTTCTTCGAAATACAGGGCAGTAGCATGGGTTGTATTTGATGTACAAAGGCATGTTATTCCATGTTCTTACCATCTCTGGGTAGGTTTCCAGTAGACAAATCCTCCACGTCGGTTGATGTATATTGCCCTGCTTGGCACTTGCTGGGATGTCGTCCGGTGCAAACTGTGTAGCCGAGGTTGGTTCTTTTGAGGTGTGTTGCTTGATTTCGGCATTGTAGTCCGCCATTAAAACGCAGAAAGGAACATACAAATCGTCGGATGTGCCGATCCACCTATGATGGGAGAGGTTCCTAAAGTAATCTGATTTTATGACTACCTCTTCCAAGCGTGACATAGATGCTATCTGGACTGCAACTCTATCATCATGGGTTGTGGCCACTTTCTCTAACCTCTGCATCCATTCAGGAGCCTCGATCTCGATGGTGTCCATACCCTCTTCTGTTTGCTTGCCCCCTGGTGCCGGCACGGGAACGTATGGGTCTTCGAAGGTTTCCTCTACTTCAATGGGTACTAAGTCTTCAGGTTTCGGTTCTACAAGTGGAGAGGGTTGACACTCATATTGCATGACTTTACTGCGTAATTCTTCGAGTTCTGCTCTGAGTTTTGTGACTTCTTCGGATGTGTCGTCTCTGGCAGTGACTTTGCTTGGTAACTCCTGCTGAGTTGCCAGTTGCTTAAGTAGGTCATCTCTTTCTCATTGTAATGCTGCATGGGCCTCCAGGAGGTGGGCATGGGTTTCTAACACAATTTGCATATTCTCTCAGGGAATGGCCTTGAATTTCTCTAGGTCGATTTCCTGCGGGGAACCCTCCATTACCGCTTCCAAGTTCTCTTCGTTCTCTTTCTGCAGCCGTTTATTCTCTTCGAGTGCTGTAGAAATGTGTTTTCGTAGGAGGGCCAGATTGCGTCTGAGCTTGAGATTCTCCGTTATCTGGGAGTGCAGCAAATCATCCATTTGTTGCCTTTCTTCTGCATCTGACTGGGGTGGATTGGCTACTAATTGTTCGTGTTGTTCCTGTAAGGTGGCATGTTGTTGTTCTAGTAGCCGCTTTTCCCTTTCAAGATCAATGAATCATAGTTGAAGTTCCTCATGGCTTCAAAAGAGTCGCGTATGTTGGTTATCAAGATGCTGGTAGTGCTGTTGTAGTTGCGACATACACTGATACATATTATTAAATACATTATTAATAGGTGGATGCGGGAAGGGTGTTGAATGAAGAGGGGAAGGGAAAGGGGAAGGGGAATGGAAGCGTGGGTGCAGTGCTAGAAAATGGTGAAGTGGGAGGTGGGGAAATGGGAGATGGTGGGTGTATGGGGGGAGGGAGAGGTGTGGAGGTGGGTGAGATGTCCATAAGATCAAAAGTGGATGTCGTAGTGGGAGTGATTGTGAATATTGGAATTATGGGTGCGGTGATGGTGGTGAAAGTGTACAGTGGTGAGTGCAATTGTGAATATGAACTGCCTGGAAGTGTGATCGGGGGGTTGAGATTTTTTGAGGTAGCGGTTAGAACTACAGTTTCAGTGGCCGTATAGACAAAAGAAGTGGAGATAGGGTGTGTGGTTTGTGTGGGTTGTGTGGGTTGAGTGACGGTCTGTGCTTTGGTATGGGTAGTGGACTCGGAGGCGGTGACAGTAGTGGTTACACTGGTTGTGGGAGGTGAATGTGGTGGAGTTGGAGGTAGGGTGGCAACGGGGGTGACGAAGGTGCACTTGATACATGGGTTTCCTCAATATCGTGGACAGTGTGTGCGGTGCCCGTGGTTGTGGATGTGCCTTGTGGTTCTGATACTAGTACATTCATTTGCTTTCCTGATCGAGGGGGACGTGTGCCGTATCTCCACTCCGTTCTTCGTGCTTGTGCAAGGGCGGTATGCACCGTCTCAGGTACGCCTAAAGCCTCAGATATCATGTCAAGGGTGGCACGGTATTGCTCGTCTACACCTTCCTCCTCAAGGATTTGATTCATGAGGGCCTTGCCTGCTGCTAGGAACAGTCTATGTTGCTCTTGAACTCTGTTCATGGTATCATAAAGCTTTTTCAATGCCTTCGTATAAGCTGGGGCACCTTCAAGTACCTGCAGAGCTTCCTCATCATATTCCTGCTCTTCTTCCTCAGATTGTCTATCATGTTCCTCCTCTTGTTCTTCTTCTTCTTCTTCACCCTCCGCATTGACGACATTTGGTTGTCTGGGATGGGGTTGGTATGTAGCAGTTTGTTGTCCACTAGCTTGTTCTGCCTTGACTTCTGCATTAACAGCCTCGATGATTCTGGCTACCTCCTCATCAGTTAGGTCTTCTAAAGTGAATCCGTGAGGAAACTCTAGGTCGGTTGGTACGGGTGGGAACACCAGATTAGGTCTGTCAGTGTTGTGTCTTGGTAATCTGATAGTGAAGGGTTGTACCCGCCTTGGAAGTCGTGGAGTTGTCTCTAGTGTCAATGTCACACTGCGGGGTTGTGCACAGGGTATCTGAACTGCGCTTCTCATTTTCTTGGAGGGTGGCCCTGCGGAGGATAATATGCACTGAAACTCCTGTACCTTGGTCCAAATGAGTGCCCTTTGCACTGGTACATCATACGCGAGACATCTATACACAATCCTGGTGAGGGCACAGCATCCATACAGTACATACTTTTGTTTCTTATACCACCTTTGATGGGCCAAGTGGATTTGGTCGATAATCCAATGGGGCATATTTATTGTCAAATCAAATGTGTCAGCAAGGTATAGACTAAACCATATCTTCTTAGGTGGCATTGTGAACCTCTCTTGAGCGGGAAATGCAAAGTGTTGCATGACCATTCGCAAATGAATGGCAATTGTAGGTGTCATTGCCACCATGTCCTTTAACTTCGTTAGATTCCTCTTCTCCATATTGTCGGGGACCATAGTCTCTTTCTCCATAGGAATGTGCATACCTTTCATGTCTAGAGCTTCCCTTACTAGATTGATAGTCAACCTAAAACGCTTCAGTTCGTTGCCCCTTGTGAGAGATTGGAGTACAAAGGAGCTGTATCCCTTTTTGTCTTTGCTCGGAGTGAGGGTGCTAATCAAATAAGAGCACCTTAGAAAATCGGGCTTTGGCAATTGGAATTTGAAGTAATCGTAGAGTCCTGCCTTCTTCCATATAGGTTTCAGTCCTTCATTATTCTGCAGTCTCTCAAAATCCCTGGTGAAAAAGTGATATCTGCCCCAGCGCCCATTGAATTCTATCTCGGCCTCCCACATATAAGTGCGTTCACCTAGGGGTCCTACCACATCACTGAACCAATGAGAGTTTTTGCTGACTGGCATTGTGTGCCCCTGTGGAGGATTCTGAACCGGTATGGCATGTAATGCCCTCAATGCCACTGGGCGTTCCTTCAATTCCTCCTCAATGGGAAGACTTTCAATGTCCACGACTTGTGGGTTGGTGCCTGCGTGGGAGCTAGTTCCTGCCGTATCTGCCATGTTACTTCTTGCCTCCTGATTCTGTGAGAAGATAGAGACATGTGTTAACATTGTAAAGGACAAGATAGAACCGTTTTTGTCCCCATTACAACATTAACATGAGGTTCCGGAGAGATTAGGGGGTTATTAAGTGCTCGGTGCTTGTGTGTGTAGTTAGGAATTGGGTAGACCTAAGAACTAAGTGGAAAGATGTAGTGTGAGAGTGACGTAGTTAGTAGGTGGACATGGATTTACAACTGGGGTCCGGGGGTTTATTACAAGTTTTAGGTTGCCAAATGCAGTGGATGGGTTTTGATATTGATTTTGTGGAGACTCTGAAGAGTTGGATAGGGGTATCTACTTGAGAATGAGGCTTTTTAGGGAGCCATTTACGAGTGATTCTACTTTTGCGCATGGAAGAATATGTGTCTGTTGAAGCTCAAGGTCAAGGACAAAGCATGGAAGCACATCAAAGAAGTGGACATAGAAGAAGAGAGAGCAAGTAGGGAGCTCCAAGAAGTGTATGTCAAATTTTCAGAAGAATCCCCTACAAAAATAGTGATTTTCATCACTAGAAACCATTGTAAATACCATTATCTATTTTTAGTAACTCCATTTTGTTCAAGCCGAGGAGTCCTCGAGCTTGAGGAGTATTAGAAGTACCATCGTACCAATTTTCATAATTTTTAGACTTCGTTTGAGCCCTCAAATAAGCCCTGGAACCTAATTTTTAACTAGGCCGGACACTAGGTCTGGACAGGGCCAAAACTAGTCAAAAAACTATAAAAAGAGCTAGAGAGCTCATTTTTGAGGTTAGCTTGTTAGTGAATAGAACTTTTGTAAGAGAACTCTTTTGCAATCTAAGCTCTCCATTGTTCCTCTCTTTGATCTTACTTTGTGCGCGTGTGTGTGTATGTGTGTGCATGTTTGTGTGCTTTCACTCACGCACTTGTGCCTTCACTTGCTCGTGGTCTTCATACCGGTCCTCACGTCTCCGCGGATTGACAAGTAAAGGAGGTGGTGCTTACGCTTGAGCTACACCAAATTTTGGCGCCGTTGCCGGGGAGAGAGCTTCGAGGACGAGCGTTGTGATGGTAAGATCGTAGATTTGCGACGTTGGAAGGTAAAAAAACTATCATTTCAGTTCATTTTCTGTTTTTTTTCCTCTTCATCTTCATCATCATCATCATCTCCACCTTCTTCCATCTTCTTCTTCATAGAAATTTCTTGTTTTTTAGTGCATTTTCACCATTTTCATTCCATTTTTCATGCATTATTGTGTGTGAAGGAGTTAGGAGGTGCAAGGGAGAGCAAGCGCTGTATTTTTTTCATGATTTTCTGCTCATATGGAGCTCGCCATAGCCGGCGCTCAGAAATTTGAATTTCCCGCCAAAAAACGCGATTCTGTGATGAAAATCGCGATTCTGTGAAAATTCAAAATTTTTTGAAAAATCACGATTTTTAGTTTCCCGCCTAAAAGTTGGTTGAAAAGAATCGCGATTCTGTGTTTTTCAAAAAAAAAAAAAAAAAAAAAAAAAAAAAAAAAACAACACGATTCTCTGCTCAAAATCGCGATTCTCACCAATCACAATTTTCAGCAAAAACACGATTTTGTGAAAAACACGATTCTCTGCTCAAAATCGCGATTTTCAAAAAACACGATTCTCTGCTCAAAATCGCGATTCTCACCAATCACGATTTTCAGCAAAAACACGATTTTGTGAAAAACACGATTCTCTGCTCAAAATCGCGATTTTCAAAAACACGATTCTGTGCTCAACATCGCGATTTTTTTACTTCACAGCATCGCGATTCTCAGAAAGTTCACAAAATCGCGATTTTCTCCAAAGGTCCTGTTTGCCTGTTTTGACCCCCAGGAGCCTGATTTGACATAACTTTCTCATCCAAAGTCCATTTTTTGAGCTCTATAGCTTGTTGGAAAGCTCGTTTCAAATCCTACACGATCTCAACTGTTTTTTTCAAGAATAATGCGTTGATTTTGAGATAGGATAATTTGAAGTTGACCCTCAGGTGGGACTAGGGAACCAAGGGGACTCCAAAGAATTTTGAACCATACCAAGGGGAAATTTTGGACTCCTGACTAAAGCTTATGAACCTGAGATCTGGTAGACACTTAGGCAAGGATAAACAAAGCATTAGATCTTCTGAGGCTAGTGTCAACCATACATCCAAGTCTTGGGCACAACAACTAAGTGGTCATCTGTTACTCAGATCGGACACAAGTGATTCAGAAATGTCTTTTAGTATGGGAAAACCTGCAGGTGGCTCAGGGACTGCCCATCTACAAACACCGGAAGGTCCCTATAAGACACAGTTGGAATATATTCGGACCAACCAATTAGGTGCTCGCATCTATGAGGATGGTCTGAGGCGATCAGTGGTCCAACTCAAAAATCCAGATCAATCCTTTGGACTTGAACACCCGGTGGTCAAGTTCGAAGAGGGTTCATACATTGATAAGGAAGGAACCATGTATGTGGTTACCAACCAACCAGATAGGACCGATGAGTTTGGAAATATCATTCATGAGAATGAGATAGGAGACCTAGAACAAGGAAACGTAGGACAAGGACCCCAGACTCCTAGAGGTAAGTCAGTTTTGACCCGAGTGATCACTCCGGACTGGATCCCTCAAGACAACAAAAGCATAGAACTATTTTTGAATAGAGAAACAGAGGAAGCCTTTTGGAGGTTCAAGCCAGATCAACCTAGCCAATTGGGCATAGTTATCATCTATGAATTCAAAGATCCTGAGATACCAGGCAAAGTTGTCTACCTGGATAACACATCAGAGAAAATTTTCTTGGTAACGGAACATGATAGACATGCATATACATGGAAGAATGACATGATTTTCCCCCCACCAAGATCCAATGTTTCCCATGGCCTCCAAGGGGTAGGATCATCCCAGGCTCATGAAGCCCAGAGAGAAAGAACTAGAGAGAGACCTGAAGTAAGTTTTGCACACACCGTGGGCAGGGATAGGTCAGGATTTGAAAATGAAAGACCTGAAAGAGAGAGACATCAAGCACATAGGCAACAAAGAGATGAACAGGATTTTCCATTGCCTAGACCCCGGGAGTACCCAAGAGCCCTTAAACCCAGTCACGTGATCAAGGCAATGAAGAACTATTTCGATGGGACAGGGGATCCTTATGATCATGTGGCCGAGTACAAACAAGTGCTGAGAGCCGAACAAATTGAGGACTGGTTCACCCAGTATGAGGCATTTGGTTTGACCCTTAAAGGCACGGCCTTAGCTTGGTTTCAACCATTGAGTAGAAGCAGCTATCGCGATATAGGTCAACTGCTAGACGAATTCATTGTAGAATTTTCCAAGAGTGGTATCAGGCATAACACATCGTCCCTGATCCATAGTTTCAAGCAGACACCCCAAGAAACAGTGCGACTAGCAGGTAGAAGGTTCAGACAGTACCTAGAAAGATGCCCTGCTCCAGAGCTACCCACACCAGCCAAACAAGTGGCTTTGTTTTTAGATGGCTTATTGAGCACAAAGTTAAGATCCTATGTATACTTGAAAGATCCTAGATCCATAGAAGAGTGTGTGCGGACGTGCATAGACATAGAAGATAACTTGGGTGAGGAGTTAGGATTGGCCAAACTCTACAAAGATTCGGATAATTCTACTAGCCATACTTCAAAGATCTCCACAGAAATAGAAGAGATAGCTGAGCAAGTTGCCAAGAAGCTGGGAGTCCAAAATAAACAAACACAGGGAGTCACTTCATTGAATCGGTGCTATACTTGCGGAGGTGACCACATGGCTAACGTATGCCCAATGCAAAACCAAAACATTAGAGAAAGGAATGCTCCATATTGCACTATTGAGAGAAAATACACAAACCACACGGCTCAAGATTGTCCCTACAATAGGCAGGCTGTTAGACAAAATTATCAGCAACCTTACCCACAAGGTAGGTATCAGAATCAATACCAACAGCCATATTACAGACCACAACAGCAATATCAGGTACCATATAGGCCACAACCTGTCTTGGTAAACCAACCACCAGCTCCAGCCAACGTGATTCCAGTCAAGTATGCTGTGGGAGAGGAAAATCCAAATAGAGCTTTGGTGCCACTAACCCCATTGATACCAGATAATGACTCTCATGCTCATAGTTCAGACTACTCCCATGAAGGTAGTCCACATGCTTATTACACAGAGTCACCTGAACATAGTGAGATTTACTCGTATCAATATGAGGCACCGCCTATGGAGCAAAATTGGGAGCCAGAATACTCCAAGGTCATGTACACAAATCCTAACCCTAGGCCCCAGTTGAGACAAATGAGACCACAAGCCCCTAGAGGATCTTGTTTCAGATGTCATGGTGACCATTTCATTCGTGACTGTCCCCACCCACCATCTCCGAGTCAAGGACAGGCTATCACAATACAGGCTTTTTGTCCTGATTGTGGCAAAGACCATCTCCCCAGAGATTGTCCAAGAAACCCCTCTAGTGCACCCAAGATTACACCCATTAATGTGGTAGGCTTAGTGGCAGATCCAAGTACAAGTAGTAGCAATGTGGCTCCTATACAAGCTGTCACTAGAGCACAAGCCTTAAAACAGGATAAACCAGTAGAACAATCAGAGTCGAGTGAATCAGGAGAGCCTAGTAAGAGGAAAACGAGAACATGGAAGGATACCAGAGAGAAGGCCAATCGTAAGTGGAATAAAAAGTTATCGGAACTAGAAGAAAGCTTAAAAGAAGCGAAAATAAAAATAGAAGACATTGCATCTCAAAGCCCCTCGCATGCCGAAACTCCATCCACTCCACCTCATCCCACCCCACCACCCATTGTAAATAGACCGCAACCAGGGTCTGTTCTTGCAGATCCAACCCCAGAAGGTTTGGACATGATGTTCAAGGCCTACCAGGCTCGACTTCAAGAAGGGCCTACAGCTGCAAACCTAGACAAGAGTTACCCTAGAGCAGATTTAGAAATTGAACGGATGAAAATGTGCATGAAAATGGTAGAACAAGCTCAAGCCATACTTGAGACTAGTCAAAAGTTCAATCAGACGAACTCTTTCAAATCGGATTTGCATTTCCAGGGCTTACTAGAACGATTAGAGCAGTTGGTAAACAAACCACAAGTTTCTCTACCTCCACAGGCTCAACCAGTTATTGAAAGAGGAAGCTCACCACCAAGGGGAGCTTATGTTCCTAATTCCACGGATGCTGGAATACCTCCTTCTATTCAACAGTACTCTCAAGAGTTCTTGCGGGAAATACAAGAGGAGAAATGGGCCAAGGAGAAGGGTAATTCCCCTCCTATTCCTGAGATTGATGATCTTCATGATCAATTTCCCCAAGACATTCCATCTATTTACGAAGATGAAGCAGAACAAGAAGACGAAAGATTAGATTTTGAATCTAATACCTTAGAATAACTGCCTCAATTTCTAGGCCCATGGGAATCTGAATCACTCCAGATTAGAGCTCCCACAATACTAGTAAGAAATGAAGACTCAGTGGTTCCAAGGAACACTGATGTCGTGAAGAACACTAAGGTTCAGTGTCATCTCACTGTAGAAGAGCTGCTCAAAGCAAAACCTGAGCTCTGGAATCATGTGAAGGATCAGGTTCCAGAACTTGATTCCAACATGCCAAAAGCAGGCTCCAAGCAAAGGGTACCAGAGATACCTCTAGACAAAATAGGGGACATGTGTGAGGGTGAAGAAGGTAATACTTATCTTCCCATCACCCACCAAGGTTACACAACCAAAGCAATCATAGATTCAGGTGCTGGTGTTGCTATTGCGACCACCTCCTTGTGGAAGCAATGGGGCAAGCCCACATTAAGACCAACTAGAATGAAGCTTCAAATGGCTGATGGTCATTTTGAAAGACCTCTAGGATTGCTAGAAGGGATCACTCTAACCACTTGTGGTGTAGAATTTGAGCACACATTTGCTATATGTGACTTTGAGAAAAATAATGTCTTTGAGATGATCCTAGGAAGACCCTTCCTACGACAATTGCAAATAGTACAGGATTGGGGAACTAACTCCTTGTACTTACAGCACTTAGGGGTCACCACTAAGGTCAATTTGAAGGATTACACCTTCAGAGATGTACCACCCCTACAGTGGAATTCTATCCACAAAGCGAAAGAAGATTCCATCTCTGTGCATTCTGAAAGTTCACCTGATCCATCATGGCTGCATGAAGATACTCATTTGTGGATGTGCAAGGTCGCAAAGGAAGAGGAAAAACGTTTAAAGGCAAGAGAAGAAGGAACTTCGCTAGGAGATAGACCAGTTAGGGACCCAGCCTACACACCGATGATCTTTCCAGATGAGGAGTTTGAGCCTCATGGCTGGCCAGAAATCTTAGCCACCATGGACATTGCTGTCAATGAGGAACAATGGACACCTCATTGTGATGAGGAGGGTTATGATATCTCAGTGTTCATGTGTCAACCCCTGCTAGAAGAATGTGACCCTAGTGATGTCATAGAAGAAGAAGAGAATGACGATGATTTGGAGTCTATTGTGATGGATAGTTGCTTTAACTCAGAGCAGCACTATCTAGAAGATATAGGAGTGTTCACCCAGAAAGAAGAAGAACCTCTCACAAGTATTAAAACAGTAAGCTCAAAGGATGGAAGTGAGAGTAGTCAAAAGAAAAAGAAAAGAAAAGCAGTGAAACAAGAAAAGGAGGAATCATTGTTTGAAGTACCAGAAAACTTCAAGAAATATGAAGTTGACGACCGCAAAATTCTGGTACGAATGCCTAAGAGAGAGGCCATCATAGGAGAATCATATGATAATAAAGAAAAGACCAAGAAGATTGTAGTGACCATTGAAGAGAACGAAGAGAGATGCACATATATAGGAGATGATCTAAGTGCAAGAGAAGAAATGGAGCTCATAGCTCTATTAAGGGAATATAGGGATGTGTTTGCATGGCACTATAGAGACTTGAAAGGGGTAGATCCAAGAATTTGTTCTCATACTATCCCCATGACTGCTGATGCTAAGCCCACCAAACAGAAGCCCTACACATATAATGATACCTATGCAGCCAAAATCAAAGAAGAAATTGATAGGTTGATTGAGGCTGGATTCATCTATGAGATTGAGCATACCGAATGGGTGTCCCCCATTGTTGTGGTACCCAAGAAGAACGGGAAGTTGCGAGTGTGTATTAACCTTAAAAAAGTTAATGCCGCTACGATTAGAGATAGTTATCCACTTCCAATCACAGAACACCTTTTGGAGCGTGTTGCAGGCAAGGAAGTTTATAGCTTCCTTGATGGATTTTCAGGTTACAATCAAGTAGCCATTGCCCCAGAAGATCAACACAAAACAGCTTTTGCTACAGAGTGGGGAATCTTTGCATTTCGGGTGATGCCATTTGGGCTCACCAATGCACCTGCAACATTCCAAAGGCTCATGTGTCATGTCTTCAAAGAGTTCTTGCGAAAGAGCTTAGAAGTGTATGTGGATGATTTATGTGCTCATTCCCAAGAAAGACGGGTTCACATCCCTGAACTCAGACAAATCTTCAACAAGTGTAGAGAATATCGAGTGTGTCTGAACCCAGAAAAGTGTGTGTTCATGGTGCGTCAAGGTAAAATCCTCGGTCATATTGTTTCTAAGAATGGAATCTCAACGGATGAAGATAAGGTACGAGCCATAGCGGAGCTGCCAAGGCCAAGGAATGTTAAAGAGGTACAAGCCTTTATGGGCCATTGTGGATATTACCGTAGGTTTATCCACATGTACGCGATCATAGCTAGACCCCTTTATGCCTTGTTGTCTAATTTTGAGTGGAACGACGAATGCGAGAATTCTTTCAATGAACTGAAGAAACGTTTGTGCACAGCACCAATACTGACCACTCCTGATTGGAATAAACCATTCCATGTCCATGTGGATGCATCCAATCATGCCATAGGATGTGTGCTGGCACAACCCACAGGTGAAGGGAATTTAGATTTGCCCATAGCATATGCTAGTAGACAACTAAACCCAGCCGAAAGAAATTATACCACAACCGAGCGAGAAGGGTTAGGCATGGTATATGCTGTAAAGAAGTTTAGACACTATTTATTGGCCAACAAGTTCAAGTTCTTCACTGATCATCAAGCTTTGTTATATTTGGTCAATAAACCTTGCAACACTGGACGCTTAGTAAGATGGTTCCTCTTACTAATGGAGTATGACTTTGAAGTTGTTGTCAGGAAAGGTAGAACCCACCTTCGGGCAGATCACCTTTCTCGCATTACTTCAGGAGAGTCACCACAAGGAGTGTCTGATGAACTACCTGATGCTTATCTGTTCAATTTGGAAGTTGTTCCTAAATGGGCAAATAAGTTGGTACCAGTCCTAACCTTCGGCCCTGCAAATAAGAATGTGAAAACATCACAAGAAGAAATTGTAAAATCACAAAAATATCACATATTGGCAGGAAGCATGTACAAACAAGATACTGAGGGTGTATTAGCTTGTTGTGTCGAGGATGATGAACATAGTAGTTGGTTGCAGCAAGCTCATGAGGGATTGCTAGGAAATCACTATTCTAAACAACGAACATTGCAGAATTTGAAACGTTTAGGAGTGTATTGGCCTAGCATGGACAAAGAAATACATGAGTGGATCAAGAATTGTCCAATGTGTAGAGAGAAACCACCAGTGGAGCATGCGACCCTTTATCAAGTATCATTAATTCCAGATTGGAGTACTCCATTGGTAGAGTTTATGAGATCGGGAAGATTACCCAAAGAGGCCAGTCTAGCAAGAAGACGAAATATGGAGCAAGAGGCTCAAGGCTATGCCTTAGTAGGAGAAAACCTATACCGAAGAGGTAAAGATGGTTACTTAAGACTGTGCGTTCATGAATCAGACTATTTAAGGGTCTTAGAGACTGCACACAGTGGTGTTGCAGGTGGACATTTTGGCCCTGACCGAGTGATTAAAACCATTCTATTCTCAGGACTTTGGTGGCCCACTCTTCATATGGATGCACATACCTATGTGAAGAAATGTGACACTTGCCAACGTGCACAATATCCAGTGAGAAAAGACGAGATGCCCTTGAGGCCAATGATGGGAGGACGTGCATTTTCGAAGTGGGGCATAGACTTCATAGGTCCTATTAACCCCCCAGCTAGAAACTCCCATGCAGAGTACATCATTGTAGCCACAGATTACCTTACAAAGTGGGTAGAAGTCAAAGCCACAACAAAGAATGATGCTCAGACTACGGCTAAGTTCTTATTCGAGAATGTGTTCACGAGATATGGACTACCAATAGAGTTGGTGAGCGATAGAGGCACACACTTCTTGAATGAAGTCATTGAAAATCTTCTCCAAGAATTCTTGGTGATACATAAGAAATCCGCCCCCTATCATCCACAAGCCAACGGACAAGCCGAGAGTACCAATAAGATCCTCTGTAACGTATTGACAAAATTGGTAAATAATAAACGCTCTGATTGGGACAAACAACTTCATCATGCTGTTTGGGCTTATCGAGTTGCCTACAAAACGGTACTCAACGCCACCCCATTTCAGATGGTCTTCGGACAGAACGCTGTGCTACCATTAGATTTCTTAATCCCTGCCTTAAAAGTAGCACAAGAGTATGAGTGGAATGGGCATGAATTGTCCTCTAGGATCTTTGATCTCGAACGCTTGGGTGAAACGAGGCTACGAGCGGCAGCAGGCATCTACGCTGCAAAGAAGAGGCAAAAGGCATACTTTGATGCACACATCAAGGATAAGGGATTGAAAGAGGGAGATCTAGTGTTGGTATACACACTAAAACAACATGCCCGTAAGTTGGAAAAAAGAGGTTATGGACCCATGATCATTAATAGAATTTCCACTAGTGGTGCAGTTCAGTTGGCCACTCTAGAAGGAGATATCTTGCCAAACTATATTAGTGGCTGTAGAGTCAAGCTATATCAAGAACCTCTTACTGAGGATATGCTAATGAGACTCAACACTGCGAAGAAGCGAAAAGAAGAAGAGTTAAGAGTGAGAGAAGAAGCACAGGAAGAGGCCAGAGAGCGTATTAGGCAAAATAAGTTAAGGCGATTAGGCCTAGATGTCAACTCAAAAGCCCCAAAATATCACATGGATATGTGTCAAAAGTCAGGCATTGCGACTTCTCAGGTCATTGACCGAAGACCCTTTGTGACCATAGAGATAGGACAAGGGAAGGGTGCAAGGACGGTGAAAGCATTGATTGACTCAGGTGCAGCAAGTAGTGCAGTTAAACTTTCCTACTGCCAAGACTTGGGGTTGAACATCAATCCCATAGAAGCTTATCTCATAGGATTGGGAGGTGTGGAAACCCCTTGTTTGGGCGAGGTGGAACTTCCCATCTACCTTCAAGATGTTCCAATGAAAGTCAAAGCGCTAGTATGTCAAGATGAGAACCTTACAGAACCACTTGTCTTGGGTCAAGATTGGATCTATGACCATGCAGTTAACTTAAACCTAAGAAGTCAAATTCTTCAAGTTTGGGTACATGAACAATGCATTACATTAGAATTAGAGAACTGCATGCTCCTAGATCATGGCACCACACACTCTCTTAGTTCTTCCAAGACTAATCATATGAAAGAAGATGTTGTATGTGTCAAAAGCTCTATGATGCAGAAGGAGTCAGTCGTGGAAGACCAGGTTCGAAGGCGGGTGGATCTTTCTTCTTCTCCAAAGACTCAAGTAGCCACAGTAGTGAGCCCACCACACAAGCAAACACCACCGTTCACGACAACTGCTACATCAAATAGAAAGACACCATTCGGTAAAAAAGCGGTTCCGGGCATGAAGCAGATCTGGGTACGCAAAGGAGAGCAACCACCAGCCTTACCCCCACAAATCCCATCCATGCACACTAACCAAGCCAGAAGACGAAGGAAGCAGCTCAGACAAGCTCCGTCACAAGATATCCAACAAGTTTGGGTGCCTAAGAAGTTAGCTGCAGCTCAACAAGGGCAATTACAGATGTGGGTACCTAAGAAGATCCTACACCCACAACAACCTTTGTTCTCCCACATGCAAAAGGTTTCAACGAAGAGGCCAAAAAGAGAAAAGGGTAAGAACCACGTACAGAGACCAAAGGAAGATCAAATCAGCTCTTCAACATTAGTAGGAAGACATGCAAAAAGGATATGGGTTTGGAAGCCAAAAGTGCAAGTAGCCTCCACCGAACCAAAGCATCAACCACACTGGATACCACAGTTCAGAAAGCATCCAAAGAGAAAGACGCCTGAAGTGACCTCTACAGTGCCAAATGATGTTCTAAAATGGACTCCAATAAGGAGGATTACATCAGTTCGAGACTCAATGGATACCTCCACTAAGGCCGGCATCAACCTCCACAAATAACATCGAAAGCCTCGAACGAGCAACAACCATGTGCTCCTTGCACAACCCTGTCTTTTGCACCATTCAGGTCATGCATTTCCAAAGTATGCATTAATATAGGGCCACATTACACGGCCGTGCATAGACACACTTGAGAATCCCATGCACAAGAGCACAGTGACATATGTCGAACATTTCTATTGATACTAACTTTTGTGTTCTTGTTTTGTGATATCCTGTTCCTCTAAAAAAAAAAAAAAAAAAAAAAAAAAAAAAAAAAAAAAAAGAGAGAAGTGGGAGAGAGCTTGTTCCCAGTGTGTCTCAGCCAGCAGTGAGATTATTGTTGCCTTATCTGGTAGAGGACAAGCATTTGGCATGAACATGGCATCTACAACTATGATTTTATCTTACCATGAAGAGCTTGAAGGTCCGCAACTTGCGTGATGCTTAACTACTTCATGTACCAGAGCATCCAAGGAGATATCTGCAAAAGGTAGTTCTGGAGGAGAAGACTCCTGCATATGGTGAGCTAAAGAGTATATGTGAAACACAGCTTGGTGTAGTTATCCGATGTTGCTTGCCAAGGAATATAAAGCAATTCAATTCTCAGTATTTCCTGAACCAGTATGGAACAGTAGCACTGGTGAATGGTCTATGTCAATCAGCATGGTAATCTCTTAGAAACCGGCACGTGTCCAATATTCCTCTGAGTGTCAATATAGGGAAGTGAACGTGCATGAGCCCAAGCTCAGAAATGCACATTGTTAGTGACAAATGTTGCTTTGAAAAGAGGAGAGGGGATCCACCACTCAAAAGATCTCATCAGTGGACAATCAACATGGACATTCATCAACAAGGTTCCATCCCAAAGGCCGAGTGTACCACACGAAGAGGCAAACATCCATCAACCTTCGCCATGGTAAGTATCTTTACTCTGGAAACACCATAACCATGATAGTTTAGGAAACCTCTTCGTCAGCATACCCTTGAGCACTTAGCTCAAGACCCGCAATTTTTGCACCATACTTCTTCCAATGCATTTTCCAAGTAAGCATGCGTAGGGCTACATTACAAGGCCGTGCACAAGGCACATACTTTTTTCAACCCATGCACGAACACACTTACCCATCACTCAATATGGGTTATGAGTACTTGGCTTGACTACTATGAAGATCAACTTTGGAAGATCTAGAAAACATCAACGGAGACTCACAACGACACAGTCATGCTGGAATACAAGGCAGAAGCACATACCAAGAGACTACAACCTGCAAAGACTCACAGTGATAGAAGAAGAACGTCGGACGACTTGTGTTCATACAGAAGGGACACTCCCTCTCAAGGCACTACTTGGAACAATCACTACAACAAGGGTCTGTCAGGGACGACAGACTCGAGAGGGGGGGGAGTGTTGAAGCTCAAGGTCAAGGACAAAGCATGGAAGCACATCAAAGAAGTGGACATAGAAGAAGAGAGAGCAAGTAGGGAGCTCCAAGAAGTGTATGTCAAATTTTCAGAAGAATCCCCTACAAAAATAGTGATTTTCATCACTAGAAACCATTGTAAATACCATTATCTATTTTTAGTAACTCCATTTTGTTCAAGCCGAGGAGTCCTCGAGCTTGAGGAGTATTAGAAGTACCATCGTACCAATTTTCATAATTTTTAGACTTCGTTTGAGCCCTCAAATAAGCCCTGGAACCTAATTTTTAACTAGGCCGGACACTAGGTCTGGACAGGGCCAAAACTAGTCAAAAAACTATAAAAAGAGCTAGAGAGCTCATTTTTGAGGTTAGCTTGTTAGTGAATAGAACTTTTGTAAGAGAACTCTTTTGCAATCTAAGCTCTCCATTGTTCCTCTCTTTGATCTTACTTTGTGCGCGTGTGTGTGTATGTGTGTGCATGTTTGTGTGCTTTCACTCACGCACTTGTGCCTTCACTTGCTCGTGGTCTTCATACCGGTCCTCACGTCTCCGCGGATTGACAAGTAAAGGAGGTGGTGCTTACGCTTGAGCTACAGTGTCTGTGTGTGATGTGTAAGACTGGGCCTCAGATGTTCGAGTGAGTGAAACATGTTGTACCGGGTGTGGCCTTGGTGTAGCTATTTGAGCCCGCAAGCAAGCCTTAGGCACCCAGATTTGTCGTGATTGTGGGCTGGCCTTCATTGACTTCTTGGGTACCCAAATAGACTTCCCTTTCGCAGAAGAATTTATGAAGGACTTCTTATTAGTGTCATGTTGTTGATTACTAATAAGAGGTTTTGGCTGTGGGGCTGGCCTGGTTGCAACAGGTTGTTCGCCTTTCCGCCTCCATATTTGTTTCAACGGCTGAAACAATCTGCTTTGCTCCTTTTTTTGGCCTCCAGTATAGGTAGTACTCTGCTCCTTCTGTACTTGAACTGCCGTTGGTTGTTGCATCCTTCTGGCTTTTGGGAAAGAAGGGAGTGCCGTCCTCTCCTTGACTCCGTTGTTGAGACAAGCCTCTTTCTGCATCATACAGTTTTGGACAAGAATAACATTGTCAACTTCATGTGCGCCCCTGGAAGGACCAGGAGTTTGTGCTTTGCCTAGTTCCTTGAGTGCCTCATTTTCCAATTCAACTCTAATTCGGCTATGATTTACCCATACCTAAAGAAGTCCACTTCTTAGGTTTAGGTTGACTGCATGATCATAGATCCAGTCCTGACCCAAGACAAGAGGCTCAGTGAGGTCCTCATCTTGACACACTAGTACTTTGACTGTCATTACTTCGTCTTGAATGGAGATGGTAAGATCCACCTCGCCCATGCAAGGGGTTTCCACACCTCCCAATCCTATGAGATATGCTTCTATAGGATTGACAGTTAATTTCAATTCTTGACAGTAAGACAATTTGATAGCACTAGTGGCTGCACCTGAGTCAATCAAGGCTCTTACAGTCCTTGCACCCTTTCCTTGTCCTATATCTAAGGTTATAAAAGGACGTCGATCAATTATCCTATGAGAGCTGATACCTGAAACTTCACACATAGCCACGTGATATCCTTGATCTGCATATGCATCTGGCCTAGGTTGCTCTCTGCCTTGTCTTCTTAGTTTCATTCTCCGTATGCGCTCTAAAGCTTCTACTTGGGCTTCTTCTCGAATTCACTTTTCTTCTTCTTTGCGTTTCTTAGCAGTGTTGAGTCGACTTAGCATATCTTCCATCAGAGGTTCCTGATATAACTTGACTCTACATGCACTAATGTAGCTCGGGAGAACATCACCCTCTAAAATGGCTAGTTGTACTGCTCCACTTGTGGAGATTCTATTTATGATCATAGGTCTGTAACCTCTCTTTTCTAGCTTCCTTGCGTGTTGTTTCAATGTGTAGACTAAAACTAGATCTCTTGCTTTCAAGCCCTTATCCTTCACATGGGCATCAAAGTATGCCTTCTATCTCTTCTTAGCTGCATATATCCCTAAAGCTGCCCTCAGTCTTGTTTCTCCTAATCGTTCAAGGTCAAAAAGTCTAGAGGAGAGTTCATGACGTGTCCATTTGTGCTCTTGTGCTACTTTCAGTGTAGGTATTAAGAAGTCCAATGGTAGCATAGCGTTTTGGCCAAATACCATCTGAAAGGGGGTGGCTTGGAGTACTGTTTTGTAAGCAACTCGGTATGCCCAAACAGCATGGTGTAGCTGTTTGTCCCAATCAGAGCGTTTATTATTCACTAATTTGGTCAACACATTGCACAAAATCTTGTTTGTGCTTTCCGCTTGCCCATTAGCTTCAGGGTGGTAGGGGGCAGACTTCTTATGAACTACCAAGAATTCTTGGAGCAGATTTTCAATCACTTCATTCAAGAAGTGAGTGCCCCTATCACTTACTAGATCTATAGGTAGCCCATACTTGTGAACACATTCTCAAATAAAAACTTAGCTGTTGTTTGAGCATCGTTCTTCGTTGTGGCTTTTACCTCTACCCACTTTGTTAGATAGTCTGTCGCAACAATGATGTATTCAGCATGTGAACCCTTGGCTGGGGGATTAATAGGACCTACAAAGTCTATTCCCCAATTAGAGAATGCACGTCCACCCATCATGGGTTTCAGTGGCATCTCATCTTTGCGTATAGGATACTGCGTTCTCTGACAAACATCACACCGTTTCACATAGGTATGTGCATCCATGTGAAGGGTCGGCCACCAAAAGCGTGCAAATAGGATCGCCTTAATCACTCGGTCTGGTCCAAAATGTCCTCCTGCTACACCTTGATGAGCAGTTTCCAAGATCTTGAGATATTCACTCTCATGGGCGCATAGTCTGAGGTAACCATCTTTACCACGTTTGTATAGATTATCACCAATGAGTGAGTAGTCCAGGGCTTATTGTTCTAAACTCCTTTTCCTAGCCAGAGTCATGTCTGGAGGGAATGTTTTCGTCCTCAGGAAGGATACTAGGGGTTCACTCCAATCTGGCACTATGGACACTTGATAAAGAGTGGCATGTTCCACAGGTGGTTTAGTGCAGCAGATTGGGCATTCCTTGCACAACTTCTGGACATCAACTTCCATAGTCGGCCAATGCACTCGGAGTCTCTTTAGTGTCTGTAGGGTTCGTTGCTTTGAGTAGTGTTGCTCTAATGCACCTACATGTGCTAATTGCAACCATTTAGCGTACTCATCCTCTTCCACACAACAAGCCAAGATCCCTTGATCTGTGTGCTTGTACATACTACCTGCCATGATATGGTACTTCTGGGCCTTCACTACTTCTCTATCCTGTGTGGCTATTACTAGGTGGTTAGGCCCGTATGTCAATACTGGCACTAATGGCTTAGCCCACTGAGGTATTACTTCCAAATTAAACAAGTAAGCATTAGGAAGATCGTCCGATACTCCTTGTGGGGCTTCTCCAGCTGTGAGTCTAGAGAGACGATCTGCTCTTAAGTGAGTCTTCCCTTTCCTCACCACTACCTCAAAGTCATATTCCATTAGTAAGAGAAACTATCTTACTAATCTACCTGTGTTGCAAGGTTTGTTTCCCAAGTACAACAATGTCTGATGATCAGTAAAAAATTTAAACTTATTTGCAAGCAAATAATGTCTAAACTTTTTAACTGCATATACCATGCCTAATCCTTCTCATTCGGTGGTGGTATAGTTTTGCTCAGCAGCATTCAATTGTCTACTCGCATAGGCAATTGGAAGGTCTATATTACCTTCACCTGTAGGCTGCGCAAGTACACACCCAATAGCATAATTGGATGCATCAACATGAACATGGAAAGGCTTATTCCAATCTAGTGTGGTCAAGATTGGTGCTGAACATAATCGCCGTTTAAGCTCATTGAAGGAATTTTCACACTCATCAGGCCACTCAAAGTTAGTCAAAAGTCCATACAGAGGTTTTGCTATAATGGCATACATGTGTATAAACCGTCGGTAATAACCACAATGCCCCATGAAAGCTTGCACTTCCTTGATGTTCTTTGGCCTAGGTAACTCGGCTATGGCTCTCACTTTCTCTTCATCAGTGGATATGCCATTCTTTGACACTATGTGTCCTAGAATCTTGCCTTGCCTGACCATAAAAACACATTTTTCTGGGTTCAAGCAAACTTGATACTCTCGACATTTGTCAAAGATTTGTCTGAGTTCTGGTATATGTGTCTGTCTAATCTTGGAATGAGCACATAGGTCATCAACATAGACTTCCAAAATTCTTCCTTAAGAACTCTTTAAACACATGGCACATCAGCCTTTGGAAGGTAGCTGGTGCATTGGTCAGCCGAAACGACATTACACGAAAAGCGAATATGCCCCACTCTGTGGCAAAGGCTATCTTATGCTGATCTTCTGGAGCTATGGCTACTTGATTGTAGCCCAAAAATCCATCAAGGAAGCTATACACTTCCTTGCCTGCTACTCTTTCTAAGAGATGTTCTGTGATAGGAAGCGGATAGTTATCTCGAATGGTGGCTGCATTGACCTTCTTCAGGTTAATGCACACACGCAGCTTTCCATTTTTCTTGGGCACCACTACAATGGGGGATACCCACTCAGTGTGCTCAATTTCATAGATGAATCCAGCTTCAACCAGTCTATCTATCTCCTCTTTGATCTTGGTAGCATAATTATCATTATATGTATATGGCTTTTGCTTAGAGGGTTTGGCATCTGAGGTCATGGGGATAGTGTGTGAGCATATGTCAGGGTCCACTCCTTTCAAATCCTTGTAACTCCAAGCGAATACATCTCTGTATTCTCTTAGCAAGGCTATCAGCTCTTGTTCTTCCTCTTCTGTCAGGTCATGGCCTATGTACGTGCATCTCTCTTCTCCTTCTTCCACAGCTACCACTATTTTCTTGGTGGTTTCTTTGTTATTATAGGCCTCCCCTCATTGCGCCTCTCGTTTAGGCATTCTGATAATGACTCTCCTGTCATCTATCTCATACTTCTTAAAATTTTTTGGGACCTCAAACAAAGATTCTTCCTCTTCTTGTGTGACTTCTTTCTTCTTCCTTTTCTTTCCTTCTTCCTTAGGAGTTACATGTGTGGCTAGCCTTACATAATTTGTAAGCTCTCCGTGCCTCTGAGGTTGGAATTCTACTTCATAGAAGTATTCTTCATGTGATGCAAAAGGTGGGTCCATAATGATTAACTCTAGATTGGAGTCACTCCCATCCTCAAATGCATCAGGTCTAGGTTCGCATTCTTCTAACACTGCCTCTCCCATAATTGGCTCTATGGAGAAGACTAAAATGTCATAGCCATCCTCATCACAGTGAGGTGTCCACTGCTCTTCATTGATGGCTACATCCATTGTTGCTAAGATTTCTGCCCAGCCGTGGGGTTCAAATTCTTCGTCAAGAAATACTACAGGTGCATAGGCTGGGTCTTGAATTGATCTATGTGTTTCTTTTGCACCTATTTCTCTGGCTTCTTCTCTCTTCTCTTCTTCTACTGCTACTTTGCACATCCATAAGTGGGTGTCTTCATGCATCCATGAGGATCCTGACCCTATGTAATGCACCGATTTTGTATCATCTTTGGCTCTATGGATGGGTTTCCATTGGATAGGAGGGACATCTCTATGAGAGTAATCTTTGAGGTTCACTTTGGTCGTGACACCTAAGTGTTGCAAGTATAAAGAATTGGATTCCCAATCCTGTACCACTTGCAACTGTTGCATAAAGGGTCTTCCCAAGATCATCGCATAGGCATGATTTTTGCTAAAATCACATATAGCAAATGTATGCTCGAACTCTACACCACATGTAGTGAGGGTTATTCCTTCCAGCAAGCCTAAGGGTCTTTCTATGTGGCCATCAGCCATCTTCAATTTCATCCTCGTGGGCCTGAGTGCTGGCTTGCCCCACTGCTTCCATAGGGACGTGGTAGCAATAGCAACTCCTGCCCCTGAGTCTAGAATTGCCTTGGTTGTGTACCCCTGATGGGTAATGGGAAGATAGGTATTACCTTCTTCACCTTCACTCATATCTCCTATCTTGTCTAGAGGAATTTCTGGCACTGTCCTTTGAGATCCTACCTGGGAGTGTGGTTTTGCTACTTTGGGCACTTGATTCGCTACATGTTTCCACACTTCTGGTCTAACCTTAAGCAGCTCTTCTTAAGTGAGATTGCACTGCACTTTAGTGTTTTTCACTACCTCTGTGTTCCTAGGTATGACTGAGTCCTCATTTTGTACCATTACCGTGGGTGCTCTCATACAAGTAGACTTAGCTTCCCATTGTTGGAGCAAGTCTATGACAAGCCTAAGTATTGGCTTGAGTCTCACAAAGTCTTAGAAGAAGCTTTAAAAAGAAGACTATGTAAAGTTCACTTGTGAACTACCTCTTGTAATTTTTTTGAGAGTTTACTTAATGTAAAAGTAAGAGAATCTTAAGTGGTTGAGTCCACAATGATCAAGAATGGAAAGAGGAGCCAGGAATTCATGATTTGTGGTAGGTAGAGAATCAAATCAATCATTGATTGATTGGAGAGTGATTGAGGGAAGTTAGCCTCCCAAACTCAACTATAAATAGATGGCAGTTTTTAGTCGTGGTTAGAGAGACCTATGTGAAGACCTCCAAGAGCTGAGCTTTATGCCATATGAAGGTGTGATTACAAGGCACACATATGTATCAGTAAGTCATTGTATTGTACAAGAAATATACTTTCATTTTCATGATTATTTGGTTTCATCTTTCCATGTTCTTGTGAAGTGTACTACTCACTACCATTACTCTCAGTTTTCTCAGTCAGATTGCAGAGATGTTTTCTCTGAGCTTGGTGCATCATTTTCAGTGATTTAACTTGGTAAAGTTAGCTCTATAAGTCTACTATATGCTCATAAATTTTCATGTCATTTGGATGTTGCAATCTTCAGTTATGTTCATTTGAAGTCAACAGGGTCTGTTCATCTTCACCTCTCTGTCAGGTACCCGACTTTTTCACTCATCTTGTCAGAGGTGTTTCTCAGTGGTTACTTATCCAAATTCAGTGATTTAAAGCTTTTTGGATTCAACTTACTGTCTAGTATAACCATACAAATTTTCATAATCATTGGATTTCTACATTTTGAGTTATGGTGATTTTTCTGCTCACTGGTCTATTTCTATAGCAGCCCATGAAAATCGGGATGATGTCATCACTTGTTAAAACTCATTCTCAGTGTGTGCTTTGTTATTTTTGATGAGATTACTCTTGAAAGTTACCTCTTTAAGCTACCTAGACTTCCCCAAGAAACACTGGACAGGTGTATGAACCAAGAATAGCAAGTTTTCACCTCTGAGCTAACTCCAACTTATCTGTTTTGATCTATCTTTTTGAGAGTGATCTTCCAAGGTACATAGGGTGTCTAATACATCCATTGGCAAGCTAAAAGAGCCCACCATCTACTCCTGGAGTTCATTTGGCTGGTGTAGATCAAGGATTTTGCAACACCTCTTCATCTTCAAACACATACTTATCCATCTCTTCACACCCATGGGCCCGTGAAGTGGGGTAATTCTTGTAAAGAGTTAGACTCAAAGTCTAATCTTTCCTGAGAGTGGGTGCTCTCCTGCTCCTCGTAAATGGATGGGATGTCTTATGGGAATTGGTCATGTGCATCATCCACAAGCTCAATGGGAGGAGGGACTTCATTTTCTTTAGCCCATTTGTCTTCTTGAATCTTTCGTAGGAATTCTGGTGTGAATCGATTCATAGAAGATGATGTGTCTAGCTCCGTATAGATAGGCACATAGGCTTCCTGGGCAGGAAGACTTAATCTTTCACTTGCCTTGCCCTTGTGTTGAGAGGCGGGTTCCTTTTCTGATTGTGCAATTAGCTTCTCTATTCTTTCCAACATGCCTTCAAAGTGCAACTGTGTCTTCGTTGAACTAGAGATGTTAAAGAGGCGACTGGCATCAAACATGGTCTGAGCCAATTCCACCATTTTGGCACAAATTTTGGTTCGTTCTAGCTCTCGTTCTGCTCTAGGGTAACACTTTTCATGATCAGTTACGTTTGGTCCTTCTTGGATTCTGGCCTGATATGCTTTAAGCATCATACTAAGTTCCTCGGGAGTGGGATCTGCTAGGACTGATCCTACTTTTGGGGGTGGTGGAATTGTGTGAGGTGGGTTGGAAGGTGGTGGGTTGGATGGAAATGGGAATGGTGGTGGTGGGGTAGTGTGAGAGGGAGTTTGAGATGTGAGTTCAGTTATCATGGCCTTTGTTTCTCTGAGGCTTTCCTCGAGTTCACTCATCTTTTTTGCCCATTGTCTTTTCATTCTTTCACGACTATCTCTCCAAGCTCTAGTCCTTTTCTTTGTCATGCTCTCTGTTTCACTAACATCTGAGATCTTTTCCTGGCCTACCCCTTGGTTTTGCTGCAATGCCTGAGCTCTAGTGACTACCTGTACTGGTGTAGTGGACGTCACACTTCCTGTAGAGTCTACTACTAACCCAATAACATTGATAGGAGTAATTTTTGGCATGTTATTGGGGTTCTTTGGACAATCTCGTAAGAAATGCTCTTTTCCACAATCTTGGCAAAAGCCTTGAATTGTCACTGACTGGGGTTGTGTAGGTGGAGGTAAGGAGCAATCACGAATGAGGTGATCTCCCTGACATCTGTAGCATGGTCCTCTAGGGAATGGGGGTCTTACTTGCCTAGGTTGAAGTCTAGTGTTGGGGTTTGCGTACATGACATTAGCATACTCTGACTCCTAATTAGGTTCACTCGGTTCCTCACTGTAGTAAGACTCACCATGTTCAAGAGACTGCATGTAGTAAGCCTGGGGACTATCAACATGCGTTGAATCAAAGCTATGGTCACTGGGATCACTTTCTGAGATTAATGGTGTTATTGGGACTATAGCTCTATTCAGGTTTTCTTCTGCAGCTACATACTTTACAGGGATCACATTAGTAGGAGCAGGTGGTTGTTGTGTTAGCACTGGCTGGGGTCTCAGTTGGGCCTGATATTGTGGTTGGTAATTTTGCTGAGGCCTAGTATATTGTTGTGGTGGGTATGGACTCTAGTATCTGCCTTGTTGAGGGTATGGCTGAGGGTAGGTTTGCCTAACCGCTTGCTTATTGTATGGGCAGTCTTGTGCTGTGTGATTTGTGTATCTTCGTTCTATGGTGCAGTACTGGCTACTAGGATTTACTAGGGGTTGAGCCATAATGGGACATACATTCGCCATGTGGTCACCTCCACAAGTATAGCATCTTTTCACTGGGGCAAACCTTGGGATTTCTTTGCTAGAGACACCTAGCTTCTGAGCTACTTTCTCTGCAAGTTCCTCAATTGATGTGGATTGCATGGAAGAGAGGTTAGAGGCACTATCTGAATCTTTGTATATCTTGGAAAGCTCTAACTCCTCCCCTAGGTTATCCTCGATGTCAATGCACATGCGTACACACTCTTCTATGGTCCTAGGGTCCTTCAAGTACACATAGGATCTCAACTTTGTACTTAGCAATCCATCCAAGCATAAAGCCACTTGCTTAGCTGGTGTGGGGAGCTCCGAAACAGGGAATCTTTCAAGATATTTCCTAAATCTTCTTCCTGCAAGTCTCACGGTCTCTTGAGGGGTTTGCTTGAAGCTGTGAATCAATGAGGAGGTATTATGTCTTATGCCACTCTTAGAGAATTCAATAATGAAAGACTCTAGGAGTTGGTCTATGCTCCTGAACTGTCTCTCACTCAATGGTTGGAACCACGTAAGGGTTGTGTTCCTAAGTGTTAGACCAAAGGCATTATATTGCGTGAATAGGTCCTCAACTTCTTTTGCTCTCAAGACTTGCCTAAACTCGGCCACATGATCGTATGGGTCTCCTATGCCATCGAAGTAATTCTTCATGGACTTAACCAACTGAGTCGGTCTCAAAATCCTGGTGTGTTCCCTAGGCCTTGGCAGAGGGAAGTCTTCCGCATTTCTTTGATTCCTATGAGCTCTAAGTACCTCAGGTTCTACTCTATTTGTTTCCATCCTTGTTCTTTCTCTGCCCCCTGGGTTGGCAAAGCTTACTTCTGGCCTATCCCTACTTCTGTCTCTTTGAGTTCCATGAGCTTGGGATGTCCCCGCTCTAGGGTGACCATAGGACACATTCGATCTTGGTTGGGAGAAAATAAATTCACCTTTCCAAGTGTAAGCATGCCTATCATTTTCTGTAACCACAAAGATCCTTTCTGAAGCGTGATCTAAGTAGGTCACTCTGCGTGGGCTATCAGGATCCTTAAACTCATAGATCATGATTGTTCCTATATCAATTGGCCAATCACATTTATACCTCCAAAAGGCTTCGTCAGTTTCTCGGTTCAGAAGCAGATCTATGCTCTTGTTGTCTTGGGGAACCTACTCTGGTGTGATAATCCTAGTGAGAACAGATTTTCCTCGGGGGGTCCTAGGTTCTTCGCCCATGTTTCCTTGCTCTAGGTCACCTAAGTCCGTTTCTGGGACCACATTCCCAAATTCATCAGTCCTATCTGAATGACTAGTGACTACATATATTGTCCCTTCCTTGTCTAAGTACGCTCTGTTTTCAAACTTGACAGCTGGGCGCTCTAGTCCAATGGATTGGTCAGGATTTTTAATCTGTACTACAGATCTTCCTAGGTCGTCCTCATAGATGCTAGCACCTAATCGGTTGGTCCTAAGGTATTCCAGCTGCGTTTTGTAAGTGCCTTCCACCCTATACAGATATGGCACACCTGAACTTCCTGTAGGTCTGTCCATGCCTTGAGACATCTCTGATTCACTAGTCTCAGAGCTAGGGTAGTATGAGTGGTGGCTCAACTGCTGGGCCCAAGACCTAGCAGTGTGGTTGACACTAGCCTCTGAAGACCTAAGACTTTGTCTATCTCTCCCTAGGTGTCGCCCTGATCTAAGGTTCATAAGCCTAATTGAATAGCCCAAATTTGCCCAAGTACAACCTCGTTGCTGAGTTCTTTTGTATCCGTTACTTGATTCTTTTTTGTTGATTACCGTGTTTATGTTCTTGTCTGATCTCACGTCGTCAGGTATACTTGAGTGTATTTCCGCACTTGAAGTTGATCGTTCCCCGTTAAGTTCTTTTCCTTTAAAGTTCTCGACCGTACTGTTGGTGCATTTCAAGCCTTCATACTTGGCTTGGAACCTTGGAATTTTGGTGTTGAAACCTTGGAAGTTTAATTCACTTGAAGAAAGGACCATATGAACTTATGCTTATAAGTTCTTACTGCTTTACCCATTGTAAAAGTCTATATGACTTGGCATCTCATGTAATCACACCTACTTGATAGATTCGTGGAAAAAAGGTAGTTGATTAATGGAGAGAATATCTCCCTACATTTAGTGGAGTGATCATAGGAGATTTGAATTTGAATTCAAACTCAAATTCAACTCAACTTCTATAAAAAGTGTAAGTCAAAAGTCGCGGTTGTCTAGCACCATTCCCGAGGCTAACATCTGTGATCATTGAGTGTGTGAGTGCTACACTATAGCCTACACATCTCCAACTCATTAGGCTACATCTATCAAGCCAATGAGATTGTACATTCATGTGAACTAATAGAAAGATTTACATTCACCATCTCTGGTTTTCTCTGAGTCATCATCTCCAAGTCTGTCAACTTCAACAGGTCATATCTCACGATCTACTGAACCAAGTCAAGTGATTCAAAGCACATTGGATTCAGCGCAAAGTCTTCTACATGCCTACAAATTTTGAAGTCAATTGGTTCAGCCATTGCAGAGAAATCTCAGTCGAAGTGCTCACTCGTCTGTGTCTGCAAAACTCCTAAAATATCGGTGGTAAACTTTATTTTGCTAAAGTGATTTCTCAGAGTATAGTTCATCATTTCTTCTCATTCTACTTGCAAATGGTAGCTTGTTAAGCTAATTGAATAACTCTAGGAGGAATTTTTCCAATTGTAAGTGTGCTGGTCATACTGAGTGAAAGATTGAGCAGGTATCAATACCAAAATAGCAAGTTTTCAAGTTTTGTGAAGTACAAACTTATCTGTTTTGATCAAGTCATTACTCAAACCTTTTCTAAAGTACATATAGCATATTTTGGTATCATTTGTAAGCTCAAGGAGTCTACTAATCATATCTGGAGTCACTGAGGGCTGGTGCAAAGCAGGATTAGCAGCATCAACTCAATCTTCTAAGTGCATCCAACCATCTCTCTCAACAGTGGTATCAGAGCTAACAAGGTAACAATGGGAGATGGATTTCCTTCTGTCACTCTAGCACAATGGTGAGTACCAACGTGAGGAGATACACCTCATAAATGTCAATCCGTGGAGACGTGAGGACCGGTATGAAGACCGCGAGCAAGTGATGGCACAAGTGCGTGAGTGAAAGCACACAAGCATGCACACACATACACACACACGCGTACAAGGTAGGAGCAAAGAGTGGAACAATGGAAAGCTTTGATTACAAAAGAGCTCTCTTACAAAACTGAAATCTACAACAAGCTAACCTCAAAAATGAGCTCTCCAGCCCTTTTTATAGTTTTTGAGTGGTTTTGGCCCTGTCCAGACCTAGTGTCCGGCCTAGTTAAAAAATAGGTTCCAGGGCTTGTTTGGGGGCTCAAACGGAGTCTAACAATTATGAAAACTGGTAGGATGGTAGTTCTAATACTCCTCAAGCTCGAGGACTCCTCGGCTTGAACAAAATGGAGCTATAAAAATGGAAAATGGTATTTACAAATGGTTTTAAGTGATAAAAATCACTATTTTTGTAGGGATTTCTTCTGAAAATTTGACAGGTGCTTCTTGGAGCTCCCTACTTGCTCCTTCTTCTTGTGTGTCCACTTCCTTGATGCACTTCCATGCTTTGTCCTTGACCTTGAGCTTCAACACTCCCCCCTCTTGAGTCTGTCGTCCCTGACAGACCCTTGTTGTATTGGTCGTTCCATGTAGTACGTTGAGAGGTAGCGTCCTTTGCGTCCAACAGGGATGATCCATTTTCCCAATGTAGCCGGGTCGTTTGTCCGGTTCTTCACTTTGCCACTGTTATCTCTTGCAGTTTGTAGTCCCTTTGTACGTACTTCTGCCTTGTATGCCATCTGGATGGTGCATTTGTGAGGTTTCCAAAACTGCTAGCTGCTCAAAGGAGGTGGTCAATGTTGATTGTGAGCAACTCTTGGTGGTGGATGGCTTCCTTGTTCTTGTTGTTGTCATCTTGATGTCGTCTGGTTCGTCCAAAGATGGATTTTCATAGTTTTCATGCCAAGTACTTGTAACCCGTAATGAATGGTGGGTCAGTGCATTAGTGCATGGGTTGAACAAAATATGTGCCTTGTGCATGGCCTAGTAATGTGGCCCTACGTATGCGTACTTGGAAAATGCATGGCAAGAAGTATGGTGCAAGAGATTGGGTCTTGAGCTAAGTGCTCAAGGGTATGCTGACGAAGAGGTTTCCTAATCTATCATGGTTATAGTGTTGTTGAAACATACACGTCTTACCATGGTGAAGGGTCCGTTGATCTTCATCTCTTCGTGTTGTAGTTCCATCATGGTGTTTGACCATCGGCTTGTCCTTTTTGTTGATGGATGTTCTTGCTGAAAGTTCGCTGATGAGCATTTTCAAGCACAGTCCTCTTCTTTGCACAGTCCCCTTTTTTTTTTTGGAACAATGGCATCAAACAAGAAGAAAGAGGTTAGTATCAATAATATATTTTGCATGTGAAATTTGTGTCTCATGTGCCTGGGATTTCTCAATTGTGTCTATGCACGGCCATGTAATGTGGCCCTATGTTGATGCATACTTTGGAAGTGCATGACCTCAATGGTGCAAAAGACAAGGTTATGCCAAAGGCACATGGTTGCTGCACGTCGAGGCCTTTGATGTTACTCGCATAGTTGATGCATTCTTTGTTTGGAGGTGTCGATTGGATCTCGAAAAGATGTAATCCTCCTAATGGGAACCCATTTCCGAATAGTATTTGGCCCTGTAGAGATCACCTCAGGCCAGTTCTTCTTTGGATGCTGTCCAAACTTTGGTATCCAGTGTGGTTGGCCCCTTGGTTCTGTGGATGTTGCTTGTGCTTTTGGCTTCCAAACCCATATCCTGGGTGAGTGCCTGCTTATTTTTGTAGAAGGGTTGAGTTTATCTTCTTTTGGTCTTTGTGCTCTGTTCTTACCCTTTGCTTTACTTGGCTTCTTTGTTGAGGCCTTTTGCATGGTGGGGAGCATAGGCCTTTGTACGTGTAAGAGCTTCTTGGGTACCCACATCTGTAATCGCCCTTGTTGAGCAGTAGCTAATTTTTTAGGCACCCAAATTTGTACCTGATTGTGGTCGGCCTTCATTGATAGCTTCGGTACCCAAATTTGTTGGAGTCTTCGAGCTTGAGCCTGTCGTGGGTGTTTGGTCCTTCTGTTGCCATGGTCGATCTGGTTGGGTGGGAGTCTTTGAGGCAACATCGATGGTTGTACTCCTTTCTTTACCCAGATCTGTGTCATGCCCAACACTTCTTTGCTCTTGAAGGCTCTTTGTCTATTTGATAGACTGGCTGTCTTGCACTGTTTTGCTGGCTTCTGAGGTTGAGCTCCTGTGGATGCTTTGCTCTTTTAAAAACAAGAAGAAGGTTCATCTTGACTTTGCGACTGTCCTTCCGTGATTGCGTCCGTCTGGATCATAGAGCTTTTGACATCTACAACATCTTGTTCGAGAAGATTAGCCTTAGAGGAACAAAGAGAGTGTGTGGTGTCAGTTTCAGTGGGCATGCAATTCTCCAATTCTAATGTAATGCATTGATTATATACCCACACTTGAAGAAGTTGACTTCTTAGGTTCAAGTTGACAGCATGGTCGTAAATCCAATCTTGACCCAAGACAAGTGGCTCTGTGAGGTCCTCATCATGACACACTAGCATCTTGACTTTTATTGGAACATCTTGAAGGTAGATGGGAAGTTCCACCTCTCCCAAAAAAGGGGTTTCCACGCCTCCTAAACCTATGAGATAGGCTTCTATGGGCTCGATGTTCAATTGCAGGTCTTGGCAGTATGAAAGCCGAACTGCACTAGTTGTTGCTCCTGAGTCAACCAATGCTCTTACAGTCCTTACACTCTTTCCTTGTCCTACCTCTATAGTCACAAAGGGTCGTCGATCAATTATTTGAGAAGTAGTTATGCCCGATTTTTGGCACATGTCCATGTGATATTTTGGAGCGTTTGTGTTGACATCTAGGCCTAGCCGCCGTAGCTTATTTCTTCTGATGCGCTCTCTCGCCTCTGCTTGTGCCTCTTCTCTAACCCTTAACTCCTCTTCTTTTCGCTTCTTAGCAGTGTTGAGTCTCATGAGCATTTCCTCTGTAAGAGGTTCTTGATATAACTTGACTCGACAACCACTTATATAGTTCGGTAAGATATCACCTTCTAAAGTGGCCAATTGAACTGCACCACTAGTGGAGAGTCTATTAATGATCATGGGTCCATATCCTCGTTTCTCCAATTTGCGGGCATGTTGCTTTAGCGTATAAACCAGCACTAGATCCCCTTCCTTCAACCCTTTGTCCTTCACGTGGGCATCAAAGTATGCCTTTTGCCTTTTCTTTGCAGCATAAATGCCTGCTGCTGCCCGTAGCCGCGTTTCACCTAAGCGTTCTAGATCAAAGATCCTGGAAGACAACTCATGTCCATTCCACTCATGCTCTTGTGCCACTTTCAAGGCTGGGATTAGGAAGTCCAATGGTAGCACAACATTCTGTCCAAAGACCATCTGAAATGGGGTAGCATTGAGTACCGTTTTGTAGGCAACTCGGTATGCCCAAACAGCATGATGAAGTTGTTTGTCCCAATCAGAGCGTTTATTATTTACAAGTTTTGTCAATACGTTGCATATGATCTTATTTGTGCTCTCGGCTTGTCTGTTAGCTTGTGGGTGATAGGGGGCAGACTTCTTATGTATCACCATGAATTCTTGAAGGAGATTTTCAATGACCTCATTCAAGAAGTGCGTACCTCTATCACTAACCAACTCTATTGGTAACCCATATCTAGTGAACACATTTTCGAATAAGAACTTAGCCGTTGTTTGAGCATCATTCTTTGTCGTGGCTTTTACTTCCACCCACTTTGTAAGGTAATCTGTGGCTACAATAATGTATTCTGCATGGGAGTTTCTAGCTGGGGGGTTAATAGGACCAACAAAGTCTATGCCCCACTTCGAGAATGCACGTCCTCCCATCATGGGCCTCAAGGGCATTTCATCTTTTCTTATCGGATATTGGGCACGTTGGCATGTGTCACATTTCTTCACATAAGTATGTGCATCCATATGAAGAGTGGGCCACCAAAGTCCTGAGAATAGAATGGTCTTAATTACTCTGTCAGGCCCAAAGTGTCCACCTGCAGCACCGCTGTGTGCAGTTTCTAAGACTTTCAAATAGTCTGATTCATGAACGCACAGTCTTAGGTAACCATCCTTGCCTCTTCGATATAAGTTGTCTCCTACCAAGGCATAGTCTTGAGCCTCTTGCTCCATGCTCCGTTTTCTTGCAAGACTAGCCTGATTGGGTAATGTTCTCGATCTCATGAACTCAACCAATGGAGCACTCCAATCTGGGATTAATGACACATGATAAAGAGTGGCATGCTCCACTGGGGGTCTCTTCTGGCACACTGGACAATTTTGGATCCACTCTTGTATTTCTTTGTCCATGCTAGGCCAATACACTCCTAAACGTCTTAGATTCTGCAATGTTTGTTGTTTAGAGTAGTGATTTCCTAGCAGTCCCTCATGGGCTTGTTGCATCCAACTAGTATGTTCGTCGTCCTCAACACAACAAGCTAATACGCCCTCGGTATCTTGCTTGTACATACTTCCGGCCAATATTTGATACTTTTGTGATTTTACAATTTCTTCTTTGCTTGTTTTCACATTTTTATTTGCAGGCCCAAAGGTTAGGACTGGTACCAACTTATTTGCCCATTTAGGAACAACTTCTAAATTGAACAGATAAGCATCGGGCAATTCATCAGACACTCCTTGCGGTGGCTCTCCTGAAGTGATGCGAGAAAGATGGTCTGCCCTAAGATGGGTTCTACCTTTCCTGACAACAACTTCAAAGTCGTATTCCATTAGTAAGAGGAACCATCTTACTAAGCGGCCTGTATTGCGAGGTTTATTGACCAAATATAGTAACGCTTGATGATCAGTGAAAAACTTGAACTTATTGGCCAATAAATAGTGTCTAAACTTTTTCACAGCGTATACCATGCCTAAGCCTTCTCTCTCCGTTGTGGTATAATTTCGTTCAGCTGCATTTAATTGCCTACTAGCATATGCTATCGGCAAATCTAGGTTTCCTTCACCTGTGGGTTGTGCTAGCACACATCCTATTGCATGATTGGAGGCATCTACATGGACATGAAAGGGTTTGCTCCAATCCGGAGTAGTCAATATTGGTGCTGTGCACAAACGTCTTTTCAACTCGTTGAAGGAATTCTCGCATTCCTCCTTCCACTCAAAATTGGTTAACAACCCATAAAGAGGTTTAGCTATGATGGCATACATGTGGATAAACCTATGGTAATATCCACAATGGCCCATAAAGGCTTGTACCTCTTTAACATTCCTTGGTCTTGGCAGCTCTGCTATTGCTCTTACTTTGTCCTCATCTGTTGAAATTCCATTCTTAGAAACAATGTGACCTAAGATCTTACCTTGTCGTACCATGAACACACACTTTTCTGGGTTCAGACAAACTCGATAATCTCTACACTTGTTGAAGATTTGTTTGAACTCAGGGATGTGGTAACTTCTTTCTTGGGAATGAGCGCATAAATCATCCACATATACTTCTAAGCTCTTTCGCAAGAACTCTTTGAAGACATGACACATGAGCCTTTGGAATGTTGCAGGTGCATTGGTGAGCCCAAATGGCATCACACGAAATGCAAAGATTCCCCACTCGGTGGCAAAAGCCGTTTTGTGTTGATCTTCGGGGGCAATGGCTACTTGGTTGTAACCTGAAAATCCATCAAGGAAGCTATAAACTTCCTTGCCTGCAACACGCTCCAATAGATGTTCGGTGATTGGAAGTGGATAACTATCTCTGATCGTAGCGGCATTAACTTTTTTAAGGTTAATGCACACTCGCAATTTCCCATTCTTCTTGGGCACCACCACAATGGGGGACACCCATTCAGTGTGCTCAATCTCATAGATGAATCCAGCTTCAATCAGCCTGTCAATTTCCTCCTTTATTTTGGTTGCATAATTGTCATTATATGTGTAGGGCTTTTGTTTGGTGGGCTTGGCATCAGCGGTCATCGGAATCGTATGAGAGCAAATCTTTGGATCTACTCCTTTCAAGTCTCTATAGTGCCATGCGAACACATCCCTATATTCCCTTAATAGAGCTACAAGCTCTGCTTCTTCTTTTGCACTTAGGTCATCTCCTATGTACGTACATCGTTCTTCGTTCCCTTCAATGGTCACTACAATTTTTTTGGTCTTTTCTTTATTGTCATATGCTTCTCCTATAATGGCCTCTCTCTTAGGCATCCGTACCAAAATTTTTCGGTCTTCCACTTCATATTTCTTGAAATTTTCTGGTACTTCAAATAATGATTCTTCCTCTTCTTGTTTCACTGCTTTTCTTTTCTTTTTCTTTTGACCTCCTTCACTTCCTTCCTTTGAATTTATCGTTTTGATACTCGTGAGGGGTTCTTCTTCTTTTTGGGTTAACACTCCTGTGTCCTCTAAATAGTGTTCCTCTGAGTCAAAGTAAGTATCCATCACAATGGATTCTAGATCATCGTCATTCTCTTCTTCTTCTATGAACTCACTAGGATCACACTCTTCTAACAGGGGCTGACACATGAACACAGAAATATCATAACCCTCCTCATCACAGTGAGGTGTCCATTGTTCTTCATTGACTGCTATGTCCATGGTAGCTAAGATTTCTGCCCAACCATGAGGCTCAAATTCCTCATCTGGAAATATCATCGGTGTATAAGCTGGGTCTTTTATTGGTCTATCTCCTAGGGGAGTTCCTTCTTCTCTCGCTTTTAGGCGCTTTTCCTCTTCCTCTGCGACCTTGCACATCCACAAGTGAGTATCTTCATGCAGCCAGGATGGATCAGGTGAACTTCCAGAATGCACAGAGATTGAATCTTCTTTTGCTTTGTGGATAGGATTCCACTGTAGGGGTGGTACATCTCTGAAGGTGTAATCCTTCAGATTGACCTTGGTGGTGACCCCTAAGTGCTGTAAGTACAAGGAGTTGGTTCCCCAATCCTGTACTATTTGCAATTGTCGTAGGAAGGGTCTTCCAAATGTATGTTAGAGTTATCCCCTCAAGCAATCCTAGAGGTCTTTCAAAATGACCATCTGCCATTTGAAGTTTCATTCTCGTTGGTCTTAATGTGGGTTTGCCCCATCGCTTCCACAAGGAGGTGGTCGCAATAGCAACACCAGCACCCGAATCTACAATTGCTTTGGTTGTGTAACCTTGATAGGTGATCGGAAGATAAGTGTTACCTTCTTCACCTTCGCTCATGTCTCCTATCTTGTCGAGAGGTATCTCTGGAACTTTTTGCTTAGAGCCTACTTTTGGCATATTGGATTCAAGTTCTGGAACCTGATCCTTCACATGATTCCAGAGCTCCGGTTTTGCCTTGAGCAGCTCCTCTACGGTGAGATGACATTGAACCTTAGTGTTCTTCACAACATCAGTGTTTCTTGGAATCACTGAGTCTTCATTTCTTACCAATATTGTGGGAGCTCTGATCTGGATAGATTCAGATTCCCATGGGCCTATGAAATGAGGCAACTCTTGTAAAGAATTAGATTCAAAATCTAATCTTTCATCTTCTTGTTGCTCTGCTTGGTCTCCATAGATAGACGGAATGTCTCGGGGAAATTGATCATGAAGATCATCAATCTCAGGAATAGGAGGGGGATTACCCTTCTCCTTGGCCCATTTCTCTTCCTGTATTTCCCGCAAGAACTCTTGAGAGTAATGTTGAATAGAAGGAGGTATTCCAGCATCCGTGGAATTAGGAACATAAGCTCCCATTGGTGGTGAGCTTCCTCTTTCAATAATTGGTTGAGCCTGTGGAGGTAAAGAAACTTGTGGTTTGTTTACCAACTGCTCTAATCTTTCTAGTAAGCCCCTGAAATGCAAATCCGGTTTGACTGAGTTTGTCTGATTGAGCTTTTGACTAGTCTCAAGTATAGCTTGAGCTTGTTCTACCATTTTCATGCACATTTTCATCCGTTCAATCTCTAAATCTGCTCTAGGGTAACTCTTGTCTAGGTTTGCAGCTGTTGGCCCTTCTTGAAGACGAGCCTGGTAGGCCTTGAACATCATGTCCAAGCCTTCTGGGGTTGGATCTGCAAGAACAGACCCTGGTTGTGGGTTATTTACAATGGGTGGTGGGGTGGAATGAGGTGGAGTGGATGGAGCTTCGGTATGTGAGGGGCTTTGAGATGCAATGTCTTCTATTTTTGTTTTGGCATCTTTTAGACTTTCTTCTATTTCAGATATCTTTTTGTTCCACTTGCGATTAGCCTTCTCTCTGGTATCCTTCCATGTTCTTGGTTTCCTCTTACTAGGCTCTCCTGACTCACTTGACCCCGATTGCTGAGATGGTTTTGCTTGTTGTGCAGCCTGTGCCCTAGTGACTGCCTGTACAGGAGCCACATTACTGCTACTTGAACTTGAATCTGCCACTAAGCCTACCACATTGATGGGTGTAACCTTGGGTGCACTAGAGGGGTTTCTCGGACACTCTCTAGGAAGATGTTCCTGGCCACACTCAGGACAAAAGCCTTGTATTGTGATGTTTTGTCCTAGTCCCAGAGCTGGTTGGTGGGGACATTCACGAATGAAATGATCGCCCTGACATCTAAAACATGGTCCTCTAGGGGCTTGTGGTCTTACTTGTCTCAATTAGGGCCTCGTAGTTGGATTCGTATACATGACATTGGAGTATTCTGGCTCCCAATTTTGTTCCATCGGTGGTGCCTCATATTGACACTGAGAAGTCTCACTTTGCTCAGGTGACTCTATATAATAAGCATGTGGACTATCTTCATGGAAGTAGTCTGAACCATGAGCGTGAGAATCATTTTTTGAGACCAATGGGGTTAGTGGCACCAATGCTCTATTATGGTTCTCCTCCGCCATTGTATACTTAACTGGGATCACATTGGCAGGAGCTGTCGGTTGGTTTCCTAGGACTGGTTGTGGCCTATATGGTGCCTGATATTGCTGCTGGTATTGAGGTTGATATTGTTGTGGCCTATAATATGGCTGTTGGTACTGATTCTGAAACCTACCCTGCTGGTAAGGTTGCTGATAATTTTGTCTAACAGCCTGTCTGTTATAGGGACAATCTTGGGCCGTATGATTTGTGTATTTTCTCTCAATGGTGCAATACAGAGCATTAGGGTTTCCTTGGGGTTGAGTCGTCAACGGACAAACATTAGCCATGTGATCTCCTCCACACGTATAACATCGCTTCACTGAGGTGACCCTTGGCATTTGTCTATTTTGGACTCCCAGCTTTTTGGCCACTTGCTCAGCTATCTCATCTATCTCAGTGGAGGCTTTAGAGGTATGACTTGTAGAACTATCAGAGTCCTTATACAGTTTGGACAGTCCTAACTCCTCACCCAAGTTGTCTTCTATGTCAATGCACATCCGTATACACTCTTCTATGGATCTAGGCTCTTTCAAGTATACATATGACCTTAATTTTGTGCTCAATAGGCCATCTAAAAACAGTGCCACCTGTTTAGCTGATGTGGGTAATTCTGGTACAGGGCATCTTTCCAAGTACTGTCTAAATCTTCTTCCTGCGAGTCGCACTGTTTCTTGGGGTGTCTGCTTGAAGCTGTGGATCAAGGATGATGTGTTATGCCTGATACCACTCTTGGAAAATTCCACAATGAATTCTTCTAGCAGTTGACCTATCTCTCTATAGTTGAGACTGTTTAGGGGTTGAAACCAAGCTAAGGCAGTACCCTTAAGAGTCAAACCAAATGCCTCGAATTGGGTGAATAAGTCTTCAACCTGTTCAGCTCTTAGCACTTGTTTGAACTCCGCCACATGATCATAAGGATCTCCAAATCCATCAAAGTAGTTCTTCATTGTCTTAACCACTTGAGAGGGTCTAAGTGTTCTTGAGTGCTCTCGTGGTCTAGGCAATGGAAAATCATGATCATCTCTTTGATGCCTATGAACTCTATGTCTCTCCCTTTCAAGTCTTTCCGTTCCATATCTTGGTCTGTCTCTGCCTACAGTGTCTGCAAAGCTTACCTCCGGTCTCTCTCTAGTTCTTTCTCTCTGGGTTTCATGAGCCTTGGATGATCCGGCTCCTTGGAGGCCCTGGGAAACATTAGATCGTGGTGGAGGGAAAATTGATTCACCTTGCTAGGTGTAAGCATGTCTGTCATGATCTGATACTAAGAATAATTTCTGAGATGTGTGATCTAGATAGACAGCTTTCCCTGGTGTCTCTGGGTCCTTGAATTCATAGATGGTGACTACTGGGCTGGGTTGATCTGGCCTAAATCTCCAAAAGGCTTCCTCCGTTTCTCTATTCACGAATAGTTCTATGCTTTTGTTATCTTGAGGAATCCATTCTAGAGTGAGCACTCTGGTTAGGACTGACTTACCTCTAGGGGTCTTGGGTTCTCCTCCTAGGTCTCCTTGCTCTAGGTCTCCTATCTCATTCTCAGGAATGATATTTCCAAACTCATCTGTCCTATCTGGTAAGTTGGTAACCACATACATGGTTCCTTCCTTATCAATGTAAGCACCCTCTTCGAACTTGACCACTGGGTGTTCAAGTCCAAAGGGCTGGTCAGGATTCTTGAGTTGAACCACTGATCGCCTTAGACCATCCTCATAGATGCGAGCACCTAATTGGTTGGTCCTGATATACTCCAATTGGGTCTTATAAGGACCTTCTGGTGTCTGTAAATAGGCAGTGCCTGAGCTACGTGTGGGTCTTTCCATGCTAAAAGACATTTCCGAGTCACTGGTTTCTGAACTTCGTGAGTAAGGATAACCACTAAGCTGTTGAGCCCAAGACTTGGCTGTATGGTTGACACTAGCCTCAGATGACCTAATGCTTTGTCTATCCTTGCCTAAGTGTCTGCCAGATCTCAGGTTCATAAGCCTTGGCTTCTAGTCCCAAAGTTCTCTTATATTGCTCAAAATCCTCTGGAACTCCTTGGTTTTCTAGTTTCCTTGAGGGTCAACTTCAAAATACCCTATCTAATAATCCTGGTATTATTTTTACCGTAACCAGTATTTTTTCCAACAAAACCAAAATCACACCAAACGGATTTCGTATGAGAAAGTTATGCCAGTTCAGGGTTCTGGGGGTTAAAACAGGGAAACAGGGTCTCTCAGGAAATGCTTCAAATCAGACGATACACGACATTTGTAGGACACGATACTTGATACTTGAGGAACTCGATACACGATACTTGGTATGTATCACGATACTTGAAGTAGGCGATACACGATCTTCAACAAGTATCGCGAGCAAACTCCACGATACACGATCCTTGATAGGTATCGCGATCGCTGTATAACGATACACGATACTTGACTATCACGATACTCGGGCAAAACGATACTTAGCTCAAGACGATACTCGATATTTGGAAGAAAACGATACACGATCTCTGACTTAGGCGATACCCGATCTCTGATAAATATCACGATCTCTGATTGAAACGATCTTTGGCACCAACGATACTCGATACTTGGCTCAAAACGATCGACGATACCTGAACAAAACGATACACGATCGTTGGTAAGTATCACGATCTCTGAGAAGCGATACACGATACTTAAGCCAAACGATACACGATCTTTGATCCAGACGATCTTTGGCCGAAACGATCTTTGGCCTGAAACGATACACGATGGCTGGGAAATATCGCGATACTCAACCACAAGAGATTCACGATACTTGCTAAGTATCGCGACACTCGACCGCGGGAGCAAAACGATACTTGACCCTTAGACAAATTTTGGGAAAGATTTTCTCTAAGTTTTGGTTGTACACATGCTCTACTCTTTCCTCTCTCCTCTCCTCATTCTCTGTATCACCCCAAATCACTCGTTTTCACCTCTGTCAGTACCAAACGATACCTGACGCAGATCGTTTCCCTTTCCAAACTTAGTTTACTGAGAAATTATAGATTAAATGGGTGTTTGCTCACCTTGAGAGCCTCTCTAACTTCTTAGTCACTTCCCCTTGCTCTGTGTAACCCCAGTTTGCCCGATTGCTCACTCACGATCTCTGGCGCAGCTCTCACGATACTTGGTGCAGGTTTTGTCTTGTCCGGGGCTATTCACTCAGATTTTTTGTTATTTTTGGTACTACTTCTTCAGCGCCTCTGTTCAGCACCCTCTCTAAGCTTCTTGCTCACAACCACAAGTAAAAACAAGGTGAATGTACTCTAAAAAATGGAAAAAACTGAGAAGATGAAGGCGGGTGGAGATGGTGATGATGATGAAGATGAAGAAGAAGGAAAATTCAGAAACTGAACTGAAAATGATGATTTTTTTACCTTCCAACGTCGCTACTCTACGTCTTACCGTCACACGCTCGTCCTCCAAGCTCTCTCCCCGGCAATGGCGCCAAATTTGGTGTCACTCTAGCACAATGGTGAGTACCAACGTGAGGAGATACACCTCATAAATGTCAATCCGTGGAGACGTGAGGACCGGTATGAAGACCGCGAGCAAGTGATGGCACAAGTGCGTGAGTGAAAGCACACAAGCATGCACACACATACACACACACGCGCACAAGGTAGGAGCAAAGAGTGGAACAATGGAAAGCTTTGATTACAAAAGAGCTCTCTTACAAAACTGAAATCTACAACAAGATAACCTCAAAAATGAGCTCTCCAGCCCTTTTTATAGTTTTTGAGTGGTTTTGGCCCTGTCCAGACCTAGTGTCCGGCCTAGTTAAAAAATAGGTTCCAGGGCTTATTTGGGGGCTCAAACGGAGTCTAAAAATTATGAAAACTGGTAGGATGGTAGTTCTAATACTCCTCAAGCTCGAGGACGCCTCGGCTTGAACAAAATGGAGTTATAAAAATGGAAAATGGTATTTACAAATGGTTTTAAGTGATAAAAATCACTATTTTTGTAGGGATTTCTTCTGAAAATTTGACAGGTGCTTCTTGGAGCTCCCTACTTGCTCTTTCTTCTTGTGTGTCCACTTCCTTGATGCACTTCCATGCTTTGTCCTTGACCTTGAGCTTCAACACCTTCATTTATTGACAAATTGGACAGGAACAACTACCAAGCCTGGTCTCTAAGGATGAAGACCTATCTACAAGGAAGAAGCTTATTTGGATACATATCAGGAGATGAGGGATTGCCCTCATTCAAAACTAGAGGACTACCCACCAAGGATGAACAAGAGAGACTCAACCAATGGTGTGCAAAGGATGCTTTGGCAAGGTCTTACCTTCTTAACTCTATATCTGATTTCCTTTTACCTCATATAAGGAACTGTAAGACTTCCCAAGAGACTTGGGAAACCCTGTCAACATATTTCTCTTCCAACACAAGGGTCAGGAAGAATCAACTGTGGATTGAATTCACAACCCTTAGGAAGAAGCCCAAGCAATCAGTCTCAGAGTATGTGACCAAGATTAAAGATGTGGCAGACCAATTAGCAAGCATTGGAGAGGAGATTGAAGAGGAGCAAATAGTCAGACAAGTAACAAATGGACTCAAGGCAGATGATAAGTGGGAAAGCTTCACCACTGCAATGGACCTCTACATGGACATGCATACCCCAGATCTCACAACACTCATGGGCCAACTATTCACACATGAAGCAAAGTTTACAAAGGCAGGAGATCAATCAAAAGGTAACAACCCCTCTGCTCTATATACTGATAAGAAGGTTAAAGATAAAGGTAAAAGTAAGAAGGTTGATGAAGAAGGTTCTACCTCCCAAGCAAACTATGCAGGGAGAGGTAGATCCTCAAGAGGAAGAGGCAGAGGAGGTAAGTCAGGTAGGGGGAGACCCTACAACTCATCACCATGCAACATTTGTGGATTGTCCAATCATACCACAGATGAATGCTACAAGAACTACAAGAATCGGAGAGGAAGAGGCTATCAAAGAGGTGGATACTCTCAAGGGAGAGGCAGGTTCAACCAACACCAAGGCTACAATGGATACAACAATCAATACAACAACAATTACAACAACAACCACAATGGTAATTATCAAGGTGGATTCAAAAATAGAAGGGATTACAACAACTACACAGAGGAGCAAGATGACTCCCTATTGATCATGAATATGACCTCCAAGGCAGGTACAAATGATGATCATTTATTTTATATTGACTCAGGATGTTCTAACCATGTAGCTGGCAATGTGGCACTACTCTCTGATTTGGAAGAACCCAAGGGCAAACATCAGGTACAAACAGGTGATGATACTAAACACTCTGTTGTAAAGATTGGAAATGTACAGACATGTGATGGTAACCAGAACCTATTGAGCAGGGTACTCTATGTACCAACCATCACCAAGAATCTAATGAGTGTTGGTCAGATTGTGGAGAAAGGTTTGCAGGTCAGGTTCACTCAACATGGAGCATATGTGGAGGACCCAAGACATGGTTTCAAAAGAATTGCCAAGGGGGAGAAATCAGGTAGATTGTTTACTTTTGAGCTAGAAGACACCAAAAATATTGCTTTATACAACTACAAGGATCAAACACTTTCAGAATTAGAGATATGGCACAAGAGGTTAGGTCACATAGGTGAAAGAACCCTAAAGCAAATGTGCAGGGATCAATGTGTGCTTGGGATACCTAATGTATCCAAGCAACACATGATTTATAAGTGTGGAGCATGTCAGTTTGGTAAGTCTCACAGGTTGCCCTATTCAAGGAAAGGTTTCATGCATGAAGACTACCTAGACTTGGTACACACAGATGTTTGGGGACCTAGCAAGGACCCTTCTATTTCAGGATCAAGGTATTATGTGTCCTTCATTGATGACTATAGCAAGTGGACTATCTTATACTTTATGAAGCATAAAGATGAAGTGTTTAATTGTTTCAAGAGGTATCTTGCACTTGTTGAAAACCAAACAGGAAGAAGCTTGAAAATGCTAAGGTCAGATGATGGAGGAGAATACTTCTCAAATGAGTTTGAAGATTTCTTGCAGGAAAGAGGCATCAAGAGGGAGATAACCACAAGGTACTCACCTGAACAAAATGGAGTAGCTGAAAGAAGGAATAGACTCATAGTAGAAGCAGCTAGGTCTATGCTTAATGAAAAGAAGTTGCCAAATTATCTTTGGGCAGAAGGTGTATCCACTGCCACCTATCTCATAAATAGGTTGCCATCCAAATCACTTGATGGCATGACACCATATGAAGCTTGGCATGGTAAGAGACCTTCTCTAGATCATTGCAAAATCTTTGGTTGTGTAGCATATGTGCATATTCCCTCACAGGTAAGGGGAAAGCTAGACCCTAAAGCTGAAAAATGTATCTTCATTGGTTATGATTTGAACCAAAAGGGATACAGATTCTACAACCCAACAAACAAAGGCTTCAAGGTAAGCAGAGATGTCATCTTTGATGAGAAGGACTCATGGTATGAGAATGAATGCAGGAAGGTTAGTCTACCCTATGACTTGCAAGAAGAGTTCCCAAAGCTAATCAAAGAGGAACCAAGCAATGGAGAAGATCCAAGCTCAGAGGATGATAACACTATCAATCTTGAGGAGTTCAAAGCATGGAAGTCCAAAGGGAAGATGAAGATGAAGCAACTAGAGGATATTCCAGAATCCTCAAATCAATCTATTAGAAGATCTCAGAGAGAAAGCAAAAGACCAATCAGATTTGGGTATGACACATCACTTGTAACTAAACATTCTGTATATCCTGCAAAGGATTTGTTGAATGAAGAACCAGGTACCTATGAAGAAGCAATCACCAAACCAGAATGGAAAGGAGCTATGGATGAAGAAATGGAAGCTCTCAAGGAGAGTGATACTTGGGACTTGGTACCCAAGAAGGACTCTATGAAGGTGATAGGATCCAGATGGATCTACAAGCTAAAGAGGAATTCTGATGGAACAATAAACAGGTACAAAGCTAGGTTGGTTGCCAAGGGTTTTGCACAAACCCAAGGCATTGATTATGAGGAGACATTTTCTCCTGTGGCTAAGATGCCAACTATCAGAATATTGGTGAGTGTAGCTGCATCCAAGAATTGGAACATGTACCAATTAGATGTCAAGAATGCTTTCTTGAATGGATGGATATCTGAAGAAGTTTACATGTCACAACCACCTGGCTATGAAGATCCCAAGAAGGTAAACTATGTTTGTAAATTGAAGAAGGCTCTATATGGATTAAAACAGGCATCTAGAGCATGGAATTACAGGTTGACAACCTACCTCCAAGACCAAGGATTTGTGATGAGCAAAGCTGACACTTCTCTGTTCATAAAGAGAAGTAGTGCAGAGGTAATATACTTGTGTGTTTATGTTGATGACATCATCATTACAGGCAATGATGTCAATGGGATTAGACACATCAAAGGACAGATGATGAAAAGAGTTCAAGATTAATGATCTTGGATTATTGAAGTACTTCTTAGGTCTTGAGTTAGTCTACACCAACTCAGGTATATATATCACTCAAAAGAAGTATGTACAAGATATGGTCAAGAAGTTTGGCTTGCAGGATGCTAAAGTCTCAATTACTCCAATGGAGGTCAACCTAAAGCTAAGTGCTCATGAAGGGGATGAAATACAAGACATTACAGGATATCAAAGCATGGTAGGTAGTTTGAATTATGCTACCTTGACAAGAATTGACATAGCATATGGAGTTAGTGTGCTAAGCCAATTCATGCACAAACCAAGGGTACCTCACCTAGAGGCAGCAAAGAAAATCTTGAAGTACCTCAAAGGAACTCAAAGCCATTGTTTGTACTTTCCTTATACATCAGATATTGACATTAAAGTATACTCAGATGCAGATTGGGCAGGATGCAAGGATGATAGGAGAAGCACATCAGGTTACATTTGTTTTGCAGGAGATAAACCTATTTCTTGGTCAGCCAAGAAGCAACCTACAGTGGCATTGTCATCCACTGAAGCAGAGTATAGAGGGCTTGCCAATGCCACTCAAGAAGCTATCTGGTTAAAGCTTTTGTATACAGAGCTAGGCCTACACACTAGGCCTCCAATTATCTTTGGAGATAACACAAGCTCTCTTCACCTTGCAGCTAATCCAATATATCATGCTAGAACCAAACACATAGAGGTTCATTACCACTATGTGAGAGAAAAATTGTTAAGCAAAGACATTCAATTGACTTATGTGTCCACTAATATGCAATGTGCAGATTTACTCACTAAAGCATTGGATGGAAACAAGCTATGCAGATTCAAATCCATGATTGGATTGCAGGATGTGATTGAAGACTAAAGATGAAGACTTAAGCCAAAGTGCTTGGCTTGAGGGGGAGCTGTTGGTGCATTTCAAGCCTTCACACTTGGCTTGGAACCTTGGAATTTTGGTGTTGAATTCTTGGAAGTTTAATTCACTTGAAGAAAGGACCATATGAACTTATGCTTATAAGTTCTTACTACTTTACCCATTGTAAAAGTCTATATGACTTGGCATCTCATGTAATCACACCTACTTGATAGATTCGTGGAAAAAAGGTAGTTGATTAATGGAGAGAATATCTCCCTACATTTAGTGGAGTGATCATAGGAGATTTGAATTTGAATTCAAACTCAAATTCAACTCAACTTCTATAAAAAGTGTAAGTCAAAAGTCGCGGTTGTCTAGCACCATTCCCGAGGCTAACATCTGTGATCATTGAGTGTGTGAGTGATACACTATAGCCTACACATCTCCAACTCATTAGGCTACATCTATCAAGCCAATGAGATTGTACATTCATGTGAACTAATAGAAAGATTTACATTCACCATCTCTGGTTTTCTCTGAGTCATCATCTCCAAGTCTGTCAACTTCAACAGGTCATATCTGAGGATCTACTGAACCAAATCAAGTGATTCAAAGCACATTGGATTCAGCTAAAAGTCCTTTACACGCCTACAAATTTTGAAGTCAATTGGTTCAGCCATTGCAGAGAAATCTCAGTCGAAGTGCTCACTGGTCTGTGTCTGCAAAACTCCTAAAATATCGGTGGTAAACTTTATTTTGCTAAAGTGATTTCTCAGAGTATAGTTCATCATTTCTTCTCATTCCACTTGCAAATGGTAGCTTGTTAAGCTAATTGAATAACTCTAGGAGGAATTTTTCCAATTGTAAGTGTGCTGGTCATACTGAGTGAAAGACTGAGCAGGTATCAATACCAAAATAGCAAGTTTTCAAGTTTTGTGAAGTACAAACTTATCTGTTTTGATCAAGTCATTACTCAAACCTTTTCCAAAGTACATATAGCATATTTTGGTATCATTTGGAAGCTCAAGGAGTCTACTAATCATATCTGGAGTCACTAAGGGCTGGTGCAAAGCAGGATTAGCAGCATCAACTCAATCTTCTGAGTGCATCCAACCATCTCTCTCAACACGTACAAGGATTATGTCGTTAGCTTGAACTTGAGTATTTAGGTAGTCTTCAACTTGATAAATTCCTATCGCCTCCCTAGCCTACTCCTATCACTAGTCGTTCTTAGCCTAAGCTAGGAATTGACAAAGGAGGTTGAGAATATTCTGACCTTTCTTGCTGATCCCTTGTTCTTTAGTGCTTGAGAACCAGATTCTCAAGCTTGCACAAAGCCCTTGCTTTGGATGCTCTCAGTTGCTCTCAGTGGACCTGTAAAAGTCCTAGAGTTAGTTCAAGATTTAAATTCCAATTACTGACAGATCACTTTCATGCATGTAATTCACAAACCAAATTCCCCTTTGCCTTTATGGAAAACAATCTCAAGGATCCTTTAGTTTTCCAACAAGACAAGAATCACAGCAATTGGATTTCGTATGAGAAAGTTATGCCAGTTCATGGTTCTGGTGTTAAAACAGGGTTCAAACAGGCTAACAGATCACATGATTTTTCTCAAAAACACATGTGTAGGGACCTCACAAATCACTAATGGCTTGCTAATTATGCCCAAAATTACCCCAAAAAGATGCAAGAAAAAACCCTAGAAATTTGGCCGAAAAAGCCTGTCAATCGCGATCGACAGGTCTGTCAATCGCGATTGACAGAGGTGTACGTCGGGGCTTGTCGGTCGCGATCGACACATCAGACACGATTGACAGTGTCAATCACGATCGACAGAGTCGGTCGTGAGTCCTGTCAATCCCGATCGATGGTGTCAATCGCGATCGACACTTTTTCCTGTTTTTTTTGCCGTGAATTTAGTCGATCGGGGCTGTGTCCGTCGCGATGGACACGTGGTTACGCGAGAAAGTCAATCAATCGTTGAAATTCAGTCGGTCGCGATTGACGGTGTCAATCGCGACTGACAGAGGTGTCGGTCGTAGCTGTCGATCGCGATCGACGGTGTCAATCGCGATTGACAGGGTCCTACATGGCAGTCAGTCGGTCGTGGGGTCTGTCGGTCACGGCGGTTGATCGCGATCGATGGTGTCGGTCGCGATTGACAGAGAAACACGGAATTTTTTAATTTTGTTTAGTGATTTGGAATGTGCTCTTTGTGCTTGTCTTAGTGGTGCACTTTGTTTTACCAAATGGGCATTTTTTCTATCGATCACGATCGACAGAGGTCGGCGACACACAGACAGTTTCTGAGTTTTCCGTACCTGCACAGCGTGCTGGGGGTGATGATGCAGTAAGTACCTGCAAGAAAGCTCAAAAAACATGCAAAAACAATGCACACAATATCGCTCTTTCGCTCTCTCTCACAAGTGGAATGAGGGAAATGAGGCAGAGAAGGTGATATGATCAAAACTGAAAATTTTCGCGATGAGGGAGATGGAGATCGGATATGGTGAGGATGATGATGGTGATGAGAAAAACAAGAGAAAATAGATGAAAGTGAAGGAAATACCTATAACTCCAACGCATCAACTCTACGTCTTACCATCACACGCTCGTCCTCGAAGCTCGATCCCCGGCAACGGCGCCAAAATTTGGTGTAGCTCAGTGATGAGTAGCACCTCCTTTAATGTCAATCCGGGAAGACGTGAGGATGGTATGAAGACCTCGAGCAAGTGAAGGCACAAGTGCGTGAGTGAGAAGCACACAAACATGCACACACATACACACACACGCGCACACATGGCAAGACAAAGAGTGAGAAGCAATGGAGTTCTTAGATTACTTTCAAAAAAGCTCATACAAGTTCAAAACTATTACAAGCCAACCTCAAAAATGAGCTCTCTAGCTCTATTTATAGTTTTTTACTAGGTTTTGGCCGTGTCCAGACCTAGTGTCTGGCCTAGTTAAAAATTAGGTTCTCTACCCTATTTGGAGGTTCAAACGAAGTCTAAAAAATGTGAAAACTGACAGGTAGGTACTTCTAAAGCTCCTCAAGCTCAAGAAGTCCTTGGCTTGCACAGAATGGAGCTACAAAAATATGAAATGGTATTTACAATGGTTTTTAGTGATGAAAATCACTATTTTTGTAGGGGTTTCTAATAACATTTTGACATACATTTCCTGGAGCTCCCTACTTGCTCCTTCTCCTTGTGTGTCCACCTCTTTTATATGCGTTAGTGTCCTGAAAAAATATTGGCCTACTTGCCAGATCGTCGTTGACTGCTCTGTCTACTTGTACTTTCTCTTCTCTCTGACTCCCTTCGTAAGCTTCCTTGCCTGGTGAGTCCTTCAGTTCCAACATTATATCTTCAAATTATCTTTTCATATACCACAGATTCTATACCAGAGGAGGAAATAGATGTACTTTTATGCGAGTTACATTTGTTCATTTCACTTCTTTCAATAGTTTCAGATATAATCAATATGTCTACACAATTTGAAGAACAAAGAATACGGAAGATAATAGACTCAATAAAAATGGATCAGGTAGAATTTAATGGGTCTAATGTTACAGTGTATCTTAGATATTACGAGCAGCTCACTAAGTAGTACGGTTTACCTAAAGAACATAAGAAAGATATGTTTATATGTATCTCACGTGGGTTTACTAGAGAACAGATTCAGCTTAGCATAGTTACACCTAACATGAAGTTGGCCACTTTTAAAACTCAACTTCTTGATGAGTTCTCACATGAGGATAGCAAAAAAAAATAAGGCCACATTCTTGAGATGGGCGGATACTACTAAAGCTGATAAACACATAACCGAATGTCTAACTAAATTTGAAGCAAATTTCAACCAAATGCCTCAATCAGATTGTATAACCCTAGAGCCAAATAATTTATGTAATTACCTAAGCATGTTAGATATATCTCTTCAATTTTAGCTATAATCCATGCTTGAGGATGAAACAACTATTAATGGATTAACTGAAGCTTGGGATAATGTGTGGTTGATAGGATAGCTCAAAGGCAAGAATGTAATCAAATTCAAACTCCTAGACTAAATGCAAGAGATACACAAGCCAAAGTAGACATTGATCATACTTTGCAAGAACTTGGTAGAGATGAATAAAAAATGGCCATATTGGAAACTAAAATGGACTCAATGCCTAAACATATTGAGACATTAGTAATTCAAACGACATCCTTGAGAAGTATGCATGAAAATAGAATACAAGAAAAGGAGAGGCCAAAAGAGCCAGAGGAAAGCCCTAGGACTCAAATGCCAGGTAGGAGAGTATTTAATCACTCCTGTAGATGCCTCTAGTTGTGAAGATATGTATTTGAACTTGGAGAAGATGAAGTGGCGTTGCAAAACTTTGCACTACACCAGCCAAATAAACTCCAGGGATATGTAGTGGGCCCTTTTAGCTTGCCAAACGATGTATCAAAAACCCAAAGGACCTTGATAGATCACTCTCAAAGAGATAAATCAAAACAGATAAGTTGGAGCATATTCAAGAAGAAAAAACTTGCTATTTATGTTCATACACCTGTCCAATGTTTTGAACAATTCTCTGGCCACAATAGCAATTGACTTGATTCCTTTTGGGGAACTATTATTAACTTAGTAAGATAACAAGAAAGAGTTATTTCATAAAAAATGATGGACTACATAAAGAGAAAAGTGTTTAGCAAGTTGTAGCATCATCCGGATTTTCACGGGTTGTAGTTGTACTCACACCCATGAGGAGAGAAATGTTAATATGTCCAGATTTCAAGATGGAATGCTTATGCAATCTAGTAGGCATATACTAGACCATATGCTGATTCTATCAAGCTTTGAAGCATGGAAAATGATGAAGTACACATGGAGAACCAGCGCTAAGAAAATGATTATTTTGATGGAGTGCTGACAGAGAAGTATAGTATTAACATATATAGTCGCCTTCAACTAAAAATAACTCAAGACTAAAATACCCAATTGCAATGAAATTTTATGCCTATGTAGTAGACTTAAGGAGAAAACTTTAACAACTTAAATCATTAAAACAGATGCACCAAGCTTAGAGAAATCGTCTGTGCAATCTGACTTAGAAAACTGAGAGATATGGTAATGAACAGTATTCTCAAAAAAGCATGAAGATATGAACTCAAATGATCATAAAAATGAATGTATATTGATTGTAAAGTACAATGGACTTACTGAGACATATGTGTGCCTTGAACCCACACTTTGATATGGCATAAAGCTTAGCTCATAGAGGTCTTGAACCATGACTAAAATGCCATGTATTTATAGTGATCTTTGGAACCAAGATTTGAATTTGAATCTTGCTCACCTAAAACAAATCTCCTAACTTTTTGTCATTGATTGAGGCATTTGAGTCCTAGGGCCTTGCTTTGGCTCTCCGCCTTTCTTGTTCTCTTGGTCTAGTTTCATGCATACTTCTCAAGGATGGCATCTCAGTTACTAATGTCCTGATATGTTTAACCATTGAGTCCACTTTAGTTTTTAATGTGGCCATTTTTTATTCATCTCTACCAAGTCCTTGTGAAGTATGGTCAATATCTACTTTGGCTAGTGATTATCTTCCATTTAGCCTAGGAGTTTGAATTTGAGTATGTACTTGCCTTTGGGCTATCCTATGAACAACTGCTCGCACATTCTCCCAAGCTTCAGTTAATCCACTAGTAGTCATTTCATCCTCAAACATGGGTTCTAGCTCACATCGGAGAGATATGTCTAGCATACTTAGGAAATTACATAATTCTTCTGGCTCTAGGGTTGTACAATCTGATTGAGGCATTTTGTTTAAATTTACTTCAAATTCAATTAGACATTGGATTATGTGTTTACCAGCTTTAGTAGTATCCACCCATCTCAAGAATTTGGCCCTATTGTTTTTGTTATAGTCCTTATGTGAGAACTTCACAAGAAGTTGAGTTTTGAAATTGGCCTAGGTCATGTTAGGTGTAACTACCCTAAGCTGAATCTATTCTCTAGTAAACGCATGTGAGATATGTATAAACACATGTGGCCCTATTGTTTTCGTTATAGTCCTCATGTGAGAACTTCACAAGAAGTTGAGTTTCGAAATTGGCCTAGCTGAATCCGTTCTCTAGTAAAAGCATGTGAGATATGTATAAACATATCTTTCTTATGTTTTTTGGGTTAACCGTGTTGCTTAGTGAGCGGTTCATAATATCTTAGATATGTAGTAACATTAGACCCATTAAATTCTCCCTGATCCATTTTTATTGAGTCTATTATCTTCCATACTCTTTCTTCTTCAAAGTGTGTAGACATATTTTTTATATCTAAAACTACTGAAATAAGTGAAATGTACGTATGTAACTCGCATAAAAGTACATCAATTTCCTCTCTTGTATAGAATATGTGTTATAGGAAAAAATAATTTGAAGATATAAGCTGAAGAAAAATACGTAGAAAGGCTCGTAGAAGAGGTTCTTTGTAAATGTGAATGTGCAAATTTATTACAATATTTGATTTGATAAAAAAGCCTAATACATTAGAGTTCTAGTTTATGAATGTGTGCAAATGTAGCTGGAGCACATCTTGATGGAAAAGGCGACATGATGAGGATGGCCCACTTGCCAATCTCTTTGCAGCCGCTTAGATCAAGATGATCAGCCCTCAACTCCAAGGAGATTGCACAAGGTTTATGAGTATGTTAGCGCTTCCAAGGATGAAGAAGAAACCGCAATTCCATAATGCACATATATGCAATGCAAAACAATGTAAATTTATGCACCTAAGATGCTGTGGAATTTTTTCATGTCGGGTTCAATTGTCATGAGGGACTTAGTTAAGTGGATTAGACCAACTATTGGTGTTCCGATGACAATGCCGCGGTAGGGTGCTTTATGCAACTGAGGTAGAGTTCAAATATAGATTCAAAGAGATAGATAAACTCAATGAAAATTGATGAGACCACTTACACAACATAACCTCATATGGGAGAAAAAAATTGATTCATGATAACTCTTCATACAATTCTAATTGAAAATAATAATGGAAAAAAATACATGTTACCAATTCATCATAATGTTGATTCATAATAATCTTCAATCCACATGCATATGTGTAGAGCCATCTCCATCATCTAGATGTGTGTAGACATCTCTAGCACTTAGCATGGGTAGAGCCACTCCTTCCTCTACGTAGATGAGAAAAGCCTCCAAGTAGTGCCACCTTCCTCAAGTGTAGAGCCTTGTTCTTCTTGTTGCCGTCAACTCCTCCATGTCTTCATCTGATCCAAACTTCAATACTAGCTAGAGCTCTCCAAGGTTATCTTCCTTGAGAGATGAGATGATCAAGTATGAATTCCTCCAATCCCCACTTTGCCTTGAGCTTCCATGTACCATGAGATGATGCCTTTAAGTGACCATTATGTGGTCTTTATATAGGTTTTTGGATTAACCTGCGATGGGCTTTTGCGAAAGAACTAAATCGTACTTCAAAGGAAAACTTTTATTAAAAATTACGATTAGCTTTTGTAAAATTGTGATGGCTTTTTGTGGTTTGTTTTTCTTTGCTTTTTCTTTCTTAGAATTCGTTTTGCTTCATGTTTTTTATTTTATTTTGTTTTATTTTATATTGTTTTGTTTCTTATGATTCATAATATATGGTTTCACACTCGAATACAAATTATAGGGTACATGGATAAAGCAAATACATGGATAAAATATGGGTTCACATGGATAAAGAAACTACATGGATAAAAGGTGGATTTCATATGTATTATTTACACATATTGTTATGGGTTCACACTAGAAATTTGAGGGTCAAATGGAAATCATGTATGTGAAAATCTTCAATCATGAACATCCAATGAAAAATATGGTGCACACATATATATGGTGTACATAAATAGATGGGGTATTCATTCCGCCATAAATTTATTGGATCACATCATGAAAATATTTGTATTGATTTGGCTTCAAAGTATTGTAGAGATGGAATCTCTATGACAATGGGGAGTATGAGGTATCGATGATTAGCAATACTTTCCAAGTATCGTGACACACGGGAATTCTCGTATCACGATACCATAACTCAACTGGTCATGATACTTGGACCTAGAGAAGTCCAAATTGAAACATTCTTGTGGGGATGTGCTCTTTATGGCCCTTGATTACCCTTATGTGGCTGTGGATCAAAACTTTTTGAGTTTGACAGTGTAAAGAGCTCACCTTAGTGACTATCTTGCTCAATTTTTAGCTCCCAACTCTCTTTGTGCATCCGCTTTTGGCTGATTCAAGCTCCACGATATTGGTCGCTACTTAGCTCATGATACTTGTACAAAACACAAGTGACTTGAAAATGGAAGGTTTTGGGTTTTTGGCCTCCGATAATGACCAAGGCTTGAGAAAAAAATGAACATTTTTTGTGAATTTGTGTAATGATTATCCTACTGTACTCCTACATGCTTCCTTCTAATACTTAACCCTCAATCCTTCACTTTCTCACTCCTAAACCTAAAGACTCGTTACACACATCACAAGAGTGTGAAGTAACAAGTGCAAGATAATTGTGACTTTCCACACTCTTCAAATCATTTCTTCACACTCAATACCTTCATACCATATCTATAACCATCACGTAGGCACCTTTATTGGACTTGTGCTTGGAAATGGTGCCAAAAACATGTGTGTACCTAAGCTCCAATGATCTTAGGAACTTGTAATGAATGAGACTATACCTCAATCATCAAAAAGTACATATAATGGTGGATTAATACACACTTTAATTTATCAATCCGTTGACAATGATGTATCAAGTGTATGAGGACATGTACTTTTGTAATGGAATGAAGTGAATGTGCAAAAAATGCATGCAAATTAGATAGAACTACCTCCCAAGTCACTTGTTTCACTGAAAATGTACGTCCTTGTACTTCGTACAATAGTAAGCACAAATTAGGCCCTTGCTCTCAACTTTGATACCCAAATATAGTGAATAGAGGGTTCATTTAGAAGCTCTCAATGAGACACATCCAATGAAGATACTCTAAGACTTAGCTCACAAATGCACTTCAAGATATGAGCAAAATATTGAGTGGTGGGAGACACCAACTCTTGCTCCACAACTCACCAAGCTTCACACAAACACATACAATACAATGGAAAAAAAAGGTGGAAGGGATAGACAACACCACTAGAAACATATTTCAAGCATCACACACACATGGAAGATCATGTGGAAGAAGATACACAGGAGGGAAGAAGTAAATTAAAAAATTTTAGCTTGTTCATTCAAATCGGAAAAAAGCTTATATACATGTGCCTTAAAAATGGTCCTTTTACACAAGAGACGGGCACGTTTATTGTAAATCACTAAATTCCTACTAATATACAAAGCCAATGTTACAATATTCTTGGATTATGCATCAATAGGACTTCTCTAGAGCATTTATAAAGCTCTTGATGTAATACCATGGAAATTAAAAAAGAAAAATTATGCCCAATTTTGAAAAAAATTTGGGGTATGATTCTCTTTGCTTCTTTCTCTATTGCTTTGTCGTTTTGTGCAACACCCCTATACATTTGTATGTACTAAGTCTGATATGTTGTTGTGGATGTAGCCTTTGTGGTTGAATGCTTGTCTTTGTGCCTTCCCAATTTGACAAGCATCACATCTATTGATCATTTGTGGCTTTGCTATGTTTGGCAATCCAAGAACACTTTGATCCTTGGATATATCTTTTAAGTTTCTTTCATTCACATGAGATAGCCTCTTATGTGACACTCCAAGCTCACTCAGGGTTTGAGACCCAAAGTTGAATAGAGCTATGTGTTTGGTTCTTCTTACTTCAAAAGTAAAGAGCCTACCATGCTTTTCAACTCTAGCTATCTTCTTGAAGCCTTGACATGGATCTTCCACAAAAGCTCCATGTTGGGTGAACCTAACTTGCAAGCCTTTTTGAACTATTTGGCCTACACTTATTAGGTTCTTTGTAATAGTGGGAGCTTGCTCAAAATATTTGTTGTTCCAGTGGAAGCTTTGACATTACCAATCTTCTCCACAATATGCTTTGTTTCATCCCCTTTTTGAACTTAAGGTCTATGCTTTGGACTTTCCAAATCAGATAAGAGAGTTATGTTGCATGTAACCTAATTTCAACATCCTGAATCTATGTAGAATAAATGATCATCTTCTTTACCTTCCTTGTGTCTTAGATTCATCAAAAGCAATGAGTCTTTATGTTGTTTATCTTCAAAATAATTATTGTAGGCCCTTCTCTTATGGCCTCTATTGTTATTGTTGAACTTGTGTCCACCTGTGCCTCTATTGCTGCCATCCACCTCTTCCACTTCCTTTCTAGGTCTTCCCATTGAACCAAAAAATTTTGAGTGGTGTGGTTGGTCTTATCATAGATGGCACACGGTTGAAAAATCTATCCTTTGGTCTTTTCATGTTTCGGTCCTTTCTTTTTCCTTTCCACTTACTCTTGCCTACAAAGTTGGCTTGGAAAGTTTCCTCTTCATCTTCTTCCTTCTTCTTGCCTTTTAGCTGCTTTTCCTTCTTATATGCATATAAAGCACTAGTTGAATAACCATGATAGGAGTTACCTTCCTTTATGCTATTGTTGGCCTCTTGATTGAAGAGTTGTCCAAGAAAGATATTGAAGTCTAGATTCTACACATCCATGATGAGATCACAAGCTATGGTGAAATATTGACATTTCTTGTCACCTCTAATCCCATTGAGAATTTGCCTCATGATGTCCTCTTCTCAATTAGATCTCCAATGGATGCCAATTGATCAATAACCTGCTTGACCTTTCTAACAAACACAGTGATGGTTTTTTTTGGAGTCTTCTTCATCTGATTGAACTCATTCCAAAGATGGTTCTTTCTTGCTTTTGTACTAGCAAAAAAGAAGGTCTTTAGGGCATCCCAAGTCTCTTGAGATGTCTTGTATCCTCTAATATGTGGTAATACAAAATTAGAGATAGATTTGATTATGTATGACCTTGTTTGATCATCCCTTTCACACCAAAGTGTGAGCTCATATGTTTGTTCTTAAGTAGGTCCTCCTTTGGATCTTGGAATAGGCATTGCTTCATCACCTACTACAATCCCGTATAGATTTTTTCCTTGTAAATAAGCCTACATTTTGATTTTCCAAGCAGCATAATTTTATCTATGAAGCTTTTCAATCATTGATGGAGAGCCATCTCCCATCTTGAAGTTGCTCTAATACCACTAAAAGAAGTTGGAGAGGCTTGGAAAGTTGATTTGTCAAGTGGTGACGTTGGTCTAGCAAACTAGCATAGGCCTAGCCCTACCTCTTTGGATATGTAAAGTAGACCTTGTAGGCTTGTGATTAGTGCAATAAAACCAAATATGTACTTTGGAACATCAACAAGAACAAGTTGATGCAAAATAGATAACTTGCACATTGACTAGCTCACAAAAACCTTCTAAAAAGGATGGAAGTTATGCCTTCAAACACTAAGACTAGTTGAACTTATAGCTAATGCAATTTGCTAAACTTGGTCTTTGACAAAGTTCTACAATCAAGTTCTCAAAAGAAGAGAGAAATTGAGAGAGAGAGAGAGATTCAAAAGGGGAGCACCAAATTTAGGATGTGGAAAGCCCAACCACATGGTCCCATTAATTTGGCTTCTATTGACATCATCCATGACATTTCCATGAATTCAGCATGGTTTTGGTAGTACTTAATTTCTTTATCTCAATTCATTGTCTTTATGCATAATAGAAAATGATACAAATGTAATTGCCCATAATCATACACAAGTTACGACCCATTTCTTGAAGTTAGCAATATATACCAAGAGGGTTAACAAAGTAGTGCCACTTCACCTAGGATTTCTAAAAGGAAAATTGTGTATGTTCCTAAAGCTGAAATCTCTCTCTCAAGTTATACAAAGGGACCCTTGACAAACCTTTATTTTCCTATCACTCTACTACAATCCAAGATCCATTGAAATAGAATCCTTTAGCACTAGGTATTCAACATTGTAATACACAATTAAAGCCTCATTTTGTCTTTTACTAAGAGTATGTTTGATCCTCATCTTGGTACATGTCTTGGCACTCCATCGCAAGGGTATCTATCTCCTATTTTGAGTCCTATTTTGATACAGTCTAGCACTAAGTGCCTATATTTGTAACTCGAGCAATATTTAGAATCCTTATATCTATGACTAGATAGGATAGTCTAAGGCACCCAATTGTCTCCAAGTGTCAAACTAGGCTACTATAACCTCCCAAGAGATTCAAGGGCTCATAGAGCTACTCTAACCCCCTAGCTCGCCTCCCATTCCTTGGTGTTGGATCCGTCTATATTTGCAAGTGCCATGATTCATTTATGAAGTTCCACCTTCTTCAAGGGCTACATCATGTCTACCATTTCCAAAGTGATTTCATTGAGTATGTCATTGTTCATGTCTATGTTCATGACAAAAGATGAAAGGTTGAATTGTACTAAATATAATTTATGGAAGGACACCATCAAAGCCTATTTGTACACAAACATATTGTATGAAGTTGTAGACTACATAGAACCGGATCTTGACAAGTATAGTGATCCCGCTACATGGAATATTTGGAATGTTAAGGATAAGGGGGCGCTAGCGGAGCTATTGCTAGCTTGTGATGAGTTAACTAAAGGTCATATTACTGCTTGTGAAAATTCTCATGAATATTGGAAGATACTTAAAGATTTTTATGAAGATAATATTCTTTTAAGAAGTTATGCCTTAGAAGCAAAATTTCATAACCTAGCAATTAGGCCCTAGTATCATGTCACTAAGGTAATTGATTTGAAGATTATCAATGCAAACTCTTATTGTGTGAAAGGAAGTGCCAAGTGAAGATATGGCTATTAGGCATCTAAACAAACTTCCTATGTCATAAAAGAATTTTTTATCTTGTCTCATCTCTCTTTTCTCTCTTGTTTCTTGTCTTTATTTTTTGCGTATGTGCTCTGCGGAATAAGATCATCAACAAGAAGTTCACAAAGTTTAAATTTAGAAACATGATGAGTCTTCCAATTTAAGGTAAAGAAAAAGTACAAACTATGAATCACAAAGGAGAATCCAAATCCTTATCAAATGTACTTTTTGTACCAAATTTTTGCATGAATCTCCTCTCAATCAAAGCTATCATTGATCATCACAAACAAGTGCTCTTTGACAACGCATCAGTGAAGGTGATTGATCCTAGTATTAAGGACATGATATCTGAAGGCCTTGTGGATAAAGGCTTATAAAGATTTCGTGCTTTCTCACTAAAGAAGCAATTTCCACCCTTTGGCACCAGAGATATGGTTATACATCCTACTTAACAAAGATCTCAATATCTCAGTTGGTTAAGGGGTTTCAAAAGATTGTACAAGTGCAAGATATTTTCCAAGCTTGCACTTAGGGAAAGCAACATACGACTCTTGTATAAAAAGATGTTTCCACTCGAGCAAGGAATCATCTAGCCATTTTCCACATGGAACTCTGTGGACTTATGAATACCCCATCATTAAGTGGATCAATATACTTCTTTCACTTAGTATATGACCACATTAGGTAGATATGGGTGTATTTTTGAAAATTTAGGGTAGATATATTCTCCAAATTTTGAGAGTGGATCAATCAAATTGAAAACAAGATATCTACTTCAGTAAAGACTTTCAGATGTGATGGACGTGATGAGTTCATCAATCACAACTTTGATAAATTCCTAGAGCAAAAAGGAATCAAAAGGCAAGTGACCCAACCTCATACTCATCTCAAAATGGAGCTACTAAAAGAAAGATCCATAGTGTCAAGGAAAGGGCATGCACCAAGATTCACAACAAAGCATTACCTTTCATCTTTTGGGTTGAACTTCTGCACACTATAGTACACATCATCAATAGAGCCTTTACAAGTTCACTTGACAATAAGATTCTACTTGAAGCCTATTATAGATGAAAGCCTAATGTGAACTACTTTAGAGTTTTTGGAAGTGAACCATTTGTGCATGTTCCCAAGGAAGACCAATGCAAGTTATCATCCAAGTCTAAGAAGCATCTATTTTTTAGATATAGTGAACAATCTAAGGCATAGAGATGGTACGATCTAGAAAACCACTGCATCACTATTTCAACTGATATAATCTTTGATGAACTTTAAAATTACTCAATTAAAGATATGAGCTCAAGTTCTAGTCTAACTATCTACACTTTAGAGGGAGACACAATAATTTCTAAGCAAATGTTTGAAGAAACCACTTCCCAACAACTTAGAAGATCTAAGAGGCTCATTGAGAAGCAATGAGAGGGGCATTAACGAAATGGCCTCTAACACTTCCTTGATGCTCAGCTCATAAACAAAGAATGGAATTGAAGATAAGGGGCACCAGGCTCCTACAAAATCATTCATGTGAAAAACACACACAACACTGTCAAGGCAGGGGTGGTCCACGCTACCTTGTCACACAAATACAATGGCACTCTTAGGGTTGGGGTAATCCATGCCACCCTCTTAGTACACTTAAACACAATCAACACAAAGGTACTCTTAAGGCAGGGGTGATCCGTGCCGCCCTCTTAGTACCAACACATGAACATTACACAAGTACTCTTAAGGCAGGGGTTGTCCATGCCGCCATCTTACTACCAACACACAAAAAACTAAACACTCATAAGAAAAAGATTCTCAATGAAAAGAGGAGCAAGGTGGTTCCACAATCTTCACTAGTTTTGGGAATTATGGAGAAGAGGAAAGGAAGATGGAAGGAGTAGGAAATGAGAGGAGAAGAGAGGGTGTATTGGATAGAATAAGCAAAGGTTGAGGGTAATGGAGATGGGACGAATTGGAGAAATGAACTTGATTGAAATAGAAAATATTACAAAGACATGGGGGACTTAAAAATTAGGAGCATGTATAGCTCTCTCAATATAGTGACATAGGGTAGACTTCTTCTCCTAGGTTTGGAGTGCCCACTACACCTGCAGCGTGTACCTGCATACAACTCTTCTTGCCTTTGGAGGGCACCCAAGGGACCCTTTTATAGGCCTTTTGGGGAGATATTTGGGGATGATATTTTGAGATGAATCTTCTAGATATTTTACATTTATGGTGAGATAGGAATTATTTACAAAGATCCAAAAGATTCTAGACTCATGAGGGTGTGATATTTGACCTCTTTTTACATATTTCTTGGATATTTTGAGGTTGTATTACAAACATATGATATTTTCTCCTCCAAATGTGTGCAATGGGTCTTATCCACCAAATTTTGACTTTGCTTCATCGTAGTTTTTAGTTTGAGGCCCAAGAATATAAGATATATGCATAAACAAAAAGTTTCCTTTGTAAATTCAAAAAGGTGTGGTGGGACTATGGGGCCTTTGAAAAGAATTTTGTTTCATTCTAAAGAGAGTGGGATAGGGTTAAAATACTTGAATATTCTAGGTTTTCCATCTCTTTTTTATATTTCCCTTCCATATTGATCATTTCTCTTTTTACTACAGGGAGAGCTAGTCATATCTTTAGTGGTGGGGACCACTTGACTTCTTTCTTTCATATTCATTTTATACATATTCATATCATAGGAAAATAAAATAAATAACATATTACATATATAGAATAAGATTATTATTAGAGGAGGTATCAAAATTTAGCCCTCATGCTTAGCCCTCCCCTAAGGCTAGATTCATTCATGTCTCTAGCTTTCGAATAGTTTGTTGATATCCCAACGTGAGTTGTCTTCTCGTACCACCATCGATATTTCTTTCTCCTTTGATTGCTCTTGTTTATCATCAATATCTTCTATCCTTTACCAGTACTTCTTTCCTTGATAGATCCATAAGTGATGGAGAGTGTTAATCTCCAAAAGAACAACCTACTCTTTAATTTAGAACACCTCTATATCAAGAGTAAGTCAAAACCTTCACCAATTTAAGAGATCAATGACCAAATATCAATTTCTTGACTAAACTGTGAAGGAGGAAATTACTCAAAAAGTATGTTGCATAAATCTTGCTCATTGACTGAGTAAACGTGTAAAGTTTTTTATGAAACTTTGCACAAGGTGTCACCTAAAGATTGCGCACCTTCTCCAAGTCAAATCACTCCAAAAGATTCAGTAGATCTTGAGAAATCTACTTACCAAGTTACCTATGTCTAAATCTGCACTTCTGAGAAGTCGATTTGGACACCCCTAACTTCTTAACTTTAATTCTCTCAATATAGAACCCGTTTAAGCAAATGCTTTTAGCCACGAGTAGCTTACCTTCCAAATTAAAGATTAAGTGCTTACTTGCACAAAACTTTAAACTGTGGAGTGAGAAATGATTAAATCATTAAGATCGAAATTTGCGCCTGTTTCAGGAACCAGTGAGTACTTTCTCACATGTAAATGTTCCTACACACAATTCTCTTAGCCTGATCACAATTAGACTCTCAAACTCTAGCCATAGATTGATTAACTATGGACTTAGATATCTCCAAAAGGAATTCACAAAAGATTTACTACACAAGGAGAAAACTCAGAAACTTCGGGCGCAAAAATTCTGTCATTTCTGAAGAAGACTACAACTGAATGAGAGAGAGACTTCAACTCACTTCTCATGTGTCTAATGACACTTACAACTTCTCATTTCTCTATTCCTATGCTCATACATAGTCTCTCCTTGTCTTCTCTCAATTGCCCCGACATTTTTCCAAAGTATTTATAGGCAAATATGTACAAACTTATGTCAAATCATAAGTATAAGTAACCTATGTCTTAACTAATGTACATATGTGTACATATATTTCACTCTGTGAATGTATCCATCTTCTATGCTTCAAGAATTGTTCTTATCTCCATTCTTTGTCTTTCAAATCTTCAATTGGTGATTGGTCTGCACCAACAGCTCCCCCTCAATCATCAATTGAGGTTATTCTTATCTTCTTTATACCTGCCATGTCTTTAAACTTCTGTAGCTTTGGTCCATCCAAGCTCTTTGTAAGCATATCAGCTATCTGATCTTTTGTTGAAGTATGTATGACTTCAATCTCCTTATCCATCACCTTCTCTCTTAGAAAGTGATACTGTATCTCAATGTGTTTGGTCCTGGCATGAAAAACAGGATTAGTAGCTAGATATAATGAACTCATGTTATCACCATAAATGATAGGTATGCTCTGTATAGTGTCAAAACTCTTCATGAGAGTCTTAAGCCAAATCACTTCTTTTGCAGCTTCAACCATGCCTTTGTACTCTGCTTCTGTAGATGACAAAGCAACTGTATGTTGCTTCTTTGAGCACCAAGAGATTAACTTATCTCCCACATAACACATGTATCCATAGGTTGACCTTCTATCATCTGGATTACCTGCCCAATCTGCATCACTATAGATCTTGATATTTGTATCTGATGTAAAACCATAATACAAACCTTCTTTGAGTGTACCCTTAATGTACCTCAACACTCTTTGACCTGCAATCCAATGCTCTTTCCTAGGACAATGCATGAATTGAGACAAAACCCCAACTGCATATGATAAATCAGGTCTAGTTAATGTAGCATAAATAAGACTACCAACCAAACTCTGATATTGCTTCATGTCCTTGAACTCTTCACCTCCAAATCTGCTTAATTTGTGATTCACCTCCATTGGAGTAGGTGCTACCCTGCAATCATCCATTTTAAACTTGATTAACAAGTTCCTCAAATACCTTTCTTGAGTCACATACACTCCATGTTGAGTGTATGAAATCTCCATGCCCAAGAAGTATGACAAGTCTCCCAAATCACTGATTTTGAACTCTTTCTCCATTTGCTTCTTTAGACCTTGTATGCCTTTCTCATCTGTACCTGTAAGTATGATATCATCAACATATATGCACATGTAAATAAACCCATCAAGCTACTATCAGCTTTTGATACTTGAAATCCAAGTTCTTTTAGGAACTTTACAAGTCTATAGTTCCATGCCCTTGGGGCCTGCTTCAAGCCATATAAAGCTCTCTTGAGCTTACACACATAATCTGGATATCTTCCATCTCTGAATCCTTGAGGTTGCTCCATGAAAACTTCATCTGAAATGTAACCATTCAAAAAAGCATTCTTCACATCTAATTGACACAATTTCCAACCTTTGCATGCAGCAATTGCTATAAGTGTCCTGATGGTTGTCATCTTTGCCACAGGACTATAAGTCTCATCATAGTCAACACCATATGTCTGAGCAAACCCTTTGACAACAAGTCTAGCTTTGTACCTAGACACACTTCCATCTGCAAATCTTTTTGTCTTATAAACCCACTTACATCCAATGATCTTCTGACTATTTGGCTTTGGAACCAAATCCCATGTTTGATTCTCCATCAATGCATCATATTCTTCCTGCATAGCTTTTTCCCAATTTTCTTTACCTTTTGCCTCTTCATATGTAGAAGGGTCTTCATCTGCTTTAATCATGTAAGCATAATCTTTGATAGCCAAAAATGAAGTATCATAGCTATACCTTGTAGGTTGCCATTTGTTCCTTGTAGACCTCCTAAGTTCTCCACTTCTTGAGGTTTCTGGTTCTTCATATTCAGGATCAAATCTTGGTGTTTCTTCCACTTCAACCTGCACTTCATTATTCTCTTGTTCATCAAATATCTGAACCTTTGATTTACCTTTCCTCTGGCTCACAATTTCTTCATCATCAGTATTAATATTGTTAGTACCTGCATACCAAGTACCTTGCTCATCAAATGTAACATCTTTTGATACAAGAAAATGTTTTGTGGATGGATTCCACAACCTGTATCCCATCTGCTTATCATCATAACCAATAAACACATATTTTTCAGCTTTAGGTTCCAATTTGTGCCTTAATTGTGATGGCACATATGCATAGGCCAAACATCCAAATACTTTGCAATGGTCTAGTGTAGGTCTCTTACCCCACCATGCCTCATAAGGTGTCATTCCCTGCAAAGCTTTACAAGGTAGCCTATTGACCAAATAAGTAGCTGTATTTACAGCCTCAGCCCACAAATAATTTGGGCAATTTTTCTCCTTCATCATGGACCTTGCAAACTCAACAAGAGTCCTATTCCTCCTTTCTGCTACACTATTTTGTTGAGGAGAGTACCTGCAAGTAACCTCTCTTTTTATACCTGCATTCCACAAGTAATCACTGAACTCATTAGAGAAATACTCTCCCCCTCCATCTGACCTTAGTCTCTTCAACTTATGTCCTGTAATTCTCTCTGCATACATATGATAATGTTTGAAAGTATTGAATACTTATGAATTATCTTTGATCACATAGATAGTGATCCATCTGGTAGCATCATCAACATAAATCACATAATACCTTGAGCCATTGATACTGAAGTCCTTTGATGGTCCCCACACATCTGTGTGTACCAACTCAAGTTTCTCTGAATACATAAACCCATGCTTGGAGTAGGGTTGCTTATGAGCCTTACCTAATTGACATGCCTCACATCTGTATGTCATATGTTGACCTGCAACATTAGGCAATCCAAGCACTGAACCATTATTAATCATGTCTTTAATACCTCTTTCATTGAAATGTCCAAGTCTCTTGTGCCAAAGATCTAACTCAGAGATCTTATGTCCTCCATAGGTGAACAAGGCATGACCAAAATTACCTTGAATCTTCAATGTGAACAACCTTCCTTCTTTCTTCCCTGAAACAATTTGTTTATACCCATTGCTAGGGTCTTCCACAAACACTCCTTCATTAGTGAACCTTACTTCATAGCCTTTTTCCACGATTTGTCCTACACTTATCAAATTCTTAGGAATTGTAGGAACATACAAGACCTTACTCAATAAGGTGCTACCATCCTTGGCCTTCACTGATCCAATTGACTTCACATTGTGCTTTGTGTTGTCACCTGTTTGAACAACATGATTAGATACCTTATTCTCCAAATCAGTCATCAAGGCTATATTACCACTCAGGTGATTGCTACACCCTGAGTCAATGTAGAAGACTCTTTGATCTTCACTCTGCCTTTCACAAGTTGCATTCATTATCAATGTTGAATCTTCCTTTTGATCTGAAGCATAATTGTAGTAGGTGTTGTTATATTGTTGACTTTGGAAACCTCTACCTGCATTTCTTCCAAAGTAACCCCTACTACCTCTGCCTCTGAAATTACCTCTTTGATTTCTGCCACCTCTTCCTCTTGAATTATAGTTTTGATTGTATCCTCCATTACTTTGATTATTATGCCAACAATCATTAGCTAAATGATTTGTCTTACCACAAATCCAGCATGCTTTGGCTCCATCTTTGTTGTTCCTGCCTCTTCCTCTACCTTTGCCACCTCCTCTACCTCTTAGGAAGTTGGCTTGACTAGTTGTACCTTCATCTTCACCTGATTGTTGCTTTCCTTTGTTAGCTTTCTTCTTGTCCTTTGAGTACATTGCATGACCTGTACTTTTGTCACCATCTCCTTTAACATCCTGCTCAAATGTTAGCATATGACCTAGCAACTGATTTAAATCAGGAGTGAAATGATCAAGTGATAATTCTGTAGACAAAATGAATGGCTTCCATTTGTCATCACCTCTCAAACCTGTAAGGATTTGCCTTACCAATTTATCCTCCTCAATATCTTCATCAACAGCTCCTAATGCATCTGCAATGTCTTTCATCCTTGTTACATAGTCTGAAATGGATTGAGAGGCCTTCTTCTTGAAAGTTGTAAATTCTGCCCATAAAGATGCCTTCCTTGACTTTGTGGTGTTTTGGAAATGCTCTTCCAAGGCATTCCATATATCACTTGCACTTTCAAGACCTCTAATGTGAGGTAGCAAGTAATCATTGACTGCCATATAGATAATGCTCCTAGCTTGAGCATCTTTCTTCATCCAAATCTTCAAATCTGATAATTCTTCCCTAGTTGGAACACTAGGATCTCTGAATTGAGGCTTTTCTTCTTCTCCTGTAATGTAAGCTATCAAATCTTTGCTCATTAGATGAGCTCCCATCCTCATTGACCATGCAGGATAGTTTTCTCTATCCAACTTCTCTATTTGAAGAGAATCTCCCATCCTTCCTTCACCTGTATATTGAATTCTTTAACCTTTATAAAGTATAAGGTTACCTTTACTTCGAATGATACTCCTTTTGACTTCCTTGATGTCGTATGATCTCCTTCTCAAGCTTTCCTTGCAAGCTTTCACCCTTTGAATCTTCAAATGTCAAATTCTTTGTAGCTACCGCAGTCGGGATCCTCCTTTTCTTCAATTCTGATGCTTTCTGCTCTGATACCACTGATGGAGAGTGTTAATCTCCAAAAAAACAACCTACTCTTTAATTTAGAACACCTCTATATCAAGAGTAAGTCAAAACCTTCACCAATTTAAGAGATCAATGACCAAATATCAATTTCTTGACTAAACTGTGAAGGAGGAAATTACTTTGAAAGTCTGCTGCATAAATCTTGCTCATTGACTGAGTAAACGTGTAAAGTTTTTTATGAAACTTTGCACAAGGTGTCGCCTAAAGATTGCGCACCTTCTCCAAGTCAAATCACTCCAAAAGATTCAGTAGATCTTGAGAAATCTACTTACCAAGTTACCTATGTCTAAATCTGCACTTCTGAGAAGTCGATTTGGACACCCCTAACTTCTTAACTTTAATTCTCTCAATATAGAACCCGTTTAAGCAAATGCTTTTAGCCACGAGTAGCTTACCTTCCAACTTAAAGACTAAGTGCTTACTTGCACAAAACTTTAAACTGTGGAGTGAGAAATGATTAAATCATTAAGATCGAAATTTGCGCCTGTTTCAGGAACCAGTGAGTACTTTCTCACATGTAAATGTTCCTACACACAATTCTCTTAGCTTGATCACAATTAGACTCTCAAACTCTAGCCATAGATTGATTAACTATGGACTTAGATATCTCCAAAAGGAATTCACAAAAGATTTACTACACAAGGAGAAAACTTAGAAACTTCGGGCGCAAAAATTCTGTCATTTCTGAAGAAGACTACAACTGAATGAGAGAGAGACTTCAACTCACTTCTCATGTGTCTAATGACACTTACAACTTCTCATTTCTCTATTCCTATGCTCATACATAGTCTCTCCTTGTCTTCTCTCAATTGCCCCGACATTTTTCCAAAGTATTTATAGGCAAATATGTACAAACTTATGTCAAATCATAAGTATAAGTAACCTATGTCTTAACTAATGTACATATGTGTACATATATTTCACTCTGTGAATGTATCCATCTTCTATGCTTCAAGAATTGTTCTTATCTCCATTCTTTGTCTTTCAAATCTTCAATTGGTGATTGGTCTACACCAACAATAAGTTGGTAGCTACCATTCTTGAACTTTGTCTTGATAAAAAATGGTCCCTCCCATCGTGGTTGGAACTTTGTGTCATGCCTATTATCAAAATGGTTATCATATCTTAGAACAAGAGTTCATTCCATCAACCTTTTATCTTTGAGTTGTTTGTTAAATTCCTGCCTCCTTTTCTCTACTTGATTCATGTGATGCTCGACTTCAAGCTCCCTGTTCATATTCAGTTCTTGTAGATCTGTAAGCCTCTTTTGGATTACCTCTTGTTCAATCTGTCCACTTTCCTTTAATAGTACTCGAAAACTTTGAATTCCTACTTCTATTGGCAATAAGGTTTCTTGTCTATATACCAAGTGAAAGGGGTGAATCCTAATGATGCCTTGTAGGATGTGTGATATGCCCATAAGGCGATAGTGAGGTGTTTATCCCATTCCTTAGGATGCTTCTTTACCTGCTTATTAATGATTTTACAAATAATTCCATTGGTCTTTCAATAATACTATTACATTAAGGATAATAGGGTGTGGAGTATGTATGTCTTATGTTTAATCTACTCAATAGATCATTCAGAGCATCTGATCTAGAACCTGGATCATGATGAAACACTAGATCTAAAGGTATTCCAAATCTACAACATATGAAATCATAAATCAACTTCCCAATATCTTGTTTTGTTGTTGTTTGCATGCTAGCTGCTTCTACCCATCTATTCATGTAGTCCACTGCCACAATTATGTATTCCTTTCCTGATCTTTTCCTTGGTAGGGATCGAATTGCATTGATTCCCCATCTCTCAAATGGCCCATAAGATACAGATGGTGTTCTTGGTTCATACATAAGCCTCTTATTCCCTGTAATCTGACATTTATTGCATATTTTACACCAATATTAAACATCCTTATGAAGCATTGTCCATGTATACCCTGTTTGGACTACCTTCCTTATTGTTATCTTATGTGAGAAGTTTCCTCCACATGCATGGTCATGACAAGACTCCAAAAATGCTCTTTATTTCATCAAATGAGGGGACCCTTTTGAGGATAATATCCTTACCTTTTGCAAAGATATTATCTCATGTGAGTTGGTACTGTAGATCTTTTTACTAATCGATGCCTTTGTACCTTGTTTAGATGCTTGGGTGGTTCTCCAGTTTCAAGGAACTCAATGATATCTTCTATCCTTCTTGACCTACAAATGTGAGATATTTTCATATCCTTTTGGAGAAAGACCACTCCGATTGCTTCTTCACCTGCACTTGGACACACATAGAAAGTCTCTGCCATATTTGGGGGCATCAATGTGAGTAGAGTGCTGAGTACTCTTTTGATTTCTTAAAAACATTCACTATGGCTATCTTCCCATGCAAAGACACTATCTTGTGCAAGCTTTTTTAATGGAGATATTATTTTAGACGGAAGGTGGATGAACTGTGACATGTAGCATACCTTTTGTACAAAAGTGAGGTTTTGCTTTGTTGTTGTTGTGGGAGGTAGAGCCAATAAGGCTTCCACTTTGGATGCATCAACTTGAATCCCCTTTTTTGATATGAGATGTCAAAGGAGAACTACTTCTTTCTCGATAATATGACACCTACATTTAAAATTCTTCTTTGCAATAAGTACTACTGGAGACACCCATTCTCAATTTGATATAGGGTAAATGAAACCAGCCTTTATGAGTTTATTTGCCTCATTTAGGAGAGCCTCTTGTTGAAGTGTTCTGATCCTTCTGAGCTTTTGCACCATTGGCTTTGATTCTAGCTTGATTTCAATATAATGTTGAATGGCCATTACACCTTGTATCTCATTATAATCTTTAATGAATAATTTGGAGTACCCTTTGAGCATGTTGATGTACCTAGTCCTTTCCTTTGAGGTGAGATCTTCTGCTAAAATCTTTTGGAGATCCGCTTTGGGGTGTTGAGTTCTCACATTGTGGTTTTTTTAGATCATCTTTTTTGCATCCATCTTCCTTTCCTTGAAAGATCATGCCCATGACTTCGAATGTTGATGAATCATTTTCGGTTGTGGATTCCTCATTGCTAGAATTGTAATCAGAAGATGAGCTCTCTTCATCCAAAGTTGTTTCATACCTGTGATCTTCCTTCTTCTGGTCCTTCAAATCATAGGTAACAGACTTTGTTCTATCATTTGGTTTGAGAACTAGAAGGCCAAAACCCCATTTTTAATCTTCTCTCACTACGATCAACCATGGACATCCTAATATGATGGGATAGCCCTCCCCTTTGGTTGCAATTACATACATATCCAAGGCAACCTCTATATCACATACTGTAACTCTCAAATTTTTTATTACACCAACACATTCAACAATGCTATTATTTGCCATTTTGGCTTGGTATGCAGATGGTCCTATCATGTCCAAGCCTAACCTATGCATTGTTTTTTCTATCATGACACGTCTGTGCTCCGCCATCCATGTACACATTTGAAATTCTTTTTCCTTTTACATACGCATCCACTGTGGGTTCCACATTGTCACATGCATTGGATCTTATAAGGTTAATTTCCTTATTTTATTCCTCCTAGTGCTCACTAGCTTGGCCCATTCCCTCCTAGTTTTTGAAGATAGTTGTAATAATTGTGGCTAAGTGATATTTGGTTTCTATGTGGATATATCCTCAATTAGGTCATAAGGTCTAATACCCTTACATAGAGGAAACTCTTCCATAGCGATCTTCCTCCTCGGCCTCCTCTTTCTTTAACTAGCTTCTCCTTCTACAAATCTTCCTTTCTTCATTTGTGTAGCCATGCTAGAATCTTCGTCTTGAGATCAGTCTCTATCTTGCACCCTTGTCCTCTTAATTGGCATCATATCCATGGTCTCTTGTTCTTTGGTGAGCTCCAAAACATTTACTTACCTTTCGTCACCTTGAGCTATTGGGATAGGTGGAATATTTGCTTGCAGTTGTTGTTGTTTCTGTGCATATTGTGGTGGCCTCCTCATAGGATACATATCACCTCAGTTCCTATGAGGGTGCGGAAAATTGTACATACCATGACCACATTTTTTGCAATTGTAGCATATGAACTCTTGTGTTTATGGTCATTGTCCCTAGTTTTGTTCCCTTTGTGATCTATCTTGCTAACTCCTCACCAAGTTGAGTGTCAATTGTTCTAGTTGTTGTGTGAGTTTCTATAAGCGCACACGGTACTCCGCATAGAGGCTGCAGAATACGTAGGAAAAATAGAGTACATAGGGAGCACAAAGATAGACTTCTTAGGTCTTACATATGCGATCAAACTTACAGTCTATAGCTGACCATGCCACTATATGTTTTATTATAGAACATATACAAAGAAGTGTCTAGTGGCCATTTGGCCTTTCACATGGACACTAACGGTAACAATATCCCATTAAAGGCCAGTATGGCCAAAGTAACTATGCGACAAAAATAAAGAATGATGAAGAGTACTTGAGTGTAAGTATAGAAGTTATACCTCCCACATGATGGGCTTGTTACAGAGTATACAAGTGACTGTGTAAAATCATGAATCAAGTAACCCCCATCCAGTGATAGTAGTGTTGAAAGCTATGCTGTGGTAGATCTTTAGTCAAAGCATCTGTAGCATTATCTCCAGTGTGAACCTTCTCAAGAATAATGTGCTCAATGGCTAAGCAATCTCTAATGAAGTGATACCTCACCTCTGTTGAAAATCAAGTCTCAATCATGCAAAAAGGCTCAACTACGAGTTTTGCAAGTGGAACAATAAAAAAGGAGGACCCAAAGTGCTGGAATAAAGTTAGAAGCTCCACCAAACTCAATAAAATTCAAATCTCATCAAATCAGCCACTAAAAAGTGCACCTAAATTGATTGGTGGGTGGTTAGCTAGATTGTAGGAAAAGTAAAAGTCTATATAAGCATCATCTCGCCTTTCTTTCTTGCATTGTATGCATTCCACGAGTTTCCTACTTAGTTTAGTCAAGTCATAAACTCCAGCAAACAGCCCCTTGCTTGCTTACCTCATTTTCTCATGATTTTGCTCCACTCTATCTAGAGGTGTAGTTAGGCTTCTACAAATCTGATTGTACTAGATTGCAGAGCATTTTTTGCTCTATCATTGTACTCATTTTCATTGATTTCGACCTTCATTTGGTTTCTCATATAGTGCCCTAAACTTTGCCAAAGTTTCAAGTTATTTGGTCGAGTGAGTTGTGAGAAATTGCCAACTTTGTGAAGGTATATCTCTGCACATAGGTAGAGAGTGTTGCAAATAAATAGCCTGTTTTGTAGAGGGTGGTTCTCCCAGCTGGAATATTCATTTGGGATGATTTAAAGCTTGTTGGGTAGCTCGTACACTCCAATACAAGTTTGTAAAATTTCATTTTAAGTCTCTATACTGGTGTCCAGAGAAAAGTTCAGAACAGTGAGCATATATCACTGCTTGTGGACCTAGTGGAGGACAACCATCTTCCATTTTTGCATTGGGGTGTTAGAATCATCCCCCATGAGTGGTATCAGAGCCATTTTGAGGCTTGGAGACATCAATGGCATCATATTGAAGACTTGAAGGGATCAAGAGAACTCGTGGAAGCACAAGGAGGACTCATCAAAGCAAGAAGACATTAAAAGAGGGCTATGTCAATCGAGATCTCAACTAGTCGAAGGTTAGCAAGGGACAAGCTATCAAAGGGTAATATCCACACCTTCTAAAGCATACAAACACTTGAGGAGAAGCTAGAGGAGCAGCTTAGAGCTCAGTATGGCTGAGTATCATGCACAAATAGAGAAGTTAGAGAAAGGCAATTATCAACCATGGAAATTTAGAGTTAGCAACTACCTTATGGGCAAAGGATTGTGGGAATTAGTGAGCGACATGAAGCCAATGCCTCATGTACATGATCCACCACTTCAAGGGCACGTCAAGGCACTTAATGAATGGATAGAAAGGGATAGGAGATTCATATTCATTCTATCTCAACACATTAGCAATAACATGATAGGGCATATATAAGACTTGGACACATCCAAAAAGGTTTGGGAGACCTTGGAGAGATTACTCTTCGTCAAGCAAGGCAAGGAAGATTCAGCTCAAGAATGAGCTAAATAATCTTAGGAAATCACCAATTACTATTATAAATGAGTAAATTTTGAAGGTTAAGGAACTTGTAGATGCTTTAGGTTCAATTGGGAGCCCAATCAAAGACGATGATATTGTTGCAAACACTCTCAATGGCTTGAGAGAGGATGAAAGGTGGAAAGCATTCACCACATTAGTTTATGTGAGGGATTCCCTACAAGAATTTGATCAATTAGTCACATTGATGGTGACAGAGAGGAGATGAACCAAGGAGGTTCACAATCAAAGGGTAGCCAAGCCCAAGTTTTCTATGCAGGTAGAGGCAAAGGCAAAAGAGGTGGACAAAACTCCCAAGGCAGAGGGAGAGGAAGCTCAAGCTCAAGCTCAAGCAACCCAGAAGACTCCAACCAAAGCTATGGATCAAGAGAAAGAGGAAGAGTAAGAAGTAGATGAAGAGGAGGAAGATCACATGGAAGAGAAGCATCCAATGGAGAATGCTACAATTGTGGAAAACCGGGCCATTATGCAAGAGATTGTTAGTCCAAAGGAGGAGGCAATCAAGGATAAAAAAGGAACCAAGGTAATTATGCTAGTACTTCAACAAATTCAGAAAATCAGAACTTGCTTATGACGTATGGTTCAAATGAAAGAGTCAATTCAGATTTTACATGGTACATTGATAATGGTTGTAGCAACCATATGAGTTGCAATAAAGATGTTTTCTTTAATTTACATTCACCCATCACTCAAGGACATGTCGAGATAAGGGATGACACTGAGCACAAGATTCCACATGTGGGAGATGTTGCATTGAATGGATCTCAAAGCTCCAAGGTGTGGAAGGATGTGTTGCATGTGCCAACCATCACAAAGAACTTGGTTTTGGTAGGTCAAAAGGTTGAAAGAGGTTACGAAGTGAGGTTCAATGAACAAGGATGTTTTGTTGAAGACCCCATGCAGGACTATAAGTTCATAGCAAAAGGAAAGAAGCTTGGAAGACTCTTCACCACGGAGATAAAGCCGTCAACCCCTCACACTGTTTACTTGTCAATTGGAAATAAACAGATTGCATAAATCGACTTATGGCATAAAAGAATTGGGCACGTAAACTTACAAAGGATGAAAGACATACAGAGGAAGGGCTTGGTGAGTGGTCTACCTAAACTTACATCTAATAGTATGCACATTTGTGCCATGCTTTTCAATTAGGAAAACAAAGCAGATTGCCATTCAAGAAGGGATCACATTTGAGCAATGAAGTCTTGAATCTCATACACATAGATGTATGGGGACCTACAAGGGAGCCATCCATTGGAGCTAATAGCTATTCTGACACATTTATAGATGATCATTCAAGGTTTGTTTGGATGTATTGCATGAAGTCAAAGTCAGAGGTGTTTTACCACTTCAAGAGGTTCAAAAACCTTGTGGAGAAGGAAACAGGGAAGTATATAAAGACTCTCAGATCGGATGGAGGGGGAGAGTATTTTTCAAATGAATCTTCAGATTTTCTACATGACCATGGCATCAAAAGGCAATTCACTTGCAGGTATACATCTCAACAAAATGGGGTGGGAAAAAGGAAGAATAGATACATAGTAGAAGTGGCTAGATCTTTGTTAAATGGAATGAATGTTCCTCACTCTTATTGGGCTGATGCAACAAATACACCCCTATACATTATGAATACGTGTTAAACCTCATGAGTTCATGGAGTTACACCTTATGAAGCTTGGTGTGGTAAGAAACCCAATCTTTCACATCTCAAAGTATTTGGTTGTGTGTGTTATGTTCACATACCTCAAGAATTCAGACACAAGTTAGACTCGAAGGCGGATAAGTGTATATTTCTTGGATATTCTTTAGATCAAAAGGGTTTTAGATGCTATAACCCTTGCACCAAAGAGCTTAAGGTATCTAGGGATGTAATTCTTGATGATTTGCTGCCTTGGTATGGTAGCAAAGATGTGTTACATGTTGAGGATGCATATGAAGCCGAGAAGAAGTTCAAAACGCAACAACAAAGCATGGAGATAAGTGGTCCAACCACTTCAAGCACACCATCAGAGGAGAGTACTACATTAGCTTGGCATGGAAGGACAAGGAATGAAGCTCATTCAAGTGAAGGAAGTAGCAAAGGAAAGGAAAAGGAAAATGACGAAGACCATCGATGGGTAGTGTAAGCCGCAGATTGGCATATTGTAATTCTCTATTTTTCATATATTGCACGAACCGAAGGTTGTTGCAAAGTGATGTATCTGTTTATCAACTAATGAAAAGCATTGTTGTGACTCTCCGATAACGACAAGCGGGATCGCCAGACTGTCTGTCTAGACGATTACGGTCTGTGGAGACCATGTAGTACCATGTTCATAAAATCTGAGTATTGTGGTTCTTACTTTGTCTAATTACATTAATTGGTGATTAACACAGTAAGGTTAAGTGTGGGTAATAAGTATGTGCGACGGTAACAAATATTCTAGTGTTACGTACTGTTAAAGTCTAACGAGAGTTTGATAGTAATTCATATTAATCAGAGCCTTGCGCATTAATGTACTGTTTATTGAGTAAATTGGGAAAATCAAGTTATAGGGTCTCTGATTTATCAGACCCCTACCACTCCCTAGAACTCGAAAGAACTTAAAATGCCTGTAATGAAGAAGTGCATTTTAACACTGGCACCGTCTGTGGGAAGGTGGCACATACTATGAATAATCAATAAGGTGGAGTAGTACGCAAGAGGTGTAGAGGTCATATATGCCGGTTACTCGGTCCGACGAGTCATACCCGAAGTACAGGAGAGACCAGCATCCCTCGACAGTACCAAATTTGCTAAGGAGACCCCCAGGGGCCAGAAGAGTAGGCCCATTAAGCATAGTTGTCGAAGGAACAGAGCCAATTAGTAGTGATCCCGGTACAATTCCGATGACACAAGAGGAAATTCCGGTAGATTCCGATGTAATTTCAGTACATTCTGTAGAAGGTACAATAACTTCAGAGGGTACAGGGACACAGTGCGCAGCTGACCTGACACCGTCTGGTCAGGATTCAAACTTTTCCGAGGATAAAGTGGTGTTACCTAGAGAGATCATTGCCGGTGAAAGAATACCCTGTTTTGGGGAAAGTTCGACAAATTTCGGTGACAGTTTGGTCCTAGTTGCAGGGAATCTACAGTTTTCCGGTGGCAGTGTGATACTTCCTGGTGAATCTTCATTTTGGACACCATTGTTTGAGGCAAATTTGCCTACCTAGGATACCCAAGCTGAGGATAGGCTCTTTGATTTGGAGATCCGTAAGAGATTGAACGCTATTTTCAAGCCAAAAAGTGAGCAGTCTGACCATACACACTCCGAAGGACAAGAATTACCTCCTCAGAACTCAGGAGACAACCACGATACCACGGCTAGCACCATGAGTGGTCAACAGCAGTAGCAGCAACAACAACAACAACAACAACAACAACAGCAACAACCCCTTCCACTGTGACCAGTTCCAATAGGGGTAACTTACACAAAGTTCGGTGGATTTCCAGGTGACAATCCTGATGCCCATGTACACACCTTTGAAATAAGTTATGCAGTCGTAAACCATCCACCCGACCCGACATAGAAGGCCATCGTGTTTCAGTCAACATTAGTCAATGAAGCAGCACGATGGTTAACACAGTATGATTTCAATCATTTCGTTACCTATGAGGCGATAAGGGATGCGTTTTTACAAAGGTTCTGGTTGAAGAAAAGTCCTGTCGAAATCTTCAATTAAGTCTTGCAGAACAATAGGCAGAAGCCACACCAGACTGTTCAGGAATATGCAATGTTGTTTAGAACCCATCTAAGATAACTACCTTCGGCACATGCTAACCTACCTGATGATGTTATGACCCAGTGGTTCATTAACGATTTGACCCCACAACTACGACAAATTATGATCATCCGTTGTGTGGGTACTATGACACTGGATGTTGTTATAGCGATGGCCCTGCAACTAGAGCATAAGGTTGGAGGATTCACTGAAGACTTGGAATGGCTAAAAGCCAATAAGCATGGTATAAATGATCAGGCTAAACAGATGTATTGCACTAAGTGCAAAAATCTAGGGCATACCAGTGCGACCTGTGCCCTTAATCAGATGTATTGCGCCATCTGCAATACCACCGGACACTCAACCAAAAATTGTGCATATAATGCCAAAGTGAAGGGACGAGCAGCTATAAATGCAATTATACAGGAACTAGGATAGTCAGCAACTCACTATGTGCCACCGCAGATGCGGAATAATCAGTCGCAAGGATATAGAACTTACCGGGGATAGCGGAGTACTAACTTCAATACAAATCGATGGAAGACAGGTACATCACCGGAAGGTACTTCTCTACCACCACCTCGATGTCACTTTTGTGGTGAGCTTGGCCCCATCCGAAGATTCTGCAAGGATGCAGCCGAATATGATTAAAGAAAGAAAGAGCATCAAAATCCGATGGCCAACATGGTCTGTATCTCACTAGTAGAATCGCAAGCAACAGTGGTCCAGACAAGATCCGGTAAGCAGTTGCAACCTGCAGCTGAGGTGTTTGAACCTAGCATCCATGAACAACATCAAATGTATACCAAAGCTAGCCAATGGACTGCTAAAGAGCCTATCGTGTTCCCCGATCCAATTCTAGTGACACAGGTTCCCCTGCCAAAGGTGAGAGCGCATGAACAAGACTGTACTGCAGTAATAGGAGAATCATCATCAGAATCGGTGAAGAGTACAACTCAAACAGAGCAGGTATGGGATATGCTCTCTAAGGCTTCAATTACACTCCCCTTGGGGCAGTTACTCGCCTTGGTGCCCAGAGTTAGGTAGCAGTTTCAGCAACAGGTTAGTCCTGGATCTCCTAGTACTCCGGCGACTGCAACAATACAACCGGAAACTGATTCTACGGTGGATCATTCAGTCCCCTTAATTACGGTATGGCATAAAAATCACAAGATTACGCAAGTGTTAATTGATGGTGGTTTCGGTGTGAACATAGCAACTGCAGCTCTCTACAAGAAGTTAGGGTGGACCCAAATCGAGCCCATTCAATTCTTTGTCAGAATGGCAGATCAATCCTGAGTTCATCCAGTGGGACTAGTAAGGAATATCCCGATTACTCTACAAGGCACCACGTTCAAAATGACTACAGGATTGGTCAGCATAGGAACTGACTTTCAAAGACAATCATCTTAAATATGTTGTCAAACTGGATGCAATTCAGTCCTACGAACTTCATGCCAGACCATATGTAGCAGAGCCGGTCCACATGTTGGATGGCTTATCAGATGACAAAGAAGAGATGTTTTTGCAGAACAATAAAGATCTAATTTCCTTAGGTACTACAGATCTTCAAGCTATAGCAAACAACTGGAGTCCGACAGCTTGTTTGGTTGTCCCCGTGACCGGAAATGCAGATGGAGATGATAGTGTTGCTATGGATGGAGCCACCCTACATCATTTATTATAGTCAGGTGAAGATCCGGTGAAACCTCGTCAATTCTATGTCTCGGAAGACGAGTTAGTAACCTATAATTTGGGTGATGAAAGCAACCCGCGTCCACTTAAGATTAAGGCAGGATTGTCCGAGGCATTTCAAGAAGATTTGATCCGACTCCTGCGTGAGTTTTCTGATGTTTTTGCATGGGACTATCGTGATATGAAGGGTCTTGACCCGCGGATCTATCAACATCGTGTCGTGCTTAAACCAGAAGCGAAGCCAATTAAACAATCCAGTTACTGAATGAACCCTAATTATGCCGCGGAGGTCAAAGTAGAACTTGATCGGTTATTGAAGGTAGGATTCATTGTCCCAATCGAACACGCTAAATGGATCTCTCCGATTGTGATTGTTCCAAAGAAAAATAAACAGCTTCGAATCTATGTGGATTACCGGAAATTGAATGCGGCTACGGTACTTGATCCATTTCCTCTCCCCTTTCTCGACACAATGCTAGAGAGAGTGGTTGGGCATGAGATGTATTCATTTCTCAATGGTTATAGTGGTTATAACCAGGTGCGAATGGCAGAACAGGACATACCCAAAACAACTTTTATTACGAATTGGGATGTGTATGCTTATACAGTCATGTGGTTTGGCTTAAGGAATGCTCCAAGCACATTTCAATAGTGTATGCAAGAAATTTTTTCACCTTACTTAACTACTTTTATGCAAGTATATTTGGACGACTTCTCCTTATTTGGCAAGATTGCAATGCACCTGTATCATTTACGGTGCTGCTTTGAGAAATGCAGTGAATACCGGTTATGCTTGAATCCGGCAAAATCTGTGTTTGCGGTTGCTTGTGGCAAATTCCTTGGCCACATTATCTCTGCGCAAGGCATACAAGTTGATCCAGACAAAGTTGCAGCCGTGTTGTAGGCACCAGTCCCCATAACAGAAAAGAAAATATGCGATTCTTGGGACAGATTCGGTGGCATGGTCGCCATTTGCGGTGGTTAGCTCATTTAGCAATGCTACTTAATCGGCTTATGACTAGTACTCCACGATAGTTTGACTGGACTCCGGAGTGTCAAACTGCATTCGATCGTTTAAAAGGATTATTAACACAAGCCCCAATTTTGCAACCTCCTGATTGGGAACGCCCATTCCACGTCTTCATCAATGCCTCAGATATAGCAATTGGAAGCGTTTTAATGCAGCAAACTGATAAATGGTTCCGACCTGTATATTATGCAAGTCATCGACTAGCTCCTACTGAAAGGAACTATTCAGTGACCGAACGAGAATGTCTCGGTTTAGTGTACTCTATGAAGAAATTCTGGCATTATTTGCTCGGCCAAAAATTCACCTTCCACGTGGATCATGCCGCCCTTCTATATCTGGTCCGACAGCAACATTTAGGTGGTCACTTGGCTCGTTGGATTTTATTGTTACAAGAGTTTGATTATGAAGTGATTCATCGACCCGACACCGCACATGCATTAGTAGATTTTCTCTCTCGGTTGGATTGCCGTGAAGCTCCGGTGGGCATTGATGACACCACACCAGCAATTTACGTTACTACAATGGCTCGTGACGAATCTACAGACCCTCCTGTGCCACCTACCTACTATGATATGTTGTTAACTTTTTTGACTGAGGGATGTCTTCCCCCTCATACGCCTCCTGCTATGTGACAGAAAATTGCAGTTTACAGTCGCAGATATGGGTGGATTGTAGGACAGTTATACTACATGGATTATACTGGTGTCTTACTTCGCTGTATTCCACCACATGAAGTAAACTTAGTTATTGCTATGGCACATTCAATACCCTCCGATGGACATTTTGCAACAAATCTTACTCACCGGAAAATTTTGCAAAGTGGGCTTTGGTGGCCTACCATGTACAAAGATGTGACTCAGTTTGTGCAGCAGTGTGACACTTGTCAATGATCTGGACAGCCATTACAGTGCCACTTCTTTCCTTTACAACATGTATTACCTTTGGAACCTTTTTAGAAGTGGGGTGTTGATTTTATTGGACCAATCACACCTCTAGTGACCCTTAGCAATAATCGCTACATTCTGACCTGCACAGATTATGCTACCAGGTGGGCAGAAGCTTGGGCTTTACGGTCCGCTACAACTATTTCAGTGGCAAAATGCCTGATGAAGGATATTTTTCCGCGTTATGGATTACCTCTAGAACTTGTGACAGATCGAGGAACACACTTTGCTAACAATTTAATGCAATTACTAATGCACACTTTTCAAATTCTGCATAAATTCAGCTCACCGTACTATCCTCGTGCTAATGGCTTAGCTGAAAGTACCAACAAGACGCTCTTGGGTATGCTTCGCAAATTGATCGAATCACCAGAAAGATGGGATCAGTTACTACCTGTAGTCTTATGGGCATACCGGACTACATACAAAGTTGCAACCGGACTGACTCCTTTCAGACTTGCTTATGGGCTGGAAGCAATTGCACCGATGGAAATTGTAGTGCCCAGCTTACGCGTGGCCATCACTTAGAAATTGTTACACGAAAATTGTTTGTCATTTTTGTGAAGAGATGGATAAGTATGTGTTTGAAGATGAAGAGGTGTTGCAAAATCCTTGATCTACACCAGCCAAATGAACTCCAGAAGTAGATGGTGGGCCCTTTTAGCTTGCCAATGGATGTATTAGACACCCTATGTACCTTGGAAGATCACTCTCAAAAAGATAGATCAAAACAGATAAGTTGGAGTTAGGTCAGAAAAGAAAACTTGCTATTCTTGGTTCATACACCTGTCCAGTGTTTTACATAATTCTCTGAGCACAGCAACAATTAGCTTAATTCCTCTTAAGGAAGTCTAGTTAACTTAAAGAGCTAACTTTCAAGAGTAATCTCATCAAAAATAATAAACCACACACTGAGAATGAGTTTTAACAAGTGATGACATCATCCCGATTTTCACGGGCTGCTATAGAAATAGACCAGTGAGCAGAAAAATCAACATAACTCAAAATGTAGGAATCCAAATATTATAACAATTTGTATGGTTATACTAGACCGTAAGCTGAATCCAACAAGCTTTAAATCACTGAATTTGATTAAGTAACCACTGAGACATGGCTCTTACAAGATGAGTGAAAAAGTCGGGTACCTGACAGAGAAGTGACGATGAACAGACCTTGTTGACTTCAAATGCACATAACTGAAGATTGCAACATCCAAATGACATGAAAATTTGTGAGCATATAGTAGACTTATAGAGCTAACTTTACCAAGTTAAATCACTGAAAATGATGCACCAAGCTCAGAGAAAACATCTCTGCAAGCTGACTGAGAAAACTGAGAGTAATGGCAGTGAGTAGTACACTTCACAAGAACATGGAAAGATGAACTCAAATAATCATGAAAATGAAAGTATATTGCTTGTACAATACAATGACTTACTGATACATATGTGTGCCTTGTAATCACACCTTGATATGGCATAAAGCTCAGCTCTTGGAGGTCTTCACATAGGTCTCTCTAACCACGACTAAAACTACCATCTATTTATAGTTGAGTTTGGGAGGCTAACTTCCCTGAATCACTCTCCAATCAATCAATGATTGATTTGATTCTCTACCTACCACAAATCACGAATTCGTGGCTCCTCTTTCCATTCTTGATCATGTGGACTCAACCACTTAAGATTCTCTTACTTTTACATTAAGTAAACTCTCCAAAAAATTACAAGAGGTAGTTCACAAGTGAACTTTACATAGTCTTCATTTTAAGGCTTTTTTTATGACTTTGTGGGACTCAAGCCAATACTTAGGCTTGTCATAGACTTGCTCCAACAGCTCCCCCTCAACCAAGTATGCTTGAGGTCTTCAATCTTCCAAGATTACTTGCAAACCTATCATAGCCTTGAATTTGCAAAGCTTTGTACCATCCAATGCTTTGGTTAGAATATCTGCACATTGTTGATGAGTAGACACATATGATATTTGAATCTCTTTGCTTAGAACCTTCTCTTGTACATAGTGATAATGAACTTCAATATGTTTAGTCCTTGCATGAAAAATAGGATTAGCAGCCAAATGAATAGAACTCATATTGTCACAAAAAATAGTTGGAGTTCCAAACTCCAATCCAAGATCTTTGAATAATGTCTTCATCCACATAGCTTCTTGTGTAGCTATGGCAAGACCTCTATATTCAGCTTCAGTAGAAGAGAGAGCAACTGTGGGTTGCTTCTTGGATGACCATGAAATAAGCTTTGAACGTGCAAAGGTAAGATAACCTGAAGTGCTCCTTCTATCTTCCTTGGAGCCAGCCCAATCTGCATCAGAAAATAGCTTCAAACCTAAATCAGATACATAAGGATAATAAAGCCCTTCATTTATGGTTCCTTTGAGATACTTGAGAATCCTTTTGGCAGCATCCATATGTGGTTTCCTTGGTGTTTGCATAAATTGACTTAGCACACTCACACTGTAACATATATCTACTCTTGTCAATGTGGCATAATTGAGACTACCCACTAGACTTTGATATGATGTGATGTCCTCTATGAGTTCACCTTCATGTGAGCTCAATTTGTGATTGACCTCCATTGGAGTACCTGCAATCTTACAATCTTGCATCTTGAATTTTGCCAACATGTCCTTAATGTACTTCCTTTGAGTGAGAAACAAACCATGATCTTTGTAGACGACTTCCAAACCTAGGAAGTAGGTAAGTGAACCCAAATCACTTATCTTGAACTCTTCTCTCATCTGATCTTTGATCTTCTTCATACCATTTGCATCATTTCCTGTCAATATAATATCATCTACATATACACATAGGTAGATGACCTCAGAATTACTCTTTTTAATAAAGAGTGAAGGATCTGCCTTGCTTGGTTGAAAGCCTTTGTCCTGCAAGAACGAAACAAGCCTGAAATTCCAAGCTCTTGGAGCTTGCTTGAGACCATACAATAAGTTTACACACATAATCAGGATAAACTTGATTCTCAAAACCAGGTGGTTGTGCCATATATACCTCTTCTGTTATCCAACCATTCAAGAATGCATTCTTTACATCTAGTTGAAGTATCTTCCAATTCTTGGAAGAGGCAATACTAAGCAAAACCCTAATAGTAGGCATCTTTGCCACAGGAGAGAAAGTCTCCTCATAATCAATTCCCTGAGTTTGTGCAAAGCCTTTTGCCACAAGCCTTGCCTTATACCTGTTAATTGAACCATCAGAATTCTTCTTGAGTTTATAGACCCATCTTGAGCCTATTACCTTCATGGATGAAGTCTTGGGCACTAAATCCCAAGTGTTGTTTTCCTCAAGTGCTTCAATCTCTTCCTTCATTGCATGCTTCCATTCTATTTTTGCTTTGGCCTCTTCGAATGATGATGGCTCCTCTTGGTTTATGTCTTGTGCTATGTAGATAGAATGTTTAGTTACTAATGAGGTGTCAAACCCATACCTTTCTGGTTTTTTCTTTTCCCTCATAGATCTTCTTAGGCTATGATGTGATGATTCTGCCTCATGTCCAAGTTCCTGCAATTTTGCTTTACCTTTAGATTTCCATGCTTTGATCTTTTCCATGTGAGATTTTTCATCATCCTCTGAGGTGTCTTGTTCTTCAATCTTTGATTGTTCTCTACCAAGCTTTGGAAAATCTTCTTCAAGTTCATATGGTAAATTGATCTTCCTACATGAATCTTCATACCATGAATTGTTGTCATCAAAAACTACATCTCTGCTTACCAAGAATCCTTTGTTGGTAGGGTTGTATAACCTGTAGCCCTTTTGATTGTTGTCATATCCAATAAATACACACCTTTTTGCCTTTGGATCCATCTTGCCTCTAACCTGTGAAGGAACATGAGCAAAAGCAATACATCCAAAAATTTTACAATGATCTAAGCTTGGTCTTCTTCCATTCCAAGCCTCATATGGAGTCATTCCATCAAGGGATTTTGAAGGCAACCTGTTAATCAAGTAAGTGGCTGTAAATACAGCCTCAGCCCATAAGTAATTAGGTAAATGCTTTTCATTTAACATAGACCTTGCAGCTTCAACAATTGTCCTATTCCTCCTTTTTGCCACTCCATTTTGCTCAGGAGTGTACCTTGTAGTTACCTCTCTTTTGATTCCTCTTTCTTGAAGAAAATAATCAAAATCATGGGAGAAGTATTCTCCCCCTCCATCTGACCTTAGACTTTTTAGTGATTTACCTGTTTGATTCTCCACAAGAGCCAAATATCTTTTGAAACATGAAAAAACTTCATCTTTGTGTTTCATAAAGAATAGGATAGTCCATCTGCTGCAATCATCAATAAAGGAAACATAATACCTTGATCTAGATATTGAAGCTTCCTTGCTAGGTCCCCATACATCTGTATGAACCAACTCCAAGAGATCTCCATGCATATAACCTTTCTTCATGAATGGTAACCTGTGAGACTTTCCAAATTGACATGCACTACACTTATAAATCATATGTTGTTTTGACAAATTAGGAAGTCCAAGTACACTTTGGTCCCTGCAGATTTGCTTTAATGACCTTTCACCAATATGTGCTAACCTTTTGTGCCATACTTCCAATTCTGTGAGTGTCTGACTACCATAATTAAAGAGAGCAATGTTTCTAGTGTCCTGTAATTCAAATGTGAACAATCTACCTGTCTTTTCACCTTTTGCAATTCTTCTGAATCCTTGACTTGGATCTTCAACAAATGCTCCTGCTTTTGTGAACCTGACTTGCAACCCTTTCTCTACTATCTGCCCAACACTTATCAAATTCTTTGTAATGGTAGGGACATAGAGTACCTTACTGAGTAGGTTGATGTTTCCATCAGGTGCTTTGACATTGCCTATTTTCTCCACAGGATGTTTTGTATCATCTCCTGTTTGTACCTCATGCTTATTCCTTGGATCTTCTAAATCTGATAGGAGTACATTTCCTGCCACATGATTTGAACAACCTGAATCTATGTAGAAAACATGCTCATCAGATTTACCTTGTGGCATAGCCATGTTCATGATCAATAATGAATCCTCTTTGTTTGATTCTTCTGTGTAGTTATTGTAGTCTCTCCTTCCTTTGTAGCCTCCTTGATAGTTTGAATGATTGTAGTTGTTGTAGTTGCCATGGTAGTTGTTGAACCTTCCTCTTGAGTATCCATAACTTCCTCTATTGTATCCTCTACCTTATTGATTCCTGGAATTCCTAAAGCAATTTTCAGTTGTATGATTAGTTAATCCACAAATAGAACATGAGTTGGAGTCTTGGGATCTCCCCCTGCCTTGTCTACCTCCTCTTCCTCTACCTCTGCCATGTCTTCCTCTACCTGCATAGTTAGCTTGATATGTACCTGCTTCATCATCCACTTTCTTTGCCTTTCCTTTGTTATCTTTAGACTTGCTTTTATCCGTGTATAAAGCTGAAGATTGATTACCTTTAGAGCTTTCTCCATTTTTGATAAGCTTTGCCTCTTGAGTAAGTAGTTGTCCAATGAGTGTGTTGAAATCAGGTACATGCATGTCCATGTACAAATCCATAGCTGTGGTGAATGCTTCCCACTTATCATCTGCCTTCAAGCCATTGATGACCTGCCTTACAATTTGCTCTTCATCTATTACCTCTCCAATGCTTCCCAACTGATCCACTATGTCCTTGAGCTTTGTGACAAAATCAGTCACATTTTGTTTGGGAGCCTTCTTGAGAGTTGTGAAATCCAGCCATAGTTGATGCTTCCTAGCTTTGGTCCTTGAAGAAAAGAAAGCTTCAAGTGCATCCCACACTTCATGAGATGTCTTACAACTTCTAATGTGAGGCAACAAAAAATCTGAGATAGAGTTGAGGAGATAAGACCTTGCAAGTGCATCCTTGGAGCACCATGTGCTCAATCTTTCTTGCTCTTCTTGTGTTGGTTGACTTTTGTTCCTGAAACTTGGCATAACTTCATCTTCAGCCACATAACCATATAAACTTCTACCTTGGAGATAAGCTTCCATCCTTAATGACCAAGCTGAGTAGTTACCTCTCTCCAATTTGTCAATTGATGAAGGAAATCCATCTGCCATGTTGTCCAACCTTGCTCTGATACCACTCTGAAGAGATGGATAAGTATGTGTTTGAAGATGAAGAGGTGTTGCAAAATCCTTGATCTACACCAGCCAAATGAACTCCAGAAGTAGATGGTGGGCCCTTTTAGCTTGCGAATAGATGTATTAGACACCCTATGTACCTTGGAAGATCACTCTCAAAAAGATAGATCAAAACAGATAAGTTGGAGTTAGCTCAGAGAAGAAAACTTGCTATTCTTGGTTCATACACCTGTCCAGTGTTTTACATAATTCTCTGAGCACAACAGCAATTAGCTTAATTCCTCTTGGGGAAGTCTAGTTAACTTAAAGAGCTAACTTTCAAGAGTAATCTCATCAAAAATAATAAACCACACACTGAGAATGAGTTTTAACAAGTGATGACATCATCCCGATTTTCACGGGCTGCTATAGAAATAGACCAGTGAGCAGAAAAATCAACATAACACAAAATGTAGGAATCCAATGATTATGAAAATTTGTATGCTTATACTAGACCGTAATCTGAATCCAACAAGCTTTAAATCACTGAATTTGGATAAGTAACCACTGAGAAATGGCTCTGATACGATGAGTGAAAAAGTCGGGTACCTGACAGAGAAGTGAAGATGAACAGACCCTGTTCACTTCAAATGCACATAACTGAAGATTGAAACATCCAAATGACATGAAAATTTGTGAGCATACAGTAGACTTATAGAGCTAACTTTACCAAGTTAAATCACTGAAAATGATGCACCAAGCTCAGAGAAAACATCTCTGCAAGCTGACTGAGAAAACTGAGAGTAATGGCAGTGAGTAGTACACTTCACAAGAACATGGAAAGATGAACTCAAATAATCATGAAAATGAAAGTATATTGCTTGTACAATACAATGCCTTACTGATACATATGTGTGCCTTGTAATCACACCTTGATATGGCATAAAGCTCAGCTCTTGGAGGTCTTCACATAGGTCTCTCTAACCACGACTAAAATTGCCATCTATTTATAGTTGAGTTTGGGAGGCTAACTTCCCTCAATCACTCTCCAATCAATCAAGGATTGATTTGATTCTCTACCTACCACAAATCACGAATTCGTGGCTCCTCTTTCCATTCTTGATCATGTGGACTCAACCACTTAAGATTCTCTTACTTTTACATTAAGTAAACTCTCCAAAAAATTACAAGAGGTAGTTCACAAGTGAACTTTACATAGTCTTCATTTTAAGGCTTTTTTTATGACTTTGTGGGACTCAAGCCAATACTTAGGCTTGTCATAGAATTGCTCCAACAATTTTGGTTGGACGTACTCAGAGCTTTGGATGAACATCACTGGGAAAGTTTGCTGGTTCTTCAAAAAGTGCGGTTGCGGCAAGCCCATACCCATGATCGGTGGGAAATTTAAATTACGGTGGTTCCGTCCTTAGCGGATTAGTGAACAAGTGGGACCAGCTACTTTTCAGTTGACTACCTTGACCGGAGTTCCTCTTCCTAAAGTGATCAATGGTTCAAAGTTGTAGCCGTATCACTAAGTGCCTGATTCTCGCTGGCGTGTTCTTTGTTTTTCCGCGTGTCACTTACTTTCTTTTTATTTTTGCATGTTGGTTGAATGAAGACCGTAAAACTCCTCGTTTTGCTACCTCATCATGATTAATCGTCGTCTGTGTTATTGATTCTGCTCATGCATGTCCGCCATAATTATGAAGATTATCATCTCAATACCGCACGATGATTAGTGTTTTTTATCGCCCCCGTTGTCGAGTATCTACTTAATCTTCTTCTTTTCCCTGTTAATCGCTATTGTATCTGTGTGCTCTGTGCATTGTGTTTCCTGTGTTTGCCGTGTATTCGTGTTCTTGTGATTTCGTGTGCACGTCATGGAGGCTCTAGCTAATTTTTCTACCTTCTGTGATGGACTTCCTCCTAATATGAGTGAGTTCTTGCATGTCCAAGGCCTGTCGAACTTCGCTGAATTGCCTTCATTCAGTGGAGTGTCACCCTTATTACCTGCAGATTATTGCTGCCATCGCTGCTACACCTGCTACGGACCAGAGTTGGCCAATTACCTATTTACGGTCTCACGTCGTAATTACGTTAGCATCATTCACTCCAGCTTTTCGTCTTCCTATGGAAGGATTAGAGAATGGTCCTCTCCTTTTGATAGCCACCATGATCGATTTATTCCCACGGCACTCATCCAATGAGTACGCCATCTTGTGTCGCCCTGATCCTGAAGGAACCGCATTGCAATTCTTAGCTGCCATATTGAATTTACAGAAACGTACTTATGGGATTTCAAGCCCATTTTATTCGATGATTGACATGGCTTCTCGTGAGCCTGTTAATTTCGCCTCGTTCTATTTCTGGCACATTCACCGAGAATGCGTTACGGTCATTAAACATGTTAATAAGGGTGATATTCCACGTTCTCGCCTTCCCCATATACTTACCTGTCTTTTTTCGGTACTCCAAGCCGCACAACCGCCTCCAACCGCTCCCATCTTGTTCCATGAAGATTTTGTTCAAGTGCTCGAAGATGAAGAAGAGGAGGATGAAGATCATTACCAACTTCTTCACCAAAAACGCACCCTCATAAGCCCGTCGGAGAGCCAGGTGCAAGGTTCCACTGCTGGAAATGAAGAGGAAATTTTCCATGATACTGCCACCTCAATTCACCTGACTCGTCTACCCAGTCTTCTCCCATTCGGCAACAGGAACACAGTGCATCCACTGCTAATTCCAAAGAAAGCTCTTCTCGGGCGGATTCTCAGCACTCGATTCCAGAAGATGTGCAAGTTATTGTTGCGGAGATTATCGATGAAGTGCTCACTCTGGTGAATTCTGTCACTACTAGAACTGAAGCAACAATGCAACAGACACCCAGTATTGTGTTGCTACCTATCATGAATACTGTTGCACCCATTTTTCCTAGTCAACCTATTGCCCCTAAAGCACTGAATTCTTCATCCTCTTCGCCTAATTATTCTCCACCATTTTATCATCACCTCTTATCAGCCTCTTCATCCCAACCACTTCCTCCTCTTCTTCCTCCGGTTCCCATGTTTAAGGAATTAGAGTCTATGGGTCGAATGCTCATCCAATTCTCACAGCAACTCCCGATGCAACTCAGAATGGTCACTGATAATATTCGTCAAGAATTATAGCATAAAGTTGATATCTTAGAAGCAGATATTACTCCACTACAGGAAGAAGTTGATGCAGTTAAGGCAGACAATCATGGCCTACATTTACACATTCAACAACTTCAAGCTCAGCTAGCACAGAAAGATGCTTTGCTATGTCAAAAGGATACAGAAATCAGCACACTGAAGCAAGAACTCATTGATAAAACAGATGCAATGACTGCCATAGGAAATGAATTTCATAGCACGTGGGAAGCATACAATGTATTAAAAGAAGCTTCGCAGTCTCTGGCCAACAATGTACTTAACTGAGGTAGAACTTCATAAAACTACCGAAACCTTATTCAAGCGTGATCAAGAGTTACAAGAAGAGCTTGGTAGATATCTCAAATTGAAGAAGGAATTTGAAGGAGTGCAAAAAGAAATAGACGCCTACTACAAAACCATGCAGTTCCAGTCTGAAGAACTGGAGATAAGAGAAAAGCAATTAGGTGTTCAAGCTGACAGACTCTCAAGGGTAGATGATCAGATCAATGAGATGCGATTGCGCCGAGATGCAACACTGGCAAATGATTTCTACCTGCAAGAGGCCTTTTTGCAGACACAGGCTGAAATTTTGATGAGTCAAGTAATTGTGGCACGTTCAGTTAGAACTGATGCTTAGCTCGTAGAATTGGAGACCGTAAGAAAGATGTTGGACTCGCTGAAACAGAAGATTTCCAGAACTTTTAAGTTAGCCAGAACCATGTATATACATGGTATCGTAGATGAGCCCTAAATTTTGTTTCCATTGCGGGTTCAAGTCCACCGTGCGTACCAGTGTAAGCCGTTGGATTGGCATCTTGTAATTCTCTATTTTTCATATACCGCACGAACCGAAAGGTCGTTGCGAAGTGATGTATCTGTTTATCAACTAATGAAAAGACGTTGCGGTGAGTCTCTGGTAACAACAAGCGGGATCGTCAGACTGTCTGTTTGGGTGATTACGGTCTATGGAGATGATGTAGTGCCGTGTTTGTAAAATCTAAGTATTGTGGTTCTTACTTTGTCTAATTACATTAATTGGTGATCAACACAGTAAGGTTAAGTGCGGGTAATAAGTCTGTGCAACCGTAACGAATATTCCGATGTTACATACTGTTAAAGTCTAACTAGAGTTTGACAGTAATTTGTATTAATCAGAGCCTTGTGCATTAATGTACTATTTATTGAGTAAGTTAATTGGGAAAATCAAGTTATACGGCCTCTGATTTATCAAACCCGTACCACTCCCAAGAACCCGAAAGAACTTAAAATGCCTGTAATGAAGAAGTGCATTTTAACAGTAGACATGGAATCTACAAGTGATGAAGATATGGAAAAATTAGAAACTCTAGGATTTAAAGCATCTAAACAAAGGAGGAGGAGATGCCTACCACCTAATGGTGAGGTAAGGTCATCCAATAGGGTTAAATACACTGTTCAAAGGTTACTTATGATTCATTCATTGCAAGACACTATGCCTACATGAGTCAAGTTATAGCTTGTGAAGAACCTTTTTTGAAGAAGAAAATAAGCATAGGGAATGGATTGAAGCCCTAGAGGAGGAGGTCAAAGCACTTGAAGAAAATGATACTTGGTCATTGGTGCCAAGAACAAAGGACATGAAAGTCATTGGCAACAAATGGGTGTACAAGGTAAAGAGGCATGCAGATGGGAGCATCTCTAGGTATAAAGCAAGGCTGGTTTCCAAAGGTTTTGCTCAAACCTATGGCTAGACTTTGTGGAAACATTTAGCACAGTAGCTAAGATGTCCACCATCAGAAAATTGATTGCAATTTTAGCCTCAAAAGGTTGGAAGATGTACCAGTTGGATGTGAAGAATGCTTTCCTAAATGGAGAGCTTGAAGAGGTAGTCTTCATGGACCAGCCCCAAGGCTTTGAAGATGAGAGGTTTCCACATTATGTATGCAGACTAAAGAAGGCTCTTTATGGACTCAAGCAAGCCCCAAGAGCTTGGAACCAAAGACTTGTGGACTACTTAGTAAAATGTGGATACAATCAGAGTCATGTAGACCCATCACTCTTTGTGAAGAAGGAAGGTAGCAAAATTGTTTTCATTTGTATATATGTTGATGATTTGATCATTACACGGGATGATGAAGCCAACATCAAGGACATAAAGAGGAAGCTTGGATGTGAATTTAAAATCTCAGATTTAGGGATTTTAAGGTACTTCCTTGGGATTGAAGTACTATATAAAGAGGAAGGTATATACTTGATGCAAAGGAAATACATTCTTGATCTTTTGAAGAAGTTTGGCTTGTGTGATTGCAAGCCCATTTCAAATCCATTAGAAGTAAATTTTAAACTAAGTGCTCATGAAGGTTAAGAAGTTAAGGATGTGACAATGTATAGGTCAATAATTGGTTCTCTCTTGTATGCTACTATGACAAGACCTGATATTGCACATGTAGTTGGAGTGTTATCTCAATTTTTGCAAGCACCAAGAGTACCTCATCTTGTTGCAGCCAAAAGGGTACTTAGGTACCTCAAAGAATCAGTGAATGAAGGTCTATATTATCCATTTGATGATGGATTAAATGTACAAGCTTATTGCGATGCTGATTGGGCAGGTTCCAAAGATGATAGGAGGAGCACTAGTGGATATGTTATCATGCTAGGGAAGAAGACCATCTCATGGATGTCAAAGGAACAACCAATTGTGGCTCTTTCATTGACCGAAGATGAGTATAGAGGCTTAGCACAAGTCTCATGTGAGATTATGTGGCTCAAGAAGTTGTTTGTTGATCTTGATTTGCAGGTTAAGCAAGTACCTATTTTTTGTGACCACCTCAGTAGCATATGCTTGGCTCAAAATCCGGTGTTCCATGCAAGGTCAAAGCATATAGAAGTGCATTACCACTTTATTTGAGAGAAGATCATGTCAAAGGATGTCAAGGTGGATCATGTCAATACAAAGGACCAATATGCAGATATGTTTACCAAAGCATTGGATGGAGTAAAGCTACAACACTTCAAGGCATGCATTGGAATGAAGGAGCTAGGCATTTAGACTTGAGGGAGAGTGTTGAAAATCGAGTCTCAATCATGCAAAAATGCTCAACCACGAGTTTTGCAAGTGGAACAATAAAAAAGGAGGACCTGAAGTGGTGGAATAAAGTTAGAAGATCCACCAAAATCATCAAATTCAAATCTCATCAAATCAGCCACCAAAAAGTGCACCTAAACTGATAGGTGGGTGGTTAGCTAGATTGTAGGAAAAGTAAAAGTCTATATAAGCATCATCGTGCCTTTGTTTCTTGAGTTGTATGCATTCCACGAGTTTCCCACTTAGTTTAGTGAAGTCATAAACTCCAGCAAGCAGCCCCCGTGCTTGCTTACCTCATTTTCTCATGATTTTGCTGTGTACCATCTAGAGGTGTAGTTAGGATTTTCTAAATCCGATTGTACCAGAGTGCAGAGCATTGTTTGCTCTATCATTGTACTCATTTTTTGATTTCAAGCTTCACTTGGTTTCTCATATTGTGCTCTAAACTTTGCCAAAGTTTCAAGTTATTTGGCTGAGTGAGTTGTGAGAAATTGCCAACTTTGTGAAGGTATATCTCTGCACATAGGAAGACAATGTTGCAAATAGGTAGCCTGTTTTGCAGAGGGTGCTTCTCCGAGTTGGAATATCTATTTGGGATGATTTAAAGCTTTTTGGATAGATCTTATAGTGTTATACAAGTCTGCGAAATTTCATTTTATGTCTATGTACTGGTGCAGACAAAAGTTCAGAACAGTGAGCATATATCACTGTTTGTGGACCTAATGGAGGGCAACCATCTTCCATTTTTGCATTGGGGTGTTATAATCATCCCCCATCAACCTCAATGTGCTTGGTCTTTGCATGATAGACCAAATTCTTAGCCAAAGCAATGGCACTCTGACTATCACTGAGCAAATGAGGTACATGCTGAGGTAAACCCATAGCACAAGCTAGATGAGAAAGCCACAATGCTTCCTTACATGCCTCAGTTGCTGCAACATACTTTGCTTTTGTGGTGGAAACAACTGTACATTCTTGAAGATGAGATCTCCAAGAGATAGCACCTCCTGCAAGATGAAAAATGTACCTTGATGTAGACTTATGATTGTCTACACAACCAGCATAGTTAGAATCTGCCAATAAATGGATGCTTTACCTCTACCTAAGCATAGAAACTTGTCCTTAGTGCCACTTAGATATCTCAAAATCATCTTGACCGCATCCCAATGTTTCTTCTCAGGATTAGACATATATCTGCTCACAACTCTCATTGCAAATGCAATGTTTGTTCTCGTACCTACCATATCATACATGAGACTACGAATAGCAAACTGATAGGGAATTTCGGTCACGAATTCCTTTTCCTCATCTAATTTGGGGAAATCATCCTTGATCAATTTCACATATGTGGGTAAAGGTGTACTCAATGCCTTTCCACCTTGCATATTGAGCCTGTGAAGTACTTTGGATATGTACTCACTTGAGACAAGTATATGCATCTATTACTCCTATAACGAGTAATGTGCATGCCAAGAATATGTTTGGCATCCCCCAAATCATTCATATCAAATGTCTATCTCAACTTTTTTTTGAGAATTGACAAGTCATAAGAGGACTACCCAACAATAAACATATCATCGACATAAAGTATTATGCATATCAAGCTACCATCTGAACATCTCTTTTTGTAGAGACAATGATCCTCATTGCTTCAAGAATAGTCTTGAGACTTCATGAAAGCATCACAATTTTGGTACCATTGTCTAGGTGACTGTTTAAGTCCATACAAGCTCTTCTTGAGCTTATAAACTAGACTTTCCTTGCCAAGAACTACATAACCCTCTGGTTGTTCCATATAGATCTCATCTATAAGATCTCCATGCAAGAAAGCAGTTTTCACATCCATTTGGACTAGCTCTAAGTGCTCCATTGCAAGGAATCTGTTAGACGGCCGCCGAATAAGGACAAATGTACTAGGACAGGCGTCTTAAATGTAAAAGAACCTTTCGGGGAACGTGCAAGTAACTAAAGATTCGTGCACCCTTGTAAAAAAAAATCCTCTATATAAGGCAATGAGAAAAGAGTGGCCGCGCGCCCCCCATTTTTGGGAATTGTAGTGTATTGTTTGAGTGAGCCCCGTGTTGAGGATTGTAAACGTATTGTTTGAGTGTGTATGTTGTTGAGAAGGTTATTCCTGCTCTGTTCTGTTCTGTTCTGTGCTTCGTCTAGTCGTTATTCCTGCTCTGTTCTGTTCTGTTCTGTGCTTCGTCTAGTCGTTAATCCTGCTCTGTTCTGTTCTGTTCTGTGCTCCGTTTAGTCGTTAATTCGCACCTTAATACAGAGTTACGAATCAGTTGTATTGTGAATCTGTTCGGTAATGGCTGAGTGTGTCTCTGAGAGTTATCAAGTGCAGTGTGTTGTTGTCAGTTCTTCGGCGAAGCAAGGGAATGTGAAAAGTAGTCCTGAACTGTTTGCCTGTTAGCGTTTTCTGTAAGTGACTAAATTCGATACAGTAGTCTACGTTCACTGTTGATTCCGATCGCAGGAAGACTAGTATCTATAATGGTCTGAAGGTGAGTAGGACACCGTTAAGTCTGTGGCTAGTCGTTTGTTATTAGGAGATTGGTTGTTCGAGTTTAGCATACAATGAGTTTTCATAACTTCAAGGTATAGATGTCTCGTTGGTATACCTGTCTGTTCTGAAGAAGTACGTATTAGGTGACCTTCGTTACTGAAGTATATTTTGCTCCGAGAACAAGTAACCGGACTGCTGCCCAGATAGCTATGGCAGGATCAGTTCTGAAGTTCTAATTCCAATACACTGAACAGTTTTCAGTTGTTCAGAGTTGGGCACTGAGCTAAGACACGAGAGAGCATTTATGATTGTGTGATAAGTTGGGAAAATAGTACAGGGCCTCTGTCTAGCAGACCCCTACCACTCCCAAGGACCCACGTGGCTACGAGTTAAGTTACTTTTAAGCTTCACAATAGTAGTAACCTGCATACGGAAAAGTCGTTCGTCAGGGACTCCCAACCTCCTAAAGTATTGGAGTCCGAAATCAGAATCTGTAGCGTGTTAACATTTGGCGCCGTCTGTGGGAAGGTGGCCTCTGATTGCTAGTTATTTTCGGGAAAGTAGCATTAGAGAGCCAACTGTTGTCAGAAGCAAACATTCAGTTAACATTTGATTAGCTAGCAGTAGCAACAGACCCAGATTGTTGCAAACTGCCCAGATAGTGTTACTGCGCAATGATACATGCCGGTTACTCGCTCTGGCGAAACGTATCCTAAGAACCGTAAGGCTGAAGCATGTAAAGCGCTAAAGACAGCCTTGAGAGAAGAAGGCATAACTCGATCTGACCTAGTGGACAAGCAAATTGAGAACGTTACGATTGATTCCGGTCATATTCCGGTGGAACGATCAACGCCCTTGGTACATTCTGGTGGTACTTCGACCCAACCTATCGAAGATATAGTAATTTCAGAATCTACCAAGACGCCGTTAGAAACCAGTCTAGACTCAGAGTTATATACGATTAGAAACCCTCTAGGAAAAGAGATCGGTAAAAGCGGAAAAACACTGCATTCTGGCACAATTTCAGTTCATTCGGGTGATAGAATCTCCAACTGTCGGCAAAGGCTTATCATTTTTTGCGGAATTCTCAGCCCAACCAGCGTGCTTGGAAGAAAGATTTTGGATATTGGATATCCAGAAGGAAGGAAAACTCTTCGAAGCAGAAGTCTGACGCATTCTAAGTAAAAACAGCACACCGGAAGGCACGCCATCCGGCGATACAAGTTCTGATAGTTCAACCAATCAACCTCAAGATACAGAAGGAAGGCCTAATACACTCACAATGAACGGGCAACAACAGCAACAACAGTTATGTCAACCAAGGCCGCCTCCAACAGGAGTAACAAACACGAAATTCGGTGGATTCCCAGATGATCCGGATGCTCACGTACGCACTTTCGAGATAAGCTATGCAGTTCTTAACCATCCACGGGATCAGGCGTATAAGGCCATCGTTTTTCAATCCACACTGGTTAATGAAGCAGCTAGATGGCTTACGGAATACGATATTAATCATTTCGGTACCTATGACGCAGTACGAGACGCCTTTCTGCAACGATTCAGGCTAAAGAAGAATCCCGCCGAAATCTTTGATTATTTACAGAACAATCGACAGAAGGCAAATTAGACTGTCCAGAAGTATGCTACACTCTTTAGAACACACTTACGACAGATACCACAGGCCCAGGCTAACTTACCTGATGGTGTCATCACTCAGTGGTTCATCAATGGCTTAACCCCACAACTGAAACAGATCATGATCATAAGATGTGTCAGAGCTATGACGCTGGATGTAGTCATTGCCATGGCTTTGCAACTGGAATCCAAGGTCGGTGGATTTACAGAAGATCTGGAGTGGTTAAAAACCAACAAAACTATGGCTGAAGACATAACCAGACAAGTATACTGCATCACATGCAAAAATTCAGGTCATACTAGTGCCAATTGTGCACTAAATCAAACGTTTTGCGCTATCTGCAACACTGCCGGACACACCACCAGAAACTGTGTTTACAATGCTAGAATACAGGGAACAGCAACGGTCAATGCAGTTATACAAGAACATGGACAACCAGCGAATCACTATGTGCCTCCGCAATTGAGAAACAATCAACCACAAGGATATCGGAACTACCGAGGATAGAGGAACAACAATTTTAATACAAATCGCTGGCAGAACGGACCACCACCGGAAAATCCCAATCTACCACCACCACGCTGTCATTTTGCGGCGAATTTGGACACATCAGAAGATTTTGCAGAGATGCAGCTGAGTATGATCAAAGGAAGAAGGAGCGACAAAACCCAATGGCCAACATGGTACAAATCACATCAGTAGAAACACAGACTACTACAGTCCAGACCCGATCCGGTAAACAACTACAGTCGGCAACAGAAATATTCGAACCTGGGATACGAGAACAACATAGGATGTATGACAAGGCTAGTCACTGGACCGCAACAGAACCACCAGTGTTCCCAGAACCTATTCCGGTGACCCAGGCTTCGTCAACAAAAGAAGGAACGCAACAAAAGGAAGCAACAGCGGAGCCATCATCAGCAATAGACATAATAGCAGATACTTCTGCATCAGCGAAGACCTCAAGTTTAAAGGAGGAGGACAACCAATCTCAACAGGCCTGGGAAGTTTTATCTAAAGCGTCTATCACTTTGCCTCTAGGCCAACTTCTGGCATTAGTACCTAGGATTCGACAACAGTTCCAGCAACAGTTCAGTCCGATGCCTTCTTGTATTCCGGCAACAGCAGCAGTTCAACCGGAACATGATTCAACGGTTGACCATTCAGTCCCCTTGATTACAGTATGGTATAAGAATCATAAAATTACGCAGTTATTGATTGATGGAGGCTCTGGTGTTAACATTGTGACGGCAGCTTTATGCAAAAGGTTAGGATGGACCGAAATCGAACCAGTTGAATTTTTTGTCAGAATGGCAGATCAATCTAGAGTCCATCCTGTAGGACTTGTGCGGAATGTACCCATTACTTTACAAGGTACAACCTTCAAAATGAACTTTGTTATACTAGATCTGCCGGAATCCACTTTGGATTACAACCTTCTGTTCGGACGACCTTGGCTGAAGCATGCGAAGGTAATACAGGACTGGTCTGCACAAGAGCTTACATTCAAAGATGCCAAACATAGGTATGTGGTCAAATTAGATGCTATACAACCTTGCGAACTCCACGCTAGACCATATTTTGTTGAACCAGTCCACATGTTAGATGGGCTATCAGATGATGAAGAAGAGGAATTTCCGAAGAGTAACGTTGATTTAATGTCTGTAGGAACTGTTGATCTACAGTCCGTTATAGATAATTGGAACACTTCAGTTTGTACAATAGTACCTATCACCGAAAAAGCTAAGCAGGAAGATACTGTCCCAACACATGACGATGAATTACAATCGCTGTTCAAGTCAACAGACGATACAGAGAAACCACAACAGTTTTATGTCCCCGAAGACCAGTTGACCACGTACAATCTAGGAGACGAAGATCATCCGCGACCTGTAAAGATGAGGCAAAACTTACCAGAATAATTTAAAGCTGACTTGATTCGACTTCTTCGCGAATTCTCAGACATCTTTGCATGGGATTACAAAGATATGAAAGGATTAGATCCGCGCATCTATCAGCATAGAGTTATGTTGAAGCCTGAAGCTAAACCGAACAAACTGCCCGGCTACCGGATGAATCCCAATTATGCATCACAAGTAAAAGCCGAACTTGATAGATTATTAAAAGTCGGATTCATCGTACTAGTAGAACACATCGAATGGATTTCACCAATTGTGATCGTGCCAAAGAAAAATAAGCAACTACGAATCTGTGTAGACTACCGGAAATTAAACGCCGCAACAGTACCAGATCCTTTCCCGATCCCCTTTTTGGATACAATGCTCGATAGGGTAGCAGGTCATGAAATGTATTCATTCTTAGATGGATACAGTGGTTACAATCAGGTTAGAATGGCCGAAGCAGATATACCAAAAACTGCATTCATTACCAATTGGGGTGTCTTTGCTTGTACGGTAATGTGGTTTGGATTGAAAAACGCACCAAGCACATTTAAAAGATGCATGCAGGAGATTTTTTCTCCTTATCTTACTTCATTTATGCAAATATATCTCGATGATTTTTCAATTTTCAGTAAGATGATAGACCACCTGTTCCATTTACGGTGCTGCTTCCAGAAATGCAGAGAATATAGACTTTGTCTTAACCCAACCAAATCTGTGTTTGCGGTTTCGTGTGGCAAACTACTTGGTCATATTGTATCTGCCCAAGGTATCCAAGTAGACCCAGATAAGATTTTGGTAATTTTAGAAGCCCCAGTACCCGCTACTCCAAAAGAAGTAATGCGTTTCATGGGTCAAGTACGGTGGCATGGCAGACACTTACGGTGGCTTGCTCATCTGGCTGTACCACTGAACAAGCTAATCACAAAAACTCCCCGACAGTTTGAATGGACTCAAGAATGCCAAACTACATTTGATTGACTCAAGTATTTATTGACGAAGGCCCCAATCTTACAACCACCGGACTAGGACAATCCGTTCCATGTTTTTGTCGACGCTTCAGATATTGCGATTGGCAGTGTTCTGATGCAGCAAACAAATAAGTGGTTTCACAAACAAACTCAGCTCTCCATATTACCCTCGTGCCAATGGTTTGGCCGAAAGTACAAACAAATCACTATTGAATATCCTCCGGAAACTGATCCTGGAAGCACCGGAAAGATGGGATCAACTACTACCTGCAGTCTTATGGGCATACCGAACTACATATAAGGTAACAACAGGCTTGACACCTTTCAAACTAGCTTATGGCTTAGAAGCAATAGCACCCATGGAAGTAGTCATCCCAAGTCTGCGTGTAGCAGTCACTCAGAAAATGCTACCGGAAGATTCGCTAACAGCACGAATGGACGTACTCAGAGAACTTGATGAGCACCGATGGCTCAGCTTTTTAACCATGCGCGAAGTACAACTAAGGCAAGCCAAGACACACGATCGATATTTGAAAACTCCAATCTTTTCGGTAGGTCAGCTCGTACTCTTCTACAATGCAAAGTCGGATAGAGCAGCAGGAAAGTTCAAACTACGATGGTTCGGCCCTTTCAAAATCTCAGAACAAGTCGGTCCGGCAACTTTTCGGTTGACCACGTTGACCGGAAATCCACTCCCAAAAGTAATCAATGGGTCGAAGCTGCGGCCATATCATCATGCCCCTAGCCCGCATTAAAATTTTCGGCGGTGAACCGCGTTTTGTTTAATCTTTTCCTTTTTCTTTCTTCTTTTTATAATAGCCGTGTTTTGAAAAAATCTTTATGTTACCAGCCGCCCCCTTACCCATCACTCAAGTACGCACGCCTGCATGAAAACAAGCATCATTCCCGCACCGCACAATGATACCCAACCCCCTCTCCCACCCCACCGTATTGTTCCTATTTAACCCTTTAGGCAACGCCAAAATTTGCTACTGTGTTGAGTGTTAGTGTTCTGTGCGACCCCTTGTGCTCTGTATTCGTGTTCATAGTTTGTATCAGCGATCGCCATGGAAGCGCTAGCAAACTACGCTGCCTTCCGCGATGGTATCCCTACCGAAGTAGGTGAATACCTGCGTTGCAAAGGGTTGGCCAACTTCGCTGAGTTGCCCTGGCACTCAGTAGAAGCCCATCCCTTCTTCGCGCAAATCATCTCTGCCATCGCCCAATCCCCCGCCACCGAACGCCAATGGGTTTTCCCTTTGCTACCCTCCAAAACCGTCATCACCTTCCCAGCTTTTTCTGAAGCTCTCTGCCTCACCCCGCAAGGCCGAGAAAATGGCCCCAGTATCCCCCTCGCCCGCATGACCGAACTATTCCCCCGCTCTTCCTCCAACGAGTTCGCTATTCTCTGCCATCCTGAACCCGAACGATCCACCCTACAATTCCTAGTCGACATCCTCAATCTGCAGAAGCGCACCTACGACATCTCCCGACCCTTCTATTCCGCCTTAGATTTAGCAGCCCGAGAACCCGTCAACTTCGCATCTTATTTTTTCCATAGAATTCATAAAGAGTGTGTAGCCCTAGTGAAGCAAGTAAATAATGGAACCACCCCGCGCTCTCGCCTTCCCCATATCATAACATTCCTCTTCCCAGCCATCCTCGCAGCACAACCACCACCCCAAGGTCCCGTACTTAGGCACGAAGAATCAATCCAACCAATCGACAACGATGAAGAAGAAGAGGAGGAGATCAACCAACTCTTCTGCAATAAGAGAATCCGGATCAGCTCCTCAGAAAGCGAAGCACACGGATCCGCCGGAAAGGATCAGGACACCCGAAACGAAGAACAAGAAGAAGCCACTTCCATCCACAACGAATCATCGGCCGATGACCATGACCCGCAGAATCACCCAGAAACAGAACCAGTCTCCACCGAAGAAGCATCAAGACGACGAGAAGACGAATAGCAAGTGGCCAACACCGCACTCAACACCCTGTTAAAGGCCGTAGAATCCACCATCGCCCACAATACAGGTGAACAACAACCAAGCAATCAGGTAACAAACACTGACTCTGCCATTCCCAGACCTCCACCAGTCAACCCCATTCCCTCACCGGAGTCCGCATCCTCTTCATCCTCCCTCAACTATTCGCCCCCGCCATCCCCCCAAATCCAAACCCAAACCTCCGCGCAACCACAACACCCCCTTCTCCTTCCCACCGTTCCCGCCTTTTCCGAACTGGCCGCCATGGGCCAAATGCTTATTTCCCTTTCTCAGCAACTTCCAGTACAGCTGAGTGAAGTCACAAATACGATTCGACAAGACCTGCAGCACAAAGTTGACCTCATGGAAGTAGACATCATCCCTCTCCAAGAAGAAGTCGACGCCGTAAAAGCCGAAAATCATCAATTATAGACGCAAGTAGCAGATCTCCAAGGCCAAGTTTCGACACAACAGGCACTGATACAACAACGGGATGAGGCCTTAGAGCAATTGGCTATCAAGGACCAGCTACTAAATGAAGCCCACAAAGAAATCCGGACACTAAAAGTCGCGCTACAAGAAAAAGAGATGGTCGAAGAAACGAAAGCACAGTTGCAGGAGACAATCCAGAAAAATCAAGACCAACAGAGAGAAGCAGAACAAGTCAAAGACGAGCTACGAAGAGCCCAGGAGTGTTTGGACGAAGTCAATCGAATGCTAAGACACCAATTAACCAGGGAATCCAAATACCAAAAAGATTTAGCAAATGCTCGACGAGAACGCGATGCCTACTACAAAACGATCGAATTTCAGAACCAGCAACTCGAGCGACTCGATAATCAATTGCGAAATCTGCAGGAACGAGTCACGGATATGCAGACGAAGGTCACCGAAATGAAGACATCCCGCAACGCTGCACTATCCAACGAATTTTATCTCCAGGAGTCCTTCTTACAGAACCAGGCCGAAATTTTGTTAACCCAAGCCATAGCTATTAGCTCCGTTAGAACAGACGCCCAGTTATTAGAACCAACCACTTTAGTTCAGATGATAGAAACCATTAAAAAGAAAATTACCCGAACGTTTAGGCTCGCCCAAAATATGTACCTAGAAGGACTCGTTGCAGAACCATAGGAACCTGCGTGTTTGAGTCCACCGTGCGTGCCAGTGTTAGAGGGCCGCCGAATAAGGACAAATGTACTAGGACAGGCGTCTTAAACGTAAAAGAACCTTTTGGGGAACGCGCAGGTTACTAAAGATTTGCGCACCCTTGTAAAAAAAATCCTCTATATAAGGCAATGAGAAAAGAGTGGCCGCGCGCCCCCCATTTTTGGGAATTGCAGTGTATTGTTTGAGTGAGCCCCGTGTTGAGGATTGTAAACGTATTGTTTGAGTGTGTATGTTGTTGAGAAGGTTATTCCTGCTCTGTTCTGTTCTGTTCTGTGCTTCGTCTAGTCGTTATTCCTGCTCTGTTCTGTTCTGTTCTGTGCTTCATCTAGTCGTTAATCCTGCTCTGTTCTGTTTTGTTCTGTGCTCCGTTTAGTCGTTAATTCGCACCTTAATACAGAGTTACAAATCAGTTGTATTGTGAATCTGTTCGGTAATGGCTGAGTGTGTCTCTGAGAGTTATCAAGTGCAGTGTGTTGTTTATCAGTTCTTCGGCGAAGCAAGGGAATGTGAAAAGTAGTCCTGAACTGTTTGCCTGTTAGCATTTTCTGTAAGTGACTAAATTCGATACAGTAGTCTACGTTCATTGTTGATTCCGATCGTAGGAAGACTAGTATCTATAATGGTCTGAAGGTGAGTAGGACACCGTTAAGTCTGTGGCTAGTCATTTGTTATTAGGAGATTGGTTGTTCGAGTTTAGCATACAACGAGTTTTCATAACTTCAAGGTATAGATGTCTGGTTGGTATACCTGTCTGTTCTGAAGAAGTACGTATTAGATGACCTTCATTACTGAAGTATATTTTGCTCCGAGAACAAGTAACCGGAGTGCTGCCCAGATAGCTATGGGAGGATCAGTTTTGAAGTTCTAATTCCAGTACACTGAACAGTTTTCAGTTGTTCAGAGTTGGGCACTGAGCTAAGACACGAGAGAGCATTTATGATTGTGTGATAAGTTGGGAAAATAGTACAGGGCCTCTGTCTAACAGACCCCTACCACTCCCAAGGACCCACGTGGCTACGAGTTAAGTTACTTTTAAGCTTCACAATAGTAGTAACCTGCATACGGAAAAGTCGTTCATCAGGGACTCCCAACCTCCTAAAGTATTGGAGTCCGAAATCAGAATCTGTATCCAAGCAACATGTGCAGGGTAGTCATCTTGACCACTGGAGAGAAGATTTCCTCAAAGTCAACCCAATGTTCTTACTTAAAACCCTTTGCAACAAATCGTGCTTTATGATTTGGAGAAGCACTATTTGATGTGAATTTCAGCTTATATACCCATCTATATGGTAAAGTTTTGCTACCCTTTGGCAAGGGTACTAAATCCCAAGTACCATTCTTGTGAATAGAATCCAGCTCACTCTTTGTGGAACACTCCCACTTGACATGATCCTTTGTCTACATAGCCTCTTTGTAGCAAGAAGGTTCACTGACATCTGTTAGCATAACAAAATCTAAGCCTACAACATACCTATCAGGTGGATATGAAACAAGTGGAGAGCATCTCAACGATTGCTGAACAAGAACATTTGTAGACTGATCTGATCGGACATTCTCTTGAACATCCCTATGTGCAACATTTTTATGCATGCTAACTAGAGGACTAGTATCCTCAAAAACCACTCTTCTCACTTCAACTCTCATTAATGGGATGTTTATGCATCTTAGACTCATTGAAAATGGCATCACTACTTCTAATCACTGACTATGTTTTAGGATCCCATAAGCGATATCCAAATTGTCCTTTTGGACAATATCCAAGAAAAATGCATTTATTTGACTTATGGTCCAACTTTTGTCTAAGATTCTTGGGTATATGAACAGATGCTTCACACCCAAGAACTTGAAGATGATCGTAATATGGTGGCTTCCATGTCCATAAATCTTGTGCCACTTTCAGACCTTTGGTAGTACTAGGTGAAAGGTTAATCACATGACTTGCAGTCAATACTACTTCTGCCCAAAAACCTTGTGAGAGGTTTGCATGATGCAACATAGAAACTACTCTATCTTGAATAGTTCTATTCATCCTTTCAGCAACACATTCTATACGGGGATATAAGGAGTTGTAAACTCTCTACAAATCCCTTTAGATTGATAGAAAGGGTTGAATTCATGTGAGGTATACTCACCCCCATTATCTGAACGTAAAGCCTTAAGCTTAGTTCCTTTTTTAGTCTGAACGGAAGCAAGACATTTTCTAAAAGTAGGGAATACCTCATCCTTCCATTTGATAGGATATACCCAAACTTTTCTATTATCATCATCTATGAAAGTGACAATGTAAAGAGAACCACCTAAGGACCTAGTGGTCATAGGACCACACACAATATTGACAATTCTCACAAAATGAAAAATCAGAGAAAGATAACACACATACGTGCCGGAACGAGAAAGATTTTCCATTCCACTACTAGATATATGGTCCAAATGACCATGCCAAAAACCATAGGCTATTCAATAATAGCTAACAAGTGTTCTTTCTATGATACAAATAAAGGATAAAGTGAGTCAACTTTGGTTCCTTTTGCGATAATCATATTGCCATTTGATATACGAAAGGTCTGAGCATAGAAGACCACCTTGTAACCAAGGTAATCAAGTTGACCAACTGACATCAAACTGCATGATAATCTAGGTACATGGGGCTGCACATGGTACTCCACATAGAGGCTGCAAAATACGCAGGAAAAACACAGTACACAGGGAGCAATCCCAAAGAAAAATAATTGGAAACTTGTACCAAAGCCCTTTATTCAGTAACTTATTACAGTTAAGAGGCAAGTTAAAATCAAATAAAAAATCTAATGGAACTTTGGACAAGTACAAAGCAACAGTAGTAGCTAAGGGATATTAGCGAAACCATGACATTGAATATGAAGAAACCTTTGTCCCTAGTATGAGTTTTACAACTACTAGAGTCATTCTTGCCATAACGTCACACTTCAAATGGACCATTTAACAACTAGATGTAAAAATGCTTTTCTCAATGGTTACTTTACGTGGAACAACCCAAAGGTTTCCAAATCAAAAGAAAAGGAAGGTCATGTCTACTTGAACTTCACAAAGCATTTTATGGACTTAAGAAAAGACGCCAAGGCATAGTATGAGAAGATACAAAAGTCCCTCAAAGAAAAAGGATTTCAAAAAAGCACTACCAATGATAACCTCTATACCTATCTGAGAGAGTCCTTCCAACATCAACTTTTATGTAGATAACTTGATTTTCAAAGGCTCAAATGATGAACAAGTCTAGTTTATCATCAAATACCTTCACCTTGAGTACTTCATGATATCTTGAACCACTACATTACTTATTAGGCATGGAAGTTTGGAAAATGAAAGAAGGTATACTCCCCTCCTAGAAGAAGTATTTTGTTGATCTTCTCTTTAGGTATAACATGGATGAGTGTCGATCAATATCTGCACCACTTGATCCGAGCATCAAGATCGCATGGGAGAACTCTTCTCACTCATGGACGTGAATGATTACTAATAACTAGTTAGCTCTTTACTTTAGCTAGACAATAGTAGACCATATATTGCCCATGTAGTTGGCATACTCAATCAGATTTCACATCACCCTTGTTAGATACATTGAAAAGATGCTCAATGATTACTTCAATGCCTTGCTATCACTCGACATTAGGATCTTTCACATAGAGGGGGAATTGATCTCTTAGGATATTCTATTTCATATTGATAGAACAAGTAGACTCCGATTATCTTCTTGTATGTTTGTTTTAATATATTTTGATTTATTTTTTATAATCTTCTTTAAGGATGCAAGTAAATAAATAAAGTTAATAATCAAAAAGTGTCCCAAGAACCCTGCTAATGCTTCACAAGTGACACCGATCAACATGATAGCTATTGTACACAATGCAAATGGATCCAAGCCTACATACGTGCCTATCCAAGCTATAACAAGAGCCCAGGTGCTCTTAAAAAAACAAGAGCTTAATCCGAAGAAAATAGCTGAAACTAGTGAAGTTGGAGAGTCTATTAATAAAAAGATGAAATCTTGGAAGGATTCTAGAGAAAGAATTAAGAGAAAATGGAGTAAAAAGATAACTGAATTGGAATGAAGTTTAAAGGAATCTAGAGCCAAAATCCTAGAATTGACTTTGCAAGAATCTAATCAGGAGAATCTAGCTCAGAGATCAGGATCACTTCTAGCGAAACCCATACCAGAAATTTAGACATGATGTTTTGTGCATATCAGGCAAGATTAAAAGAAGGACCCCAAATAGCTGAAATGAGTAAGAACTATCCATGAGCAGATCTAGAAATTTAGAGGACTAAACTTTGCATGAAGATGGTAGAATTAGCACAAACTATGTTTGAAGCCTCACATTATCTTAATTGGAACAACATGGCAAAACTTGAGTTACACTTTCAAGGACTACTGGAGAGGTTAGAATACTTGGTCAATAGTAACGAGAAAAAGAATCAATATAGGAACCCTATTCTCTCAGAGACAGAAGAAAGAAATGGACCATCACTGTCTCAAATACCAAACACGAGGGTGAAGACAACTTGTCTTCCAGACATAAGTATTCACATGAATTTTTAAGAGAAATACAAGAAGAGAAGTGGAGAAAAGAAAAAGGGACCCATCCTCCTATTCAAGAAATAGAGGACTTGTAGGAACAGTTTCCCCAAGACACTCCCTCTATTTACGATGATGTAGAGGAAGAACAATTGAGTCAACACACAGGTTTTGAATCAAATTCTTTGCAAGAACTACCTCAGTTCACGGGACCTTGGGAAGCCAAGTCTATTAGTATGAGAGCACCCAAAATAATAGTGAGGAATGAAGAATCAGTCATCCCTAGAAACACGAAAGTGATCAAGAACACAAAAGTACAATGCCATCTCACTCTAGAGGAATTGTTTAAGGTTAAACCAGAATGGTGGAAGCATGTAGCAAATCAATTCCCTGAGCTTGCTACTACTCCCTCTCAGATAGGATCACACAAGAAGGTACTAGAGATACCCATAGAAAGAATAGGAGATGTAAGCGAAGGAGAGGAAGGTAACACTTATCTTCCAATAACCCATCAGGGCTACACCACCAAAGCCATCTTAGATTCAGGAGCGAGAGTAGCTATCGCTACCACCGCTTTATGGAAAGGTTGGGGCAAGTCATGTTGATATATTTTGGTAGTGATGTATGTGAACACACTAGGATCGCCGGGGCACCTTTTTCCCTCTTTAGGAGGTTTTTTCCCCCGGCTTGTATATATGCCTATTGCCCTAATGGGCTACTTGTCTTTGTACATTCTCTAGTAATACATTCAGTATTGTGTGTTGTGCTCCAAGCTTCTTCTTCTTCCTTGTGTTGTTCGCGTGCTTGCACAGACGTCTAACTCCAACAATTGTATCAGAGGAGGTCATCGCTTCATCTAGGGTGCCATCAACACTCCTCCATTTGCAGTCTCAGAATCGCACAAATTTTGGTGAGCATACTCAGCGTGTTTTCGAGATCAAAATCGCTTCGCTTTGTGGTACTAAAATCGCGATCTGAGCTCGTTTCGGCCTCTGAACGCACTATCGTAGTGCTTGTGCAGGCTATTTCGTCTTTTTGTGCCAAAGGTATATACCAATTTCTATTTGCCAGTATAAGCAACTCAAAGTTTGCTACAGGTCTAGTGGAATTTGTCTTGGCAATTTTGTTCAACTTTTTGAGATACAATCAATTTTTTGCATCAAGGTATTTTAGTCACTGGCCATGGCTAAAAGCAGTGATGTATTCCATATGTTGGCTATTGAGGATAAGTTGGATGGTACCAACTACCTGTTATGGGCTTATATGATGCAACATGTGTTACTTGCAAAAGGACTGTGGAACAGTGTGCAGGGTGTCGAAAAATGTCCTATCACACCTGCAACTGTTACAACTACAGGTATTGAAGCCGATGCAGAAGGTGTCGAAGATGATGATATTCTGCACATTCCTGTTAATGCTACGGTTTCTGCTGCACCTACTGCATACCAGATTCGCTCGGATGGCAGAGATGCCTAGGCACATGCATTGATAGCTTTGTCTGTCAAACGTGCCATTATTCCTCACATTCGCTCTTGTAGAATAGTGAAGGATGCTTGGATACACTTGCCACATTGTATCAAGTTAGGAATGAGGCTCGTGTTGCTTACCTCCGAAAATAGTTGGAGAGTGAGCACATGAATGAAGGTGATTCTATGGACAGTTTCCTAACGAAGATCAAAGATTTGAAGGAACAATTGATTTCTGCTAATGAGGTTATACGAGATAGCTCACTTGTGCAGACCATTCTGAATGGTCTTCCTGATTCATATCAGAGTTTTGCTTCTACTCTTCGGTTGATGATGAAAGGCAATATGAATGCCTTATCATTTGAAGAGTTAGACTCTATTCTGTTGCAGGAAGATCAGTCCAGGCAGAACAGGTCCATTATGCGAGTTGCAGATCGAGCTTTCTTGGCTAGTCAAAAGGGCAAGAAAAATGGAGCTCTTCAACTAGTAAGAAAAAATCTACTAATTTTGCATATTCGAAGAAGGAAGATAAAGATGAGAAGAAATAAAAAAAGCAGAAATTGTTTTGTAAGTACTGTAAAGGGAATGATCATATCATAAAGAACTGTCCAAAACTGGCTGCTAAAGAGGCAAAGAAGAAAGAGGCTGGAATGGTTGTTGTAGAGGCCTGTACGCCAAAAACAGAGTCTGCTAATCTTGTGCAGGAAGAAGAATAGGCGTTTACTACTGTATGCAGTTTTGACCCATCTTCTCATGAGCAGTGCATGTCTGCAGTAGACTCAGATGTTTGGTATTTTGATAGTGGGGCTACCAAACATATTACCTCGCAGTGTATTTTCTTCTCTTCACTCGAGCCTGCCCCTACAGGGAATACTGTTACATGCGCCAACAACTCCTCTTATCCTGTTATGGGAGTTGGTAAGATCATTTTTACTACTGTTGATGGTAGTTCTTTCACTTTGTCAGATGCTTTATTTGTGCCAGGGATCAAGAAGAACCTATTATCAATTTCTGCATTAGCCAAGATTGGCTTGGTTGCGAAATTTGTTAATGACAGGTGTACAGTTCATGATGTGTCAAATGGCGATGTGATTATTGCTTCTGCATTTTATGTCATGGGTTGTATAAGCTCATAGACTATGAAAGATCTGTAAATGATTTGGCATGTGTAGTAAATGATTCTCAGGCTATGTCAGATGCAAATCTTTGGCATGCACGCTTTGGTCATCTGAATTTTGCTAGTTTGCTACACTTGCAAAAATCTGAAATGATGTCCTCTTTGCCCAAACTTGAGGCACCTGGAAAACATGTTTGTGAAGGTTGTATTTTGGGCAAAATGCAGCGTTCGTCCTTTCCAAAAGATGGTTCAGTTTGAGCTACTCAGAAATTGCAGCTTGTACATAGTGATGTTTGTGGTCCTATGTAGACACCTTCTTTTGGGAATTGTCTTTACTTCGTGACTTTCATCAATGATTTTTCCAAGCATGCATGGGTATATCCATTGAAGGCAAAGTCCGAAGTGTTCATGTGCTTCAAACAGTTTTTGTTTTTGGCTGAAAATCTGTCAGCATGTAAAATGGGCACCCTCCATTCTGATGGAGAGGGGGAATATATGTCTTCTGATTTTAATGCATTTCTAGCTGAACGTGGGATAAAACACCAGTGTACAGTGCCATATATACCTCAACAAAATGGAGTTGCTGAACGAAAGAATAGATCACTCATGGAGATGGCGAGGCGTATGGTCAAGAGTCAGGCTTTACCACATAGTTTCTAGCTTGAGGCTGTCATGTGTGCAGCATATGTACTGAACAGGTGTCCCACTAAAGCACTGCAGTCTATCACTCCATATGACGCTTGGCATGACCGCAAGCCATCTATTTCTCATTTGCGTGTTTTTGGTTGTTTCGCATATGCATTAGTGCCTGAACAACATCGTAGAAAATTGGATGATAAAGCAGTAAAATGTATTTTTGTTGGGTAGAGTTCTGAAAGTAAAGGCTATCGTCTGTATCATTCACATACTAAATGCATTCTGGTTAGCCGTGATGTTGTTTTTGTGGAATATGCTATTCAGCCATTGCTTTCATGTACCAAGAAGACATTTGTTAGCTCCAAAGACACATATGATACTTTACTGCCTCTTTTTATAGATGGACAGTCTAGTGTTGGTCCTAATGAGGTAACTTCTCAGCCTTTGCAGGTTTCATGTGATGATGGAGATAATTCCATTTTTGATGCAGATGTACATGATGCACTTATTGATGAGAGAGCTGATATTGAGTAAGCAAGAACTATGCCAAAATGGCTGGTGCAAACCTTGCGTGATAGCAAATTAGAGGCACCTCTATCATATCATACTCGTTCAGGCTGTCCTAGTGCCTCTTTTGCATCAGATTGCTATGCTATGGCTGCAACTAGTCTCTGTGCTGAGAATGAGCTTGTTTCATTTGATGAAGCACAAAATTCAAAAAATTGGATGGCTGCTATGCAATCTGAATATGATGCTATCATGAACAATGGTACTTGTTGTTTATGTGAGTTGCCTCCTGGCAAGAAGGCCATTGGCACTAAGTGGGTATACAAGCTGAAGCATAAACCGGATGGTACAGTTGACAGGTATAAGGCTAGGCTTATTGCAAAGGGTTATGCATTGGAAAGAGGCATTGATTTTGATGAGACCTTTGCACCTACATGTCGTATGACTACTGTTCGGAGCATCTGTGCACTTGCAACTCATCATGGTTGGAATGTACATCAGTTGGACATTAAAACAACATTTTTGAATGGTGACTTGCATGAAGAGGTGTATGTTTTTCAGCCCCGTGGCTTTGTGCAGAAAGGGAATGAAAAATAGGTGTGCAGGTTAAAGAAGGCATTATATGGTTTAAAGCAAGCACCACATGTTTGGTATGAGAAGATACATGCCTATCTGATTGCACATGGTTTTGAGAACAGTCCAACTAAAAGCACCTTATATGTTAAGCGTGCTAATGATGTGCTTCTGATCATTGTTGTCTATGTTGATGACATGCTGCTCACTAGTCCTATTGAGAAGCATATTGCTGATTTTAAGGCTGATTTGCATGCCTCATTTGAGATGTCTCATTTGGGGCATTTGCATCACTATTTGGGCATTCAATTTATGCAAGTTGATGGTGGAATGGCTTTGTGTCGTTATATTGACACATTATTGCAGTGTTTTGGCCTTGAAGACTGTAAGCCTATTGCCACTTCTATGGAGACAAGCTTACGATTGAGTCTTCATGAAGCTAAAGATGCATTTGATGTTGTTCTCTATCAGCAGGCTGCTGGATGCTTGATTTACTTATGCATTACTCGGCTAGATATTCAATTTGTTGTCTCATAGATGAGCAAGTTTATGCATTGTCTAGGAGTCCAGCATTGGTAGGCAGTTAAGTGCATATTTCGCTATTTGAGTGGTACTCGGCTACTTGGGTTGTTTTATCCCAAGGGAGGATCACTACCGCGAGATTTGCATTCTTTTTTTGACTCTGATTGGGCTGGTTTCTATGACACTCCTATGTCCACTAGTGGCTTTTGCTTCATGCTTGGTAGCTCATGTATATCTTGGTTGAGAAAGATGCAGCCTACTGTGGGCACTTCCAGTTCTGAGTCTGAGTATAGGGCAGCTTTCATAGCGGCTATTGAGTGTGTGTGGCTCAGACGCCTTATGGCTGATTTGGGTGTTGGTCAAACTTCTACCACCACTAACTTCACTGACAGTCAGAGTGCATTGGCAGTTGTGAGGAGCCCTGTGTTCCATGCTCGCGCTAAGCACATTGAGGTGCATTATCACTATGTGAGGGAGAGGTTCTCTACTAGGGAGATCAGCTTGGCATATGTGCCCATGCAGGAGAACATTGCAGACCTTTTCACGAAGGCTCTGCCTAGGGAGAAGTTTGAAGATTTCCGCAAAGCTTTGGGCTTACTTCATTTTGTGGAGTGATTTCCACATAGCTTGGGGGCTTCCTTATACATGAGTGTCAACTCCTTGTTCACCGCATCACTCCTAGGGGGGATTTGTTGATATATTTGGCAGTTGCGAAGAACCCTATGTTCCATGCTCGCACTAAGCACATTGAGGTGCATTATCACTATGTGAGGGAGAGGTTCTCTGCTGGGGAGATCAGATTGGCATATGTGCCCACATAGGAGAACATTGCATATCTTTTCACGAAGGCTCTGCCTAAGGAGAAGTTTGAAGATTTCCGCAAATCTTTGGGCTTACTTCCTTTTGTGGAGTGATTTCCACATAGCTTGGTGCTTCCTTATACATGAGTGCCAACTCCTTTTTCACCGCATCACTCCCAAGGGGGATTTGTTGATATATTTTGGTAGTGATGTGTGTGAACACACTAGGACTGCTAGGGCACTTTTTTCCCTCTTTAGGAGGTTTTTTTCCCTCGCTTGTATATACACCTATTGCCCTAATGGGCTACTTATCTTTGTACATTCTCTAGTAATACATTCAGTATTGTGTGTTGTGCTCCAAGCTTCTTCTTCTTCCTTGTGTTGTTTGTGTGCTTGCACTAATGTCTAACTCCAACAAGCCAACATTAAGACCTACAAGGATGAAGCTACAAATGGCCGATGGACATATAGAAAAACCACTAGGCGAGTTTGAGCATACTTTCGCCATTTGTGATTTTGGGAAAACTCATGCTTACAAGATGATTTTACGACGACCATTCATGTGTCAGTTGCAAATCATACAAGATTGGGGAACTAATTCTTTGTACTTGCAACATTTGGGAGTGACTACTAAAGTCAATCTGAAAGACTATTCTCATTGAGATGTACCCCCAATACAATGGAACACCATCCATAATAAGACACAAGAAGAAACAGAATATGTGCACTCATTGGAATCAGAACCATTATGGTTGCACGAGGATACTCATCTATGGATGTGTAAATTAGCCAAACAAGAGGACAAACCGTTAGAAACTAGGATGTTAGGTTCAGAAGAACATCCACGAACCCTTCAAGACCCAGCTTACACAGTTGTAGTGTTTTCGGACGAGGAATTTGAGCCTCATGGTTGGGCAGAAATTTTAGCAACAATGGATGTAGCCATCAATGAAGAACAATGGACACCCCACTGCGACGAGGATGGCTATGACATCTGAGTCTTCACAATAGAGAAAATCATGTGTGACTTCCTTATTGAAGAATGCGGACCTAGCACTGATGCATTTGAGGATGCAAGCGACTTTGATCTAGAATCAACCATTATGGATCCACGCTTTGCATCAGATGAAGAATACTTCTACGAAGTAGAAACTCCCCCTTAGAGACATGGAGAGCATACAAATGATGTGAGGTTAATCACACAAGTGACTACCAAAAGTGAAGGTAAGAAAAGAAAGAAGATAGAAACCACGTCAGAGGAAGAAGAATCTCTGTTTCAGGTTCTTGAAAATTTTAAGAAGTATGAAATAGAAGATAGAAGAATCATGGTACGAATGCCTGAAAGAAAAGCTGATGTTGGAGAAGTATACGATAACCGAGAGAAAACCAAAAAAATCATAGTCACCATAGAAGGAGAAGAAGAAAAATGTACATGCATTGGCCATGATTTGACAAATGAAGAAGAAGAAGAGTTAGTTGCCCTATTGCGAGAATATAGAGATGTGCTCGCTTGGAGTTACAAAGACTTGAAAGGAGTAGACCCAGATATATGCTCCCATAGAATCCCTATGACTCTAGATGCTAAATCTATGAAACAAAAACCATACAAGTACAATGATAACTACGCTGCAAAAATTAAAGAGGAAATAGATTTCCTTATAGAAGCAGGATTCATTTACAAAATTGAGCATACCGAATGGGTATCCCCCATTGTGGTCATGCCCAAGAGAAATGGAAAATTACGCGTGTGTATTAACCTTAAAAAAGTTAATGCCACCACGATTAGAGATAGATATCCTCTTCCTATCACAGATAATTTATTGGAAAGAGTTGCGGGCAAGGACATTTATAGCTTTCTTGATGGTTTCTCAAGCTATAATAAGGTAGCCATTGCTCTAGAAGATCAACACAAGACGGCTTTTGCCACAGAATGGGGTATATTTGCATGTCGTGTGATGCCATTTGGGCTGACAAATGCACCTGCCACTTTCTAGCGGCTCATGTGTCATGTGTTTAAGGAATTCTTATGTAAGAATTTGGAAGTCTATGTTGATGACATATGTGCTCATTCAAATATGAGGCAGACACATATCCTAGAACTAAGGCAAGTATTTGACAAATGTCGAGAATATTAGGTTTGTCTGAACCCAAAAAAGTGTGTTTTCATGGTCAGACAAGGAAAATTTCTAGGACACATTGTGTCAACGAACGGAATTTCGACAAATGAAGAAAAAGAAGTGATTGCAGATCTACCTAGACCAAATAACATAAAAGAAGTACAGGCCTTTATGGGTCATTGTGGTTATTACAGATGATTCATACACATGTATGCAATCATAGCCAAGCCCTTGTACTCTCTTTTGACCAAGTTTGAATGGACAAATGAGTGTGAGAATTCATTAAATAAACTTAAATGACATTTATGCTCAACACCTATATTGACAACCCCAGATTAGAGCAAGCCATTCCATGTACATGTGGATGCATCCAACTATGCCATAGGATGTGTGTTGGCACAACCCACGAATGAAGGTAATATAGACCCCCCCATAGCTTATGCAAGCAGACAATTGAACGTAGCAGAAAGAAATTACACCACTACTGAATGAGAAGGATTAGGAAAGATCTATGTAGTAAAGAAATTAACGCATTATTTGTTGGCAAATAAGTTCAAGTTTTTCACAGATCATCAAGCATTGTTGTACTTAGTCAATAAGCCATATAACATAGGATGGCTGATACATTCGTTTCTATTACTCATGGAGTATGACTTCAAAGTAGTAGTCAGGAAGGGAAAGACACACCTTAGAGCTGACCACCTTTCAAGATTAACCATAGGAGAAGATCCTCAAGGAATAGCAGATGAATTACCGGATGCATATTTTTTTAACCTTGAGATAGTACCAGAATGGGCTAAGCCTATTGTCCCTATTCTCACATATGGACCCAAGAATCCTAGGATAAGGATCAAAGAAGGAGAGATCACCAAGTCTCAGATATATCAAATAATAGGAGGAAGTATATATAAACAAGATGATCAAAAGATTCTTGCTTGTTGTGTAGATGAATCAAAACATGCAAATTGGTTGCAATTAGCACATGTAGGTGCATTAAAGCAACATCATTCAAAACATCATACATTGCAGAATTTGCATAGACTAGGAGTATATTGGCCTTCTATGGAAGCAGATGTCTACAAGTTGTGTAAAGAATGCCATGTTTGTTGTGAAAGACCACCAGTAGAGCATAGGATGTTATATCATGTGTCTCTCACACCTGAATGGAGTGAACCTTTAGTGATGTACTTGAGGACAAAAACATTCCCCCAAGGAATGACCTTAGCATGACAAAGAAGTCTAGAGCAAGAAGCTCAGGACTATTCACTTAGTGGTGAAATTTATACAAATGAGGATGAGACGGATACCTAAGACATTGTGTTCATGTGAACGATTATTTGAGCATACTAGAGACTGCACTTCAAGGTGTTGCAGGAGGTCATTTTGGCCCCGATAGGATAATAAAAGCCATATTGTTTGCAGGATTATGGTGGCCCACTCTTCACATGGATGCATATACCTATGTTAAGAGATGTGATGTGTGCCAGAGAACTCAATTTCCTACTCGTAGAGATGAAATGCCATCAAAACCCATGATGGGAGGACATGCATTCTCTAAGTGGGGTATAGACTTTGTAGGACCCATTAACCCCCTTGCAAAAGGTACACATGCAGAATATTATTGTTGCGACGGATTATCTTACCAAATGGGTAGAGGCAAAGGCCACAAAAAAGAATGATGGACACACGACTGCAAAATTCTTAGTTGAAAATTTCTTTACAAGATATGGATTGCATATAGAATTAGTGAGCGATCGAGGAACTCACTTTCTAAACCAAGTCATTGAATATTTGTTACACGATTTTATGGTGATTCACAAGAAATCAGCACCATATCATCCTCAGGCCAATGGTTAAGCAGAAAGCACTAACAAGATCCTTTGTAACGTACTAACGAAACTCGTGAACAACAAACGTTCAGATTGGGACAAACAGTTACATCACGTTGTTTGGGCATATCGAGTGGCCTACAAGACTGTACTCAATGCAACTCCATTTCAGATGGTTTTTGGTCAGAATGTTGTACTTCCTTTGGACTTCCTGATACTGACCCTTAAGGTTGCACAAGAACATCATTGGATCGGCCATGAAATATCATCAAGGATAATGGACTTGGAACGATTAGGAGAAACCAGGCTGAAAGTAGCAACAGGAATATATGTAGCAAAGAAGCGACAAAAAGCCTATTTTGATGCACATGTGAAAGATAAAAGCTTAAAAGAAGGAGATTTAGTCTTAGTGTATATGTTGAAACAACATGCACGAAAACTAGAAAACCGCGGTTATGGACCTATGATCATTAACAAACTCTCGACAAGTGGAGCAGTACAATTAGCCACCCTAGAAGGAGAGATAATGCTAATTACATTAGTGGTTGTAGAGTCAAGCTTTATCAAGATCCTCTTACTGAGGATATGCTTAGACAACTCACGTTGGCGAAGAAGCATAAGGAGGAAGAAAAAAGAATACGTGAGGAAGCTCAAGCAGAAGCTATAGAACGCATTAAGCACATGAAGCTAAGAAGACAAGGACTAGCTAGAGAACATTATAACCATATGGAAACAACACCCAGATACCCCATGGCCATGTGTCAAGCAAAGTCAAGTAGTCATCCTAGCATAGTGTATAGGAGACCATTCATTATAGTCAGGCTAGAGCATGAAAACCCTTGCCATGAGCTCAGGGCTTTAATTGATTCAGGAGTTGTGACTAGTGCGATTAGATGGTCCCACTATATGGACTCAAGAATAGAAATGCAACCAATTGAGGCATACCTCATAGGGCTAGGAGGCATGGAAACCCCTTGCATGGGTGAGGTGGACCTTCCTATCCTCATACACCATGTGACCATGATAGCGAAGCTACTAGTGTGCCATGACGAGGACCTGATAGAACCCCTAATCCTTGGCCAAGATTGGCTATACGATCACTCAGTGGACCTAAATCTTAGATAAGGCTCCTTGCATATTAGAACCTTAGACTAGCAGTGAGTGATACCGCTTGACTTCCCTAACAACACTGCACCTGAGGTATGTAACCCTAGACCATATGAAATGCATGTGAGGGAGGACCGGAAGATATTTGGCCAAATCCCTCGGCTAAGACCTCCAAAGTCAACCCATGAGATCTTGGCAATGGATAGTTGCCAGACAAAAGAATGTCAAGAGATTTTCCCTCGGTCTTCCAATAGCGGTCAGGTGAGTTACATCAACGGTCAAGTGGAATGCATGAGGAGCCACATGGGCACAACACCCTACGCTGTCCATCCTTCCACACTTACTGCGGACTGGCCTAGATTAATGATGAACAATGAAGCAGTTCTTAATGGGCAAGTTTCACAAGTGTTGGACCTCCCTTCTTTTCCAAAGCAGAGTGTCCATCTGACCTCTTGACCTCAACCACAAAGGAGTCAACCACAACGGAGGAACGTAGACTGATGAAAATATCAGACGACACAAGGAGGAAAGTAGTATCAATATCACAAAGCAAGAGGCATGAGACAAATATGGGTGCCAAAAGGATAGAAAGCACGGCCAGTTTTCAACAATGCAAACAATGAGAAGAAGAAGTTGAGGCAAAAGCAGAGTCAGTATCTGACATCTCCTCGAGCTTCTTCGACCTCATTGAAGCGTCCACAGGTCTGGATCGCCAAGAAGTACCTTATGAATCGACCCACACCCACGTAGATTTGGGTACCCAAATAGTGTATTATAGCTCAACACTCAAGCCATGTAACATATACCCCTCAGAAACCTCTTCACCCCCCACCACCACCATACCCAATATCATCTTTTGTCTCTCAGTAGTCACATACCACCCACTCAACAACTCTTAGGAAATGGATACCGAAACGTATCCAGATGTCTCCTCATGTACCGTTGTCTAACATTACTCCCACCCCGACTGAACACCATCCTTGTAATAACTCATTCACAACTAAACTTTGTACAAATCCACACACCATAACCCAACATCACTTGTAACAACATCTCATCAAGCAATGTATGCACTATCTTAAGCATGTAGATGTCTAGAGACCTGTATTAGTTTTGCAAAAAATTCATTCCATAAACCACCTCACAACACTGGGCTACACGGGGCTACACGGGTTACACATAGGTTATGGAAAGGGATTGTGGTCTCACTTTAATGGGATCATGATTAATTTCCATACTAGTGTGCTAATCTTTTGTAGCAGATGTTCTCCACATTCGCATCACTCATCATGCAGACAGAAGGACCATCAGAAGCTGGCCCCAGTGTACCCATGGTTAATATTGGCGAATTACTGGCGGAGCCTCATCCCACGGCTCAACCACTGGAATTTCAAGGATTCCCTAGACCAATGCCAATCGCTTGTTCAATTAGGGCACCCAAACCCTATGAGAACTTGAGGTTTGGCATAAGAGGCTAGCTCACATTGGAGAAAGAGCCCTCAAACAAACTAGTAGAGATCAGAGTGTACTTGGACCAATATCTCAAAGAAACACATGATATACAAGTGTAGTGCATGTGAATTTGTAAATCACACAACAACCATTAACTAAGATGGGATACATACATGGAGACCTTATGGATCTTGTTCACATTGATGTTTGGGGACTAAGCAAAGAATCTTCAATCTCAAGATCAAGGTACTATGTGTCATTTATAGATGATTGTAATAGAACTATTTTGTACTAGGAGAGAGAGAGATGATTTTCCACCCAACCAACCCCTCCAATATATAGCTCCAAGATCAAGGGAGTAAGTCCTTCTCAAGAGGACATGTGTACCTTCCATCACATGGGTCCCTAAGGTGTTCACATGGTTTCCAAGCTTAGGAAGTCACATGGCTTCTAAAAGAAGGCTAATTGGTTGCAACCAATTGGATTCAAAAAATTGTTGGTGATTATTTTTATACAATCATGTTGAACCCATAAAAGATATTAGTCAAAGTCAATCGTAGTCAAAGTCAACTACAATCAAAGTTAAAAGGTCAAAGTCAAATCAGTCAAAGTCAACATGGTTAAGGTCAAAGTGTTCGAAGTTCAGGTGTCAAAGTGCACAGGTAGTACACAATTAATTGTCCACAAAGGGTAAATTGGAGAAAGTAGATTGCAGGTTGCAGAGGTATTTCTCTAATTTCCCTAAGGTTCAAAGTGTTTTTAAAGTGTTTTGGAAGGTTCAGGTGAACCCTCCCTTATGTGCACAAGTGACGAATTAAAAGGCAAAATGTGAAGGTATGTGAAGTGGCAGCGTACAGAAAAGTGAAAGCATGGCCCCCCAATTAAAATTTTGTTTTAGTCTAAAGTCACTACAGGACAAAAGTGATCTCAGATCGGATGGAGGGGGAGAGTATTTTTCAAATGAATCTTCAGATTTTCTACATGACCATGGCATCAAAAGGCAATTCACTTGCAGGTATACATCTCAACAAAATGGGGTGGGAAAAAGGAAGAATAGATACATAGTAGAAGTGGCTAGATCTTTGTTAAATGGAATGAATGTTCCTCACTCTTATTGGGCTGATGCAACAAATACACCCCTATACATTATGAATACGTGTTAAACCTCATGAGTACATGGAGTTACACCTTATGAAGCTTGGTGTGGTAAGAAACCCAATCTTTCACATCTCAAAGTATTTGGTTGTGTGTGTTATGTTCACATACCTCAAGAATTCAGACACAAGTTAGACTCGAAGGCGGATAAGTGTATATATTTCTTGGATATTCTTCAGATCAAAAGGGTTTTAGATGCTATAACCCTTGCACCAAAGAGCTTAAGGTATCTAGGGATGTAATATTTGATGAGTTGCTGCCTTGGTATGGTAGCAAAGATGTGTTACATGTTGAGGATGCATATGAAGCCGAGAAGAAGTTCAAAAAGCAACAACAAAGCATGGAGATAAGTGGTCCAACCACTTCAAGCACACCATCAGAGGAGAGTACTACATTAGCTTGGCATGGAAGGACAAGGAATGAAGCTCATTCAAGTGAAGGAAGTAGCAAAGGAAAGGAAAAGGAAAATGACGAAGACCATCGATGGGTAGTGTAAGCCGCAGATTGGCATATTGTAATTCTCTATTTTTCATATATTGCACGAACCGAAGGTTGTTGCAAAGTGATGTATCTGTTTATCAACTAATGAAAAGACATTGTTGTGACTCTCCGATAACGACAAGCGGGATCGCCAGACTGTCTGTCTAGACGATTACGATCTGTGGAGACAATGTAGTACCATGTTCATAACAATGTAGTACCATGTTCATAAAATCTGAGTATTGTGGTTCTTACTTTGTCTAATTACATTAATTGGTGATTAACACAGTAAGGTTAAGTGCGGGTAATAAGTATGTGCGACGGTAACGAATATGCTAGTGTTACGTACTGTTAAAGTCTAACGAGAGTTTGATAGTAATTCATATTAATCAGAGCCTTGCGCATTAATGTACTGTTTATTGAGTAAGTTAATTGGGAAAATCAAGTTATAGGGTCTCTGATTTATCAGACCCCTACCACTCCCAAGAACTCGAAAGAACTTAAAATGCCTGTAATGAAGAAGTGCATTTTAACACTGGCATCGTCTGTGGGAAGGTGGCACATACTATGAATAATCAATAAGGTGGAGTAGTACGCAAGAGGTGTAGAGGTGATATATGCCGGTTACTCGGTCTGACGAGTCATACCCGAAGTACAGGAGAGACCAGCATCCCTGGACAGTACCAAATTTGCTAAGGAGACCCAGGGGCCAGAAGAGTAGGCCCATTAAGCATAGTTGTCAAAGGAACAGAGCCAATTAGTAGTGATCCTGGTAGAATTCCGATGACACAAGAGGAAATTCCGGTAGATTCCGATGTAATTTCAGTACATTCTGCAGAAGCTACAGTAACTTCAGAGTGTACAGGGACACAGTGCGCAGCTGACTTGACACCGTCTGGTTAAGATTCAAACTTTTCCGAAGATAAAGTGGTGTTACCTAGAGAGATCATTGCCGGTGAAAGAATACCCTGTTTTGGGGAAAGTTCGACAAATTTCGGTGACAGTTTGGTCCTAGTTGCAGGGAATCTATAGTTTTCCGGTGGCAGTGTGATACTTCCTGGTGAATCTTCATTTTGGACACCATTGTTTGAGGCAAATTTGCCTACCTAGGATACCCAAGCTGAGGATAGGCTCTTTGATTTGGAGATCCGTAAGAGATTGAACGCTATTTTCAAGCCGAAAAGTGAGCAGTCTGACCATACAGACTCCGAAGGACCAGAATTACCTCCTCAGAACTCAGGAGACAACCACGATACCACGGCTATCACCATGAGTGGTCAACAGCAGCAGCAACAGCAGCAACAACAACAACAACAGCAACAGCCCCTTCCACTGTGACCAGTTCCAACAGGGGTAACTTACACAAAGTTCGGTGGATTTCCAGGTGACAATTCTGATGCCCATGTACACACCTTTGAAATAAGTTATGCAGTCCTAAACCATCCACCAGACCCGACATAGAAGGCCATCGTGTTTCAGTCAACATTAGTCAATGAAGCAGCATGATGGTTAACACAGTATGATTTCAATCATTTTGTTACCTATGAGGCGGTAAGGGATGCGTTTTTACAAAGGTTCTGGTTGAAGAAAAGTCCTGTCGAAATCTTCACTTAAGTCTTGCAGAACAATAGGCAGAAGCCACACCAGACTGTTCAGGAATATGCAATGTTGTTTAGAACCCATCTAAGATAACTACCTTCGGCACATGCTAACCTACTTGATGATGTTATGACCCAGTGGTTCATTAACGATTTGACCCCACAACTACGACAAATTATGATCATCCGTTGTGTGGGTACTATGACACTGGATGTTGTTATAGCGATGGCCCTGCAACTAGAGCATAAGGTTGGAGGATTCACTGAAGACTTGGAATGGCTAAAAGCCAATAAGCATGGTATAAATGATCAGGCTAAACAGATGTATTGCACTAAGTGCAAAAATCTAGGGCATACCAGTGCGACCTGTGCCCTTAATCAGATGTATTGCGCCATCTGCAATACCACCGGACACTCAACCAAAAATTGTGCATATAATGCCAAAGTGAAGGGACGAGCAGCTATAAATGCAATTATACAGGAACTAGGATAGTCAGCAACTCACTATGTGCCACCGCAGATGCGGAATAATCAGTCGCAAGGTTATAGAACTTATCGGGGATAGCGGAGTACTAACTTCAATACAAATCGATGGGAGACAGGTACATCACCGGAAGGTACTTCTCTACCACCACCTCGATGTCACTTTTGTGGTGAGCTTGGCCACATCCGAAGATTCTGCAAGGATGCAGCCGAATATGATTAAAGAAAGAAAGAGCATCAAAATCCGATGGCCAACATGGTCTATATCTCACTAGTAGAATCGCAAGCAACAGTGGTCCAGACAAGATCCGGTAAGCAGTTGCAACCTGCAGCTGAGGTGTTTGAACCTAGCATCCATGAACAACATCGAATGTATACCAAAGCTAGCCAATGGACTGCTAAAGAGCCTATCGTGTTCCCCGATCCAATTCTAGTGACACAGGTTCCCCTGCCAAAGGTGAGAGCGCATGAACAAGACTGTACTGCAGTAATAGGAGAATCATCATCAGAATCGGTGAAGAGTACAACTCAAACAAAGCAGGTATGGGATATGCTCTCTAAGGCTTCAATTACACTCCCCTTGGGGCAGCTACTCGCCTTGGTGCCCAGAGTTAGGTAGTAGTTTCAGCAACAGGTTAGTCCTGGATCTCCTAGTACTCCGGCGACTGCAACAATACAACCGGAAACTGATTCTACGGTGGATCATTCAGTCCCCTTAATTACGGTATGGCATAAAAATCACAAGATTACGCAGGTGTTAATTGATGGTGGTTTCGGTGTGAACATAGCAACTGCAGCTCTCTACAAGAAGTTAGGGTGGACCCAAATCGAGCCCATTCAATTCTTTGTCAGAATGGCAGATCAATCCCGAGTTCATCCGGTGGGACTAGTAAGGAATATCCCGATTACTCTACAAGGCACCACGTTCAAAATGACTACAGGATTGGTCAGCATAGGAACTGACTTTCAAAGACAATCATCGTAAATATGTTGTCAAACTGGATGCAATTCAGTCCTACGAACTTCATGCCAGACCATATGTAGCAGAGCCGGTCCACATGTTGGATGGCTTATCCGATGACAAAGAAGAGATGTTTTTGCAGAACAATAAAGATCTAATTTCCTTAGGTACTAAAGATCTTCAAGCTATAGCAAACAACTGGAGTCCGACAGCTTGTTTGGTTGTCCCCGTGACCGGAAATGCAGATGGAGATGATAGTGTTGCTATGGATGGAGCCACCCTACATCATTTATTATAGTCAGGTGAAGATCCGGTGAAACCTCGTCAATTCTATGTCTCGGAAGACGAGTTAGTAACCTATAATTTGGGTGATGAAAGCAACCCGCGTCCACTTAAGATTAAGGCAGGATTGTCCGAGGCATTTCAAGAAGATTTGATCCGACTCCTGCGTGAGTTTTCTGATGTTTTTGCATGGGACTATCGTGATATGAAGGGTCTTGACCCGCGGATCTATCAACATCGTGTCGTGCTTAAACCAGAAGCGAAGCCAATTAAACAATCCAGTTACTGAATGAACCCTAATTATGCCGCGGAGGTCAAAGTAGAACTTGATCGGTTATTGAAGGTAGGATTCATTGTCCCAATCGAACACGCTAAATGGATCTCTCCGATTGTGATTGTTCCAAAGAAAAATAAACAGCTTCGAATCTATGTGGATTACCGGAAATTGAATGCGGCTACGGTACTTGATCCATTTCCTCTCCCCTTTCTCGACACAATGCTAGAGAGAGTGGTTGGGCATGAGATGTATTCATTTCTCGATGGTTATAGTGGTTATAACCAGGTGCGAATGGCAGAACAGGACATACCCAAAACAACTTTTATTACGAATTGGGATGTGTATGCTTGTACAGTCATGTGGTTTGGCTTAAGGAATGCTCCAAGCACATTTCAATAGTGTATGCAAGAAATTTTTTCACCTTACTTAACTACTTTTATGCAAGTATATTTGGACGACTTCTCCTTATTTGGCAAGATTGCAATGCACCTGTATCATTTACGGTGCTGCTTTGAGAAATGCAGTGAATACCGGTTATGCTTGAATCCGGCAAAATCTATGTTTGCGGTTGCTTGTGGCAAATTCCTTGGCCACATTATCTCTGCGCAAGGCATACAAGTTGATCCAGACAAAGTTGCAGCCGTGTTGTAGGCACTAGTCCCCATAACAGAAAAGAAAATATGCGATTCTTGGGACAAATTCGGTGGCATGGTCGCCATTTGCGGTGGTTAGCTCATTTAGCAATGCTACTTAATCGGCTTATGACTAGTACTCCACGATAGTTTGACTGGACTCCGGAGTGTCAAACTGCATTCGATCGTTTAAAAGGATTATTAACACAGGCCCCAATTTTGCAACCTCCTGATTGGGAACGCCCATTCCACGTCTTCATCAATGCCTCAGATATAGCAATTGGAAGCGTTTTAATGCAGCAAACTGATAAATGGTTCCGACCTGTATATTATGCAAGTCATCGACTAGCTCCTACTGAAAGGAACTATTCAGTGACCGAATGAGAATGTCTCGGTTTAGTGTACTCTGTGAAGAAATTCTGGCATTATTTGCTCGGCCAAAAATTCACCTTCCACGTGGATCATGCCGCCCTTCTATATCTGGTCCGACAGCAACATTTAGGTGGTCACTTGGCTCGTTGGATTTTATTGTTACAAGAGTTTGATTATGAAGTGATTCATCGACCCGACACCGCACATGCATTAATAGATTTTCTCTCTCGGTTGGATTGTCGTGAAGCTCCGGTGGGCATTGATGACACCACACCAGCAATTTACGTTACTACAATGGCTCGTGACGAATCTACAGACCCTCCTGTGCCACCTACCTACTATGATATGTTGTTAACTTTTTTGACTGAGGGATGTCTTCCCCCTCATACGCCTCCTGCTATGCGACGGAAAATTGCAGTTTACAGTCGCAGATATGGGTGGATTGTAGGACAGTTATACTACATGGATTATACTGGTGTCTTACTTCGCTGTATTCCACCACATGAAGTAAACTTAGTTATTGCTATGGCACATTCAATACCCTCCGATGGACATTTGGCAACAAATCTTACTCACCGGAAAATTTTGCAAAGTGGGCTTTGGTGGCCTACCATGTACAAAGATGTGACTCAGTTTGTGCAGCAGTGTGACACTTGTCAATGATCTGGACAACCATTAGAGTGCCACTTCTTTCCTTTACGACATGTATTACCTTTGGAACCTTTTTAGAAGTGGGGTGTTGATTTTATTGGACCAATCACACCTCCTGCGACCCTTAGCAATAATCGCTACATTCTGACCTGCATAGATTATGCTACCAGGTGGGCAGAAGCTTGGGCTTTACGGTCCGCTACAACTATTTTGGTGGCAAAATGCCTGATGAAGGATATTTTTCCGCGTTATGGATTACCTCTAGAACTTGTGACAGATCGAGGAACACACTTTGCTAACAATTTAATGCAATTACTAATGCACACTTTTCAAATTCTGCATAAATTCAGCTCACCGTACTATCCTCGTGCTAATGGCTTAGCTGAAAGTACCAACAAGACGCTGTTGGGTATGCTTCGCAAATTGATCGAATCACCAGAAAGATGGGATCAGTTACTACCTATAGTCTTATGGGCATACCGGACTACATACAAAGTTGCAACCGGACTGACTCCTTTCAGGCTTGCTTATGGGCTGGAAGCAATTGCACCGATGGAAATTGTAGTGCCCAGCTTATGCGTGGCCATCACTTAGAAATTGTTACACGAAAACTGTTTGTCATTTTTGTGAAGAGATGGATAAGTATGCGTTTGAAGATGAAGAGGTGTTGCAAAATCCTTGATCTACACCAGCCAAATGAGCTCCAGAAGTAGATGGTGGGCCCTTTTAGCTTGCCAATGGATGTATTAAACACCCTATGTACCTTGGAAGATCACTCTCAAAAAGATAGATCAAAACAGATAAGTTGGAGTTAGCTCAGAGAAGAAAACTTGCTATTCTTGGTTCATACACTTGTCCAGTGTTTTACATAATTCTCTGAGCACAGCAGCAATTAGCTTAATTCCTCTTGGGGAAGTCTAGTTAACTTAAAGAGCTAACTTTCAAGAGTAATTTCATCAGAAATAATAAACCACACACTGAGAATGAGTTTTAACAAGTGATGACATCATCCCGATTTTCACGGGCTGCTATAGAAATAGACCAGTGAGCAGAAAAATCAACATAACTCAAAATGTAGGAATCCAATGATTATGAAAAAATGTATGGTTATACTAGACAGTAATCTGAATGCAAAAAGCTTTAAATCACTGAATTTGGATAAGTAACCACTGAGATATGGCTCTGACACGATGAGTGAAAAAGTCGGGTACCTGACAGAGAAGTGAAGATGAACAGACCCTGTTGACTTCAAATGCACATAACTGAGGATTGAAACATCCAAATGACATGAAACTTTGTGAGCATTTAGTAGACTTATAGAGCTAACTTTACCAAGTTAAATCACGGAAAATGATGCACCAAGCTCAGAGAAAACATCTCTGCAAGCTGACTGAGAAAACTGAGAGTAATGGCAGTGAGTAGTACACTTCACAAGAACATGGAAAGATGAACTCAAATAATCATGAAAATGAAAGTATATTGCTTGTACAGTACAATGACTTACTGATACATATGTGTGCCTTGTAATCACACCTTGATATGGCATAAAGCTCAGCTCTTGGAGGTCTTCACATAGGTCTCTCTAACCACGACTAAAACTGCCATCTATTTATAGTTGAGTTTGGGAGGCTAACTTCCCTCAATCACTCTCCAATCAATCAATGATTGATTTGATTCTCTACCTACCACAAATCACGAATTTGTGGCTCCTCTTTCCATTCTTGATCATGTGGACTCAACCACTTAAGATTCTCTTACTTTTACATTAAGTAAACTCTCCAAAAAATTACAAGAGGTAGTTCACAAGTGAACTTTAAATAGTCTTCATTTTAAGGCTTTTTTTATGACTTTGTGGGACTCAAGCCAATACTTAGGCTTGTCATAGACTTGCTCCAATAGCTCCCCCTCAAGCCAAGTATGCTTGAGGTCTTCAATCTTCCAAGATTACTTGCAAACCTATCATAGCCTTGAATTTGCAAAGCTTTGTACCATCCAATGCTTTGGTTAGAATATCTGCACATTGTTGATGAGTAGACACATATGATATTTGAATCTCTTTGCTTAGAACCTTCTCTCATACATAGTGATAATGAACTTCAATATGTTTAGTCCTTGCATGAAAAATAGGATTAGCAGCCAAATGAATAGAACTCATATTGTCACCAAAAATAGTTGGAGTTCCAAACTCCAATCCAAGATCTTTGAATAATGTCTTCATCCACATAGCTTCTTGTGTAGCTATGGCAAGACCTCTATATTCAGCTTCAGTAGAAGAGAGAGCAACTGTGGGTTGCTTCTTGGATGACCATGAAATAAGCTTTGAACCTGCAAAGGTAAGATAACCTGAAGTGCTCCTTCTATCTTCCTTGGAGCCAGCCCAATCTGCATCAGAAAATAGCTTCAAACCTAAATCAGATACATAAGGATAATAAAGTCCTTCATTTATGGTTCCTTTGAGATACTTGAGAATCCTTTTGGCAGCATCCATATGTGGTTTCCTTGGTGTGTGCATAAATTGACTTAGCACACTCACACTGTAACATATATCTACTCTTGTCAATGTGGCATAATTGAGACTACCCACTAGACTTTGATATGATGTGATGTTCTCTATGAGTTCACCTTCATGTGAGCTCAATTTGTGATTGACCTCCATTGGAGTACCTGCAATCTTACAATCTTGCATCTTGAATTTTGCCAACATGTCCTTAATGTACTTCCTTTGAGTGAGAAACAAACCATGATCTTTGTAGACAACTTCCAAACCTAGGAAGTAGGTAAGTGAACCCAAATCACTTATCTTGAACTCTTCTCTCATCTGATCTTTGATCTTCTTCATACCATCTGCATCATTTCCTGTCAATATAATATCATCTACATATACACATAGGTAGATGACCTCGGAATTACTCTTTTTAAAAAAGAGTGAAGGATCTGCCTTGCTTGGTTGAAAGCCTTTGTCCTGCAAGAATGAAACAAGCCTGAAATTCCAAGCTCTTGGAGCTTGCTTGAGACCATACAATAAGTTTACACACATAATCAGGATAAACTTGATTCTCAAAACCAGGTGGTTGTGCCATATATACCTCTTCTGTTATCCAACCATTCAAGAATGCATTCTTTACATCTAGTTGAAGTATCTTCCAATTCTTGGAAGAGGCAATACTAAGCAAAACCCTAATAGTAGGCATCTTTGCCACAGGAGAGAAAGTCTCCTCATAATCAATTCCCTGAGTTTGTGCAAAGCCTTTTGCCACAAGCCTTGCCTTATACCTGTTAATTGAACCATCAGAATTCTTCTTGAGTTTATAGACCCATCTTGAGCCTATTACCTTCATGGATGAAGTCTTGGGCACTAAATCCCAAGTGTTGTTTTCCTCAAGTGCTTCAATCTCTTCCTTCATTGCATGCTTCCATTCTATTTTTGCTTTGGCCTCTTCGAATGATGATGGCTCCTCTTGGTTTATGTCCTGTGCTATGTAGATAGAATGTTTAGTTACTAATGAGGTGTCAAACCCATACCTTTCTGGTTTTTTCTTTTCCCTCATAGATCTTCTTAGGCCATGATGTGATGATTCTGCCTCATGTCCAAGTTCCTGCAATTTTGCTTTACCTTTAGATTTCCATGCTTTGATCTTTTCCATGTGAGATTCTTCATCATCCTCTGAGGTGTCTTGTTCTTCAATCTTTGATTGTTCTCTACCAAGCTTTGGAAAATCTTCTTCAAGTTCATATGGTAAATTGATCTTCCTGCATGAATCTTCATACCATGAATTGTTCTCATCAAAAACTACATCTCTGCTTACCAAGAATCCTTTGTTGGTAGGGTTGTATAACCTGTAGCCCTCTTGATTGTTGTCATATCCAATAAATACACACCTTTCTGCTTTGGATCCATCTTGCCTCTAACCTGTGAAGGAACATGAGCAAAAGCAATACATCCAAAAATTTTACAATGATCTAAGCTTGGTCTTCTTCCATTCCAAGCCTCATATGGAGTCATTCCATCAAGGGATTTTGAAGGCAACCTGTTAATCAAGTAAGTGGCTGTAGATACAGCCTCAGCCCATAAGTAATTAGGTAAATGCTTTTCATTTAACATAGACCTTGCAGCTTCAACAATTGTCCTATTCCTCCTTTTTGCCACTCCATTTTGCTCAGGAGTGTACCTTGTAGTTACCTCTCTTTTGATTCCTCTTTCTTGAAGAAAAGAATCAAAATCATGGGAGAAGTATTCTCCCCCTCCATCTGACCTTAGCCTTTTTAGTGATTTACCTGTTTGATTCTCCACAAGAGCCAAATATCTTTTGAAACATGAAAAAACTTCATCTTTGTGTTTCATAAAGAATAGGATAGTCCATCTGCTGCAATCATCAATAAAGGAAACATAATACCTTGATCCAGATATTGAAGCTTCCTTGCTAGGTCCCCATATATCTGTATGAACCAACTCCAAGAGATCTCCATGCATATAACCTTTCTTCATGAATGGTAACCTGTGAGACTTTCCAAATTGACATGCACTACACTTATAAATCATATGTTGTTTTGACAAATTAGGAAGTCCAAGTACACTTTGGTCCCTGCAGATTTGCTTTAATGACCTTTCACCAATATGTGCTAACCTTTTGTGCCATACTTCCAATTCTGTGAGTGTCTGACTACCATAATTAAAGAGAGCAATGTTTCTAGTGTCCTGTAATTCAAATGTGAACAATCTACCTGTCTTTTCACCTTTTGCAATTCTTCTGAATCCTTGACTTGGATCTTCAACAAATGCTCCTGCTTTTGTGAACCTGACTTGCAACCCTTTCTCTACTATCTGCCCAACACTTATCAAATTCTTTGTAATGGTAGGGACATAGAGTATCTTACTGAGTAGGTTGATGTTTCCATCAGGTGCTTTGACATTGCCTATTTTCTCCACAGGATGTTTTGTATCATCTCCTATTTGTACCTCATGCTTATTCCTTGGATCTTCTAAATCTGATAGGAGTGCCACATTTCCTGCCACATGATTTGAACAACCTGAATCTATGTAGAAAACATGCTCATCAGATTTACCTTGTGGCATAGCCATGTTCATGATCAATAATGAATCCTCTTTGTTTGAGTCTTCTGTGTAGTTATTGTAGTCTCTCCTTCCTTTGTAGCCTCCTTGATAGTTTGAATGATTGTAGTTGTTGTAGTTGCCATGGTAGTTGTTGAACCTTCCTCTTGAGTATCCATAACTTCCTCTATTGTATCCTCTGCCTCTTTGATTCCTGGAATTCCTAAAGCAATTTTCAGTTGTATGATTAGTTAATCCACAAATAGAACATGAGTTGGAGTCTTGGGATCTCCCCCTGCCTTGTCTACCTCCTCTTCCTCTACCTCTGCCATGTCTTCCTCTACCTGCATAGTTAGCTTGATATGTACCTGCTTCATCATCCACTTTCTTTGCCTTTCCTTTGTTATCTTTAGACTTGCTTTTATCCATGTATAAAGCAAAAGATTGATTACCTTTAGAGCTTTCTCCATTTTTGATAAGCTTTGCCTCTTGAGTAAGTAGTTGTCCAATGAGTGTGTTGAAATCAGGTACATGCATGTCCATGTACAAATCCATAGCTGTGGTGAATGCTTCCCACTTATCATCTGCCTTCAAGCCATTGATGACCTGCCTTACAATTTGCTCTTCATCTATTACCTCTCCAATGCTTCCCAACTGATCCGCTATGTCCTTGAGCTTTGTGACAAAATCAGTCACATTTTGTTTGGGAGCCTTCTTGAGAGTTGTGAAATCCAGCCATAGTTGATGCTTCCTAGCTTTGGTACTTGAAGAAAAGAAAGCTTCAAGTGCATCCCACACTTCCTGAGATGTCTTACAACTTCTAATGTGAGGCAACAAAAAATCTGAGATAGAGTTGAGGAGATAAGACCTTGCAAGTGCATCCTTGGAGCACCATGTGCTCAATCTTTCTTGCTCTTCTTGTGTTGGTTGACTTTTGTTCCTGAAACTTAGCATAACTTCATCTCCAGCCACATAACCATATAAACTTCTACCTTGGAGATAAGCTTCCATCCTTAATGACCAAGCTGAGTAGTTAGCTCTCTCCAATTTGTCAATTGATGAAGGAAATCCATCTGCCATGTTGTCCAACCTTGCTCTGATACCACTGTGAAGAGATGGATAAGTATGTGTTTGAAGATGAAGAGGTGTTGCAAAATCCTTGATCTACACCAGCCAAATGAACTCCAGAAGTAGATGGTGGGCCCTTTTAGCTTGCCAATGGATGTATTAAACACCCTATGTACCTTGGAAGATCACTCTCAAAAAGATAGATCAAAACAGATAAGTTGGAGTTAGCTCAGAGAAGAAAACTTGCTATTCTTGGTTCATACACCTGTCCAATGTTTTACATAATTCTCTGAGCACAGCAGCAATTAGCTTAATTCCTCTTGGGGAAGTCTAGTTAACTTAAAGAGCTAACTTTCAAGAGTAATCTCATCAAAAATAATAAACCACACACTGAGAATGAGTTTTAACAAGTGATGACATCATCCCGATTTTCACGGGCTGCTATAGAAATAGACCAGTGAGCAGAAAAATCAACATAACTCAAAATGTAGGAATCCAATGATTATGAAAAATTGTATGGTTATACTAGACAGTAATCTGAATCCAAAAAGCTTTAAATTGAATTTGGATAAGTAACCACTGAGAAATGGCTATGACACGATGAGTGAAAAAGTCGGGTACCTGACAGAGAAGTGAAGATGAACAGACCCTGTTGACTTCAAATGCACATAACTGAAGATTGAAACATCCAAATGACATGCAAATTTGTGAGCATATCGTAGACTTATAGAGCTAACTTTACCAAGTTAAATCACTGAAAATGATGCACCAAGCTCAGAGAAAACATCTCTGCAAGCTGACTGAGAAAACTGAGAGTAATGGCAGTGAGTAGTACACTTCACAATAACATGGAAAGATGAACTCAAATAATCATGAAAATGAAAGTATATTGCTTGTACAATACAATGACTTACTGATACATATGTGTGCATTGTAATCACACCTTCATATGGCATAAAGCTCAGCTCTTGGAGGTCTTCACATAGGTCTCTCTAACCACGACTAAAACTGCCATCTATTTATAGTTGAGTTTGGTAGGCTAACTTCCCTCAATCACTCTCCAATCAATCAATGATTGATTTGATTCTCTACCTACCATAAATCACGAATTCGTGGCTCCTCTTTCCATTCTTGATCATGTGGACTCAACCACTTAAGATTCTCTTACTTTTACATTAAGTAAACTCTCCAAAAAATTACAAGAGGTAGTTCACAAGTGAAATTTACATAGTCTTCATTTTAAGGCTTTTTTTATGACTTTGTGGGACTCAAGCCAATACTTAGGCTTGTCATAGACTTGCTCCAACAATTTTGGTTGGACGTACTCAGAGCTTTGGATGAACATCACTGGGAAAGTTTGCTGGTTCTTCAAGAAGTGCGGTTGCGGCAAGCCCATACCCATGATCGGTATCTCAAGACTCCAGTTTTTACGATGGATCAACTTGTCTTATTTTATAATGCTAAATCCAATCTTGCTGCTGGGAAATTTAAATTACGGTGGTTCCGTCCTTAGCGGATTAGTGAACAAGTGGGACCAGCTACTTTTCAGTTGACTACCTTGACCGGAGTTCCTCTTCCTAAAGTGATCAATGGTTCAAAGTTGTAGCCGTATCACTAAGTGCCTGATTCTCACTGGCGTGTTCTTTGTTTTTCCGCGTGTCACTTACTTTCTTTTTATTTTTGCATGTTGGTTGAATGAAGATCGTAAAACTCCTCGTTTTGCTACCTCATCATGATTAATCGTCGTCTGTGTTATTGATTCTGCTCATGCATGTCCGCCATAATTATGAAGATTATCATCTCAATACCGCACGATGATTAGTGTTTTTTATCGCCCCCGTTGTCGAGTATCTACTTAATCTTCTTCTTTTCCCTGTTAATCGCTATTGTATCTGTGTGCTCTGTGCATTGTGTTTCCTGTGTTTGCCGTGTATTCGTGTTCTTGTGATTTCGTGTGCACGTCATGGAGGCTCTAGCTAATTTTTCTACCTTCTGTGATGGACTTCCTCCTAATATGAGTGAGTTCTTGCATGTCCAAGGCCTGTCGAACTTCGCTGAATTGCCTTGGCATTCAGTGGAGTGTCACCCTTATTACCTACAGATTATTGCTGCCATCGCTGCTACACCTGCTACAGAGCAGAGTTGGCCAATTACCTATTTACGGTCTCACGTCGTAATTACGTTAGCATCATTCACTCCAGCTTTTCGTCTTTCTATGGAAGGATTAGAGAATGGTCCTCTCCTTTTGATAGCCACCATGATCGATTTATTCCCACGGCACTCATCCAATGAGTACGCCATCTTGTGTCGCCCTGATCCTGAAGGAACCGCATTGCAATTCTTAGCTGCCATATTGAATTTACAGAAACGTACTTATGGGATTTCACGCCCATTTTATTCGATGATTGACATGGCTTCTCGTGAGCCTGTTAATTTCGCCTCGTTCTATTTCTGGCACATTCACCGAGAATGCGTTACGGTCATTAAACATGTTAATAAGGGTGATATTCCACGTTCTCGCCTTCCCCATATACTTACCTGTCTTTTTTTGGTACTCCAAGCCGCACAACCGCCTCCAACCGCTCCCATCTTGTTCCATGAAGATTCTGTTCAAGTGCTCGAAGATGAAGAAGAGGAGGATGAAGATCATTTCCAACTTCTTCACCAAAAACGCACCCTCATAAGCCCGTCGAAGAGCCAGGTGCAAGGTTCCACTGCTGGAAATGAAGAGGAAATTTTCCATGATACTGCCACCTCAATTCACCTGACTCGTCTACCTAGTCTTCTCCCATTCGGCAACAAGAACACAGTGCATCCACTGCTAATTCCAAAGAAAGCTCTTCTCGGGCGGATTCTCAGCACTCGATTCCAGAAGATGTGCAAGTTATTGTTGCGGAGATTATCGATGAAGTGCTCACTCTGGTGAATTCTGTCACTACTAGAACTGAAGCAACAATGCAACAGACACCCAGTATTGTGTTGCTACCTATCATGAATACTGTTGCACCCATTTTTCCTAGTCAACCTATTGCCCCTAAAGCACCAAATTCTTCATCCTCTTCGCCTAATTATTCTCCACCATTTTATCATCACCTCTTATCACCCTCTTCATCCCAACCACTTCCTCCTCTTCTTCCTCTGGTTCCCATGTTTAAGGAATTAGAGTCTATGGGTCGAATGCTCATCCAATTTTCACAGCAACTCCCGATGCAACTCAGAATGGTCACTGATAATATTCGTCAAGAATTGTAGCATAAAGTTGATATCTTAGAAGCAGATATTACTCCACTACAGGAAGAAGTTGATGCAGTTAAGGCAGACAATCATGGCCTACATTTACACATTCAACAACTTCAAGATCAGCTAGCACAGAAAGATGCTTTGCTATGTCAAAAGGATACAGAAATCAGCACACTGAAGCAAGAACTCATTGATAAAACAGATGCAATGACTGCCATAGGAAATGAATTGCATAGCACGTGGGAAGCATACAATGTATTAAAACATCTCTGGCCAGCAATGTAATTAAAGCTGAGGTAGAACTTCATAAAACTACCGAAACCTTATTCAAGCGTGATCAAGAGTTACAAGAAGAGCTTGGTAGATATCTCAAATTGAAGAAGGAATTTGAAGGAGTGCAGAAAGAAATAGACGCCTACTACAAAACCATGCAGTTCCAGTCTGAAGAACTGGAGAGAAGAGAAAAGCAATTAGGTGTTCAAGCTGACAGACTCTCAAGGGTAGATGATCAGATCAATGAGATGCGATTGCGCCGAGATGCAACACTGGCAAATGATTTCTACCTGCAAGAGGCCTTTTTGCAGACACAGGCTGAAATTTTGATGAGTCAAGTAATTGTGGCACGTTCAGTTAGAACTGATGCTTAGCTCGTAGAATTGGAGACCGTAAGAAAGATGTTGGACTCGCTGAAACAGAAGATTTCCAGAACTTTTAAGTTAGCCAGAACCATGTATATACAGGGTATCGTAGATGAGCCCTAAATTTTGTTTCCATTGCGGGTTCAAGTCCACCGTGCGTGCCAGTGTAAGCCGTTGGATTGGCATCTTGTAATTATCTATTTTCCATATACTGCACGAACCGAAAGGTCGTTGCGAAGTGATGTATCTGTTTATCAACTAATGAAAAGACGTTGCGGTGACTCTCCGGTAACGACAAGCGGGATCGTCAGACTGTCTGTTTGGGTGATTACGGTCTATGGAGATGATGTAGTGCCGTGTTCTAAAATCTAAGTATTGTGGTTCTTACTTTGTCTAATTACATTAATTGGTGATCAACACAGTAAGGTTAAGTGCGGGTAATAAGTCTGTGCAACCGTAACGAATATTCCGATGTTACGTACTGTTAAAGTCTAACTAGAGTTTGACAGTAATTTGTATTAATCAGAGCCTTGTGCATTAATGTACTATTTATTGAGTAAGTTAATTGGGAAAATCAAGTTATACGGCCTCTAATTTATCAAACCCGTACCACTCCCAAGAACCCGAAAAAACTTAAAATGCCTGTAATGAAGAAGTGCATTTTAACAGTAGACATGGAATCTACAAGTGATGAAGATATGGAAAAATTAGAAACTCTAGGATTTAAAGCATCTAAACAAAGGAGGAGGAGATGCCTACCACCTAATGGTGAGGTAAGGTCATCCAATAGGGTTAAATACACTGTTCAAAGGTTACTTATGATTCATTCATTGCAAGACACTATGCCTACATGAGTCAAGTTATAGCTTGTGAAGAACCTTTTTTGAAGAAGAAAATAAGCATAGGGAATGGATTGAAGCCCTAGAGGAGGAGGTCAAAGCACTTGAAGAAAATGATACTTGGTCATTGGTGCCAAGAACAAAGGACATGAAAGTCATTGGCAACAAATGGGTGTACAAGGTAAAGAGGCATGCAGATGGGAGCGTCTCTAGGTATAAAGCAAGGCTGGTTTCCAAAGGTTTTGCTCAAACCTATGGCTAGACTTTGTGGAAACATTTAGCACAGTAGCTAAGATGTCCACCATCAGAAAATTGATTGCAATTTTAGCCTCAAAAGGTTGGAAGATGTACCAGTTGGATGTGAAGAATGCTTTCCTAAATGGAGAGCTTGAAGAGGTAGTCTTCATGGACCAGCCCCAAGGCTTTGAAGATGAGAGGTTTCCACATTATGTATGCAGACTAAAGAAGGCTCTTTATGGACTCAAGCAAGCCCCAAGAGCTTGGAACCAAAGACTTGCGGACTACTTAGTAAAATGTGGATACAATCAGAGTCATGCAGACCCATCACTCTTTGTGAAGAAGGAAGGTAGCAAAATTGTTTTCATTTGTATATATGTTGATGATTTGATCATTACACGGGATGATGAAGCCAACATCAAGGACATAAAGAGGAAGCTTGGATGTGAATTTAAAATCTCAGATTTAGGGATTTTAAGGTACTTCCTTGGGATTGAAGTACTATATAAAGAGGAAGGTATATACTTGATGCAAAGGAAATACATTCTTGATCTTTTGAAGAAGTTTGGCTTGTGTGATTGCAAGCCCATTTCAAATCCATTAGAAGTAAATTTTAAACTAAGTGCTCATGAAGGTGAAGAAGTTAAGGATGTGACAATGTATAGGTCAATAATTGGTTCTCTCTTGTATGCTACTATGACAAGACCTAATATTGCACATGTAGTTGGAGTGTTATCTCAATTTTTGCAAGCACCAGGAGTACCACATCTTGTTGCAGCCAAAAGGGTACTTAGGTACCTCAAAGGATCAGTGAATGAAGGTCTATATTATCCATTTGATGATGGATTAAATGTACAAGCTTATTACGATGCTGATTGGGCAGGTTCCAAAGATGATAGGAGGAGCACTAGTGGATATGTTATCATGCTAGGGAAGAAGACCATCTCATGGATGTCAAAGGAACAACCAATTGTGGCTCTTTCATTGACCGAAGATGAGTATAGAGGCTTAGCACAAGTCTCATGTGAGATTATGTGGCTCAAGAAGTTGTTTGTTGATCTTGATTTGCAGGTTAAGCAAGTACCTATTTTTTGTGACCACCTCAGTAGCATATGCTTGGCTCAAAATCCGGTGTTCCATGCAAGGTCGAAGCATATAGAAGTGCATTACCACTTTATTTGAGAGAAGATCATGTCAAAGGATGTCAAGGTGGATCATGTCAATACAAAGGACCAATATGCAGATATGTTTACCAAAGCATTGGATGGAGTAAAGCTACAACACTTCAAGGCATGCATTGGAATGAAGGAGCTAGGCATTTAGACTTGAGGGAGTGTGTTGAAAATCGAGTCTCAATCATGCAAAAATGCTCAACCACGAGTTTTGCAAGTGGAACAATCAAAAAGGAGGACCCGAAGTGGTGGAATAAAGTTAGAAGATCCACCAAAATCATCAAATTCAAATCTCATCAAATCAGCCACCAAAAAGTGCACCTAAACTGATAGGTGGGTGGTTAGCTAGATTGTAGGAAAAGTAAAAGTCTATATAAGCATCATCGTGCCTTTGTTTCTTGAGTTGTATGCATTCCACGAGTTTCCCACTTAGTTTAGTGAAGTCATAAACTCCAGCAAGCAGCCCCCGTGCTTGCTTACCTCATTTTCTCATGATTTTGCTCTGTAGTATCTAGAGGTGTAGTTAGGATTTTCTAAATCCGATTGTACCAGAGTGCAGAGCATTGTTTGCTCTATCATTGTACTCATTTTTTGATTTCAAGCTTCACTTGGTTTCTCATATTGTGCTCTAAACTTTGCCAAAGTTTCAAGTTATTTGGCTGAGTGAGTTGTGAGAAATTGCCAACTTTGTGAAGGTATATCTCTGCACATAGGAAGACAGTGTTGCAAATAGGTAGCCTGTTTTGCAGAGGGTGCTTCTCCCAGTTGGAATATCTATTTGGGATGATTTAAAGCTTTTTGGATAGATCTTATAGTATTATACAAGTCTGCGAAATTTCATTTTATGTCTCTGTACTGGTGCAGAGAAAAGTTCAGAACAGTGAGCATATATCACTGTTTGTGGACCTAGTGGAGGGCAACCATCTTCCATTTTTGCATTCGGGTGTTATAATCATCCCCCATCAACCTTAATGTGCTTGGTCTTTGCATGATAGACCAAATTCTTAGCCAAAGCAATGACACTCTGACTATCACTGAGCAAATGAGGTACATGCTGAGGTAAACCCATAGCACAAGCTAGATGAGAAAGCCACAATGCTTCCTTACATGCCTCAGTTGCTGCAACATACTTTGCTTTTGTGGTGGAAACAACTGTACATTCTTGAAGATGAGATCTCCAAGAGATAGCACCTCCTGCAAGATGAAAAATGTACCTTGATGTAGACTTATGATTGTCTACACGACCAGCATAGTTAGAATCTATGCCAATAAATGGATGCTTTACCTCTACCTAAGCATAGACACTTGTCCTTAGTGCCACTTAGATATCTCAAAATCATCTTGACCGCATCCCAATGTTTCTTCTCAGGATTAGACATATATCTGCTCACAACTCTCATTGCAAATGCAATGTTTGTTCTCGTACCTACCATATCATACATGAGACTACGAATAGCAAACTGATAGGGAATTTCGGTCACGAATTCCTTTTCCTCATCTAATTTGGGGAAATCATCCTTGATCAATTTCACATATGTGGGTAAAGGTGTACTCAATGCCTTTCCACCTTGCATATTGAACCTGTGAAGTACTTTGGATATGTACTCACTTGCGACAAGTATATGCATCTATTACTCCTATAACGAGTAATGTGCATGCCAAGAATATGTTTGGCATCCCCCAAATCATTCATATCAAATGTCTATCTCAACTTCTTTTTGAGAATTGACAAGTCATAAGAGGACTACCCAACAATAAACATATCATCGACATAAAGTATTATGCATATCAAGCTACCATCTGAACATCTCTTTTTGTAGAGACAATGATCCTCACTGCTTCAAGAATAGTCTTGAGAGTTCATGAAAGCATCACAATTTTGGTACCATTGTCTAGGTGACTGTTTAAGTCCATACAAGCTCTTCTTGAGCTTACAAACTAGACTTTCCTTGCCAAGAACTACATAACCCTCTGGTTGTTCCATATAGATCTCATCTATAAGATCTCCATGCAAGAAAGCAGTTTTCACATCCATTTGGACTAGCTCTAAGTGCTCCATTGCAAGGAATCTGTTAGACGGCCGCCGAATAAGGACAAATGTACTAGGACAGGCGTCTTAAATGTAAAAGAACCTTTCGGGGAATGCGCACGTAACTAAAGATTCGTGCACCCTTGTAAAAAAAATCCTCTATATAAGGCAGAGTGGCCGCGCGCCCCCCATTTTTGGGAATTGCAGTGTATTGTTTGAGTGAGCCCCGTGTTGAGGATTGTAAACGTATTGTTTGAGTGTGTATGTTGTTGAGAAGGTTATTCCTGCTCTGTTCTGTTCTGTTCTGTGCTTCGTCTAGTCGTTATTCCTGCTCTGTTCTGTTCTGTTCTGTGCTTCGTCTAGTCGTTAATCCTGCTCTGTTCTGTTCTGTTCTGTGCTCCGTTTAGTCGTTAATTCGCACCTTAATACAGAGTTACGAATCAGTTGTATTGTGAATCTGTTCGGTAATGGCTGAGTGTGTCTCTGAGAGTTATCAAGTGCAGTGTGTTGTTTGTCAGTTCTTCGGCGAAGCAAGGGAATGTGAAAAGTAGTCCTGAACTGTTTGCCTGTTAGCGTTTTCTGTAAGTGATTAAATTCGATACAGTAGTCTACGTTCACTGTTGATTCTGATCGCAGGAAGACTAGTATCTATAATGGTCTGAAGGTGAGTAGGACACCGTTAAGTCTGTGGCTAGTCGTTTGTTATTAGGAGATTGGTTGTTCGAGTTTAGCATACAATGAGTTTTCATAACTTCAAGGTATAGATGTCTGGTTGGTATACCTGTCTGTTCTGAAGAAGTACGTATTAGGTGACCTTCGTTATTGAAGTATATTTTGCTCCGAGAACAAGTAAGCGGACTGCTGCCCAGATAGCTATGGCAGGATCAGTTCTGAAGTTCTAATTCCAGTACACTGAACAGTTTTCAGTTGTTCACAGTTGGGCACTGAGCTAAGACACGAGAGAGCATTTATGATTGTGTGATAAGTTGGGAAAATAGTACACGGCCTCTGTCTAGCAGACCCCTACCACTCCCAAGGACCAACGTGGCTACGAGTTAAGTTACTTTTAAGCTTCACAATAGTAGTAACCTGCATACGGAAAAGTCGTTCGTCAGGGACTCCCAACCTCCTAAAGTATTGGAGTCCGAAATCAGAATCTGTAGCATGTTAACATTTAACATTTGGCGCCGTCTTTGGGAAGGTGACCTCTGATTGCCAGTTATTTGTGGGAAAGTGGCATTAGAGAGCCAACTGTTGTCAGAAGCAAACATTCAGTTAACATTTGATTAACTAGCAGTAGCAACAGACCCAGATTGTTGCAAACTGCCCAGATAGTGTTACTGCGCAATGATACATGCCGGTTACTCGCTCTGGCGAAACGTATCCTAAGAACCGTAAGGCTGAAGCATGTAAAGCGCTAAAGACAGCCTTGAGAGAAGAAGGCATAACTCGATCTGACCCAGTGGTCAAGCAAATTGAGAACGTTACGATTGATTCCGGTCATATTCCGGTGGAACGATCAACGCCCTTGGTACATTCTGGTGCTACTTCGACCCAGCCTATCGAAGATATAGTAATTTCAGAATCTACCAAGACGCCGTTACAAAACCAGTCTAGACTCAGAGTTATATACGATCAGAAACCCTCTAGGAAAAGAGATCGGTAAAAGCGGAAAAACACTGCATTCTGGCACAATTTCGGTTCATTCCGGCGATATTCCGGTGATAGAATCTCCAACTGCCGGCAAAGGCTTAGCATTTTTTGCGGAATCCTCAGCCCAACCAGCGTGCTTGGAAGAAAGATTTTGGATATTGGATATCCAGAAGGAAGGAAAACTCTTCGAAGCAGAAGTCTGACGCATTCTAAGTAAAAACAGCACACCGGAAGGCACGCCATCCGGCGATACAAGTTCTGATAGTTCTACCTATCAACCTCAAGATACAGAAGGAAGGCCTAATACACTCACAATGAATGGACAACAACAGCAACAACAGTTATGTCAACCAAGGCCGCCTCCAACAGGAGTAACAAACACGAAATTTGGTGGATCCCCAGGAGATGATCCGGATGCTCACGTACGCACTTTCGAGATAAGCTATGCAGTTCTTAACCATCCACCGGATCAGGCGTATAAGGCCATCGTTTTTCAATCCACACTGGTTAATGAAGCAGCTAGATGGCTTACGGAATACGATATTAATCATTTCGGTACCTATGACGCAGTACGAGACGCCTTTCTGCAACGATTCAGGCTAAAGAAGAATCCCACCAAAATCTTTGATTATTTACAGAACAACCGACAGAAGGCAAATCAGACTGTCCAGAAGTATGCTACACTCTTTAGAACACACTTACGACAGATACCACAGGCCCACGCTAACTTACCTGATGGTGTCATCACTCAGTGGTTCATCAATGGCTTAACCCCATAACTGAAACAGATCATGATCATAAGATGTGTCGGAGCTATGACGATGGATGCAGTCATTGCCATGCCTTTGCAACTGGAATCCAAGGTCGGTGGATTTACAGAAGATCTAGAGTGGTTAAAAACCAACAAAACTATGGCTGAAGACATAACCAGACAAGTATACTGCATCACATGCAAAAATTCAGGTCATACTAGTGCCAATTGTGCACTAAATCAAACGTTTTGCGCTATCTGCAACACTGCCGGACACACCACCAGAAACTGTGTTTACAACGCTAGAATACAGGGAACAGTAACGGTCAATGCAGTTATACAAGAACATGGACAACCAGCGAATCACTATGTGCCTCCGCAATTGAGAAACAATCAACCACAAGGATATCGGAACTACCGAGGATAGAGGAACAACAATTTTAATACAAACCGCTGGCAGAACGGACCACCACCGGAAAATCCCAATCTACCACCACCACGCTGTCATTTTTGCGGCAAATTTGGACACATCAGAAGATTTTGCAGAGATGCAGCTGAGTATGATCAAAGGAAGAAGGAGCGACAAAACCCAATGGCCAACATGGTACAAATCACATCAGTAGAAACACAGACTACTACAGTCCCGACCCGATCCGGTAAACAACTGCAACCGGCAGCAGAAATATTCGAACTTGGGATACGAGAACAACATAGGATATATGAAAAGGCTAGTCACTGGACCGCAACAGAACCACCAGTGTTCCCAGAACCTATTCCGGTGACCCAGGCTTCGTCAACAAAAGAAGGAACGCAACAAAAGGAGGCAACAGCGGAGCCATCATCAGCAATAGACATAATAGCAAATACTTCTGCATCAGCGAAGACCTCAAGTTTAAAGGAGGAGGACAACCAATCTCAACAGGCCTGGGAAGTTTTATCTAAAGCGTCTATCACTTTGCCTCTAGGCCAACTTCTGGCATTAGTACCTAGGATTCGACAACAGTTCCAGCAACAGTTCAGTCCGGTGCCTTCTTGTATTCCGGCAACAGCAGCAGTTCAACCGGAACATGATTCAACGGTTGACCATTCAGTCCCCTTGATTACAGTATGGTATAAGAATCATAAAATTACGCAGGTATTGATTGATGGAGGCTCTGGTGTTAACATTGCGACGGCAGCTTTATGCAAAAGGTTAGGATGGACCGAAATCGAACCAGTTCAATTTTTTGTCAGAATGGACTTGTGCGGAATGTACCCATTACTTTACAAGGTACAACCTTCAAAATGAACTTTGTTATACTAGATCTGCCGGAATCCACTTTGGATTACAACCTTCTGTTCGGCCGACCTTGGCTGAAGCATGCGAAGGTAATACAGGACTGGTCTGCACAAGAGCTTACATTCAAAGATGCCAAACATAGGTTTGTGGTCAAATTAGATGCTATACAACCTTGCGAACTCCACGCCAAACCATATTTTGCTGAACCAGTCCACATGTTAGATGGGCTATCAGATGATGAAGAAGAGGAATTTCTGAAGAGTAACGCTGATTTAATGTCTGTAGGAACTGTTGATCTACAGTCCGTTATAGATAACTGGAACACTTCAGTTTGTACAATAGTACCTATCACCAAAAAAGCTAAGCAGGAAGATACTGTCCCAACACATGACGATGAATTACAATCGCTGTTCAAGTCAACAGACGATACAGAGAAACCACAACAGTTTTATGTCCCCGAAGACCAGTTGACCACGTACAATCTAGGAGACGAAGATCATCCGCGACCTGTAAAGATGAAGCAAAACTTACCGGAATCATTTAAAGCTGACTTGATTCGACTTCTTCACGAATTCTCAGACATCTTTGCATGGGATTACAAAGATATGAAAGGATTAGATCCGCGCATCTATCAGCATAGAGTTATGTTGAAGCCTGAAGCTAAACCGAACAAACAGCCCGGCTACCGGATGAATCCCAATTATGCATCACAGGTAAAAGCCGAACTTGATAGATTATTAAAAGTTGGATTCATCGTACCAGTAGAACACGCCGAATGGATTTCACTAATTGTGATCGTGCCAAAGAAAAATAAGCAACTACGAATCTGTGTAGACTACCGGAAATTAAACACCGCAACAGTACCAGATCCTTTCCCGATCCCCTTTTTGGATACAATGCTCGATAGGGTAGCAGGTCATGAAATGTATTCATTCTTAGACGGATACAGTGGTTACAATCAGGTTAGAATGGCCGAAGCAGATATACCAAAAACTGCATTCATTACCAATTGGGGTGTCTTTGCTTGTACGGTAATGTGGTTTGGATTGAGAAACGCACCAAGCACATTTCAAAGATGCATGCAGGAGATTTTTTCTCCTTATCTTACTTCATTTATGCAAATATATCTCGATGATTTTTCAATTTTCGGTAAGATGATAGCCCACCTGTTCCATTTACGGTGCTGCTTCCAGAAATGCAGAGAATATAGACTTTGTCTTAACCCAACCAAATCTATGTTTGCGGTTTCGTGTGGCAAACTACTTGGTCATATTGTATCTGCCCAAGGTATCCAAGTAGACCCAGATAAGATTTTGGCAATTTTAGAAGCCCTAGTACCCGCTACTCCAAAAGAAGTAATGCGTTTCATGGGTCAAGTACGGTGGCATGGCAGACACTTACGGTGGCTTGCTCATCTGGCTGTACCACTGAACAAGCTAATCACAAAAACTCCCCGACAGTTCGAATGGACTCAAGAATGCCAAACTACATTTGATTGACTCAAGTATTTATTGACGAAGGCCCCAATCTTACAACCACCGGACTAGGACAATCCGTTCCATGTTTTTGCCGATGCTTTAGATATTGCGATTGGCAGTGTTCTGATGCAGCAAACAAATAAGTGGTTTCGCCCCGTTTATTATGCCAGCAGAAGGCTTGCACCTACAGAAAAGAACTATTCTACCACCGAAAGGGAATGTCTAGGATTGATTTACTCGATCAAAAAGTTCAGACATTATCTACTAGGCCGGAAATTCACCTTCCATGTGGATCATGCTACCCTCGTCTATCTAGTAAGACAGCAGCATTTAGGTGGACGATTAGCACGATGGGTGCTGCTCTTGCAGGAATTCGATTATGAAGTCATCCACCGACCCGGAAATGCACATGCCTTAGTAGATTTCTTATCTCGCCTAGATTCCGGTGAAGCCCCGATAGGCATAGATGACAGGACTCCAGCGATCTATAGTTCTGAGCCACTGACTGAGGAAACTGCGGAATCACAAGCACCACCTACATATTACGATCATATTCTAACTTTTCTCACCGAGGGATGCTTTCCATGCGAGACAGCCAAGGCAGTTCGAAGAAAAATTGCAGTTTTTAGTCGCCGATTCCGGTTAGTTGCGGGATAACTATATTATGTAGATCACATCGGAATCCTACTCCGCATGAAATTAACTCAGTCATCACGATGGCTCACTCGACCCCTACCGGTGGTCACTTTTCCACAGATTTGACTCACCGGAAAATTCAGCAAGCAGGCCTCTGGTGGCCAACTATGTACAGCGATGTGGCCCAATCTGTCAAACACTGCGATACCTGTCAAAGGTCTAGACAACCACTGCAACGACACTTCTTTCCCTTGCAGCCTATTATGCCACTTGAACCATTTCAGAAATGGGGATTAGATTTTATCGGTTTGATGACACCTCCAGCAATCTTCAATAACAACAGATACATACTAACCTGTACAGACTACGCAACAAGATGGGTAGAAGCTTGGGCTTTACGGTCTGCTACAGCGGTTGCAGTAGCTAAGTGTCTGCTGAATGATGTCTTTCCACGTTTTGGCTTACCACTGGAAATTGTCTCAGATCAAGGCACTCACTTTGTAAATTAATTAATGAAGGTACTCACCCAATCCTTCCAGGTGACACACAAACTCAGCTCTCCATATTACCCTCGTGCCAATGGTTTGGCCGAAAGTACAAACAAATCACTATTGAATATCCTCCGAAAACTGATCCTGGAAGCACCGGAAAGATGGGATCAACTACTACTTGCAGTCTTATGGGCATACCGAACTACATATAAGGTAACAACAGGCTTGACACCTTTCAAACTAGCTTATGGCTTAGAAGCAATAGCACCCATGGAAGTAGTCATCCCAAGTCTGCGTGTAGCAATCACTCAGAAAATGCTACCGGAAGATTCGCTGACAGCACGAATGGACGTACTCAGAGAACTTGATGAGCACCGATGGCTCAGCTTTTTAACCATGCGCGAAGTACAACTAAGGCAAGCCAAGACACACGATCGATATTTGAAAACTCCAATCTTTTCGGTAGGTCAGCTCGTACTCTTCTACAATGCAAAGTCGGATAGAGCAGCAGGAAAGTTCAAACTACGATGGTTCGGCCCTTTCAAAATCTCAGAACAAGTCGGTCCGGCAACTTTTCGATTGACCACGTTGACCGGAAATCCACTCCCAAAAGTAATCAATGGGTCGAAGCTGCGGCCATATCATCATGCCCCTAGCCCGCATTAAAATTTTCGGCGGTGAACCGCGTTTTGTTTAATCTTTTCCTTTTTCTTTCTTCTTTTTATAATAGCCGTGTTTTGAAAAAATCTTTATGTTACCAGCCGCCCCCTTACCCGTCACTCAAGTACGCACGCCTGCATGAAAACAAGCATCATTCCCGCACCGCACAATGATACCCAACCCCCTCTCCCACCCCACCGTATTGTTCCTATTTAACCCTTTAGGCAACGCCAAAATTCGCTACTGTGTTGAGTGTTAGTGTTCTGTGCGACCCCTTGTGCTCTGTATTCGTGTTCATAGTTTGTATCAGCGATCGCCATGGAAGCGCTAGCAAACTACGCTACCTTCCGCGATGGTATCCCTACCGAAGTAGGTGAATACCTGCGTTGCAGAGGGTTGGCCAACTTCGCTGAGTTGCCCTGGCACTTAGTAGAAGCCCATCCCTTCTTCACGCAAATCATCTCTGCCATCGCCCAATCCCCCGCCACCGAACGCCAATGGGTTTTCCCTTCGCTACCCTCCAAAACCGTCATCACCTTCCCAGCTTTTTCTGAAGCTCTCCGCCTCACCCCGCAAGGCCGAGAAAATGGCCCCAGTATCCCCCTCGCCCGCATGACCGAACTATTCCCCCGCTCTTCCTCCAACGAGTTCGCTATTCTCTGCCATCCTGAACCCGAACGATCCACCCTACAATTCCTAGTCGCCATCCTCAACCTGCAGAAGCGCACCTACGACATCTACCGACCCTTCTATTCCGCCTTAGATTTAGCAGCCCGAGAACCCGTCAACTTCGCCTCTTATTTTTTCCATAGAATTCATAAAGAGTGTGTAGCCCTAGTGAAGCAAGTAAATAAGGGAAGCACCCCGCGCTCTCGCCTTCCCCATATCATAACATTCCTCTTCCCAGCCATCCTCGCAGCACAACCACCACCCCAAGGTCCCGTACTTAGGCACGAAGAATCAGTCCAACCAATCGACGACGATGAAGAAGAAGAGGAGGAGATCAACCAACTCTTCTGCAATAAGAGAATCCGGATCAGCTCCTTAGAAAGCGAAGCACACGGATCCGCCGGAAAGGATCAGGACACCCGAAACGAAGAACAAGAAGAAGCCACTTCCATCCACAACGAATCATCGGCCGATGACCATGACCCGCAGAATCACCCAGAAACAGAACCAGTCTCCACCGAAGAAGCATCAAGACGATGCGAAGACGAATAGCAAGTGGCCAACAGCGCACTCAACACCCTGCTGAAGGCCGTAGAATCCACCATCGCCCACAATACAGGTGAACAACAACCAAGCAATCAGGTAATAAACACTGACTCTGCCATTCCCAGACCTCCACCAGTCAACCCCATTCCCACACCGGACTCCGCATCCTCTTCATCCTCCCTCAACTATTCGCCCCCGCCATCCCCCCAAATCCAAACCCAAACCTCCGCGCAACCACAACACCCCCTTCTCCTTCCCACCGTTCCCGCCTTTTCCAAACTGGCCGCCATGGGCCAAATGCTTATTTCCCTTTCTCAGCAACTTCTAGTACAGCTGAGTGAAGTCACAAATACGATTCGACAAGACCTGCAGCACAAAGTTGACCTCATGGAAGTAGACATCATCCCTCTCCAAGAAGAAGTCGACGCCGTAAAAGCCGAAAATCATCAATTACAGACGCAAGTAGCAGATCTCCAAGGCCAAGTTTCAGCACAACAGGCACTGATACAACAACGGGATGAGGCCTTAGAGCAATTGGCCATCAAGGACCAGCTACTAAACGAAGCCCACAAAGAAATCCGGACACTAAAACTCGCGCTACAAGAAAAAGAGATGGTCGAAGAAACAAAAGCACAGTTGCAAGAGACAATCCAGAAAAATCAAGACCAACAGAGAGAAGCAGAACAAGTCAAAGACGAGCTACGAAGAGCCCAGGAGTGTTTGGACGAAGTCAACCGAATGTTGAGACACCAATTAACCAGGGAATCCAAATACCAAAAAGCTTCAGCAAATGCTCGACGAGAACGCGATGCCTACTACAAAACCATCGAATTTCAGAACCAGCAACTCGAGCGACTCGATAATCAATTGCGAAATCAGCAGGAACGAGTCACAGATATGCAAACGAAGGTCACCGAAATGAAGACATCCCGCGATGCTGCACTATCCAACGAATTTTATCTCCAAGAGGCCTTCTTACAGAACCAGGCCGAAATTTTGTTAACCCAAGCCATAGCTATTAGCTCCGTTAGAACGGACGCCCAGTTATTAGAACCAACCACTTTAGTTCAGATGATAGAAACCATTAAAAAGAAAATTACCCGAACGTTTAGGCTCGCCCGAAATATGTACCTAGAAGGACTCGTTGCAGAACCATAGGAACCTGCGGGTTCGAGTCCACCGTGCGTGCCAGTGTTAGAGGGCCGCCGAATAAGGACAAATGTACTAGGACAGGCGTCTTAAATGTAAAAGAACCTTTCGGGGAACGCGCAGGTAACTAAAGATTTGCGCACCCTTGTAAAAAAAATCCTCTATATAAGGCAATGAGAAAAGAGTGGCCGCGCGCCCCCCATTTTTGGGAATTGCAGTGTATTGTTTGAGTGAGCCCCATGTTGAGGATTGTAAAAGTATTGTTTGAGTGTGTATGTTGTTGAGAAGGTTATTCCTGCTCTGTTCTGTTTTGTTCTGTGCTTCGTCTAGTCGTTATTCCTACTCTATTCTGTTCTGTTCTGTGCTTCGTCTAGTCGTTAATCCTGCTCTGTTCTGTTCTGTTCTGTGCTCCGTTTAGTCGTTAATTTGCACCTTAATACAGAGTTACAAATCAGTTGTATTGTGAATCTGTTCAGTAATGGCTGAGTGTGTCTCTGAGAGTTATCAAGTGCAGTGTGTTGTTTGTCAGTTCTTCGGCGAAGCAAGGGAATGTGAAAAGTAGTCCCGAACTGTTTGCCTGTTAGCGTTTTCTGTAAGTGACTAAATTCGATACAGTAGTCTACGTTCACTGTTGATTCCGATCGCAGGAAGACTAGTATCTATAATGGTCTAAAGGTGAGTAGGACACCGTTAAGTCTGTGGCTAGTCATTTGTTATTAGGAGATTGGTTGTTCGAGTTTAGCATACAATGAGTTTTCATAACTTCAAGGTATAGATGTCTGGTTGGTATACTTGTCTGTTCTGAAGAAGTACGTATTAGGTGACCTTCGTTACTGAAGTATATTTTGCTCCGAGAACAAGTAACCGGACTGTTGCCCAGATAGCTATGGCAGGATCAGTTCTGAAGTTCTAATTCCAGTACACTGAACAGTTTTCAATTGTTCAGAGTTGGGCACTGAGCTAAGACACGAGAGAGCATTTATGATTGTGTGATAAGTTGGGAAAATAGTACAGGGCCTCTGTCTAACAGACCCCTACCACTCCCAAGGACCCACGTGGCTACGAGTTAAGTTACTTTTAAGCTTCACAATAGTAGTAACCTACATACGGAAAAGTCGTTCGTCATGGACTCCCAACCTCCTAAAGTATTGGAGTCCGAAATCAGAATCTGTATCCAAGCAACATGTGTAGGGTAGTCATCTTGACCACTGGAGAGAAGATTTCCTCAAAGTCAACACAATGTTCTTACTTAAAACCCTTTGCAACAAATCGTGCTTTATGATTTGGAGAAGCACTATTTGATGTGAATTTCAGCTTATATACCCATCTATATGGTAAAGTTTTGCTACCCTTTGGCAAGGGTACTAAATCCCAAGTACCATTCTTGTGAATAGAATCCAACTCACTCTTTGTGGAACACTCCCACTTGACATGATCCTTTGTCTACATAGCCTCTTTGTAGCAAGAAGGTTCAGTGACATCTGTTAGCATAACAAAATCTAAGCCTACAACATACCTATCAGGTGGATATGAAACAAGTGGAGAGCATCTCAACGATTGTTGAACAAGAACATTTGTAGACTGATGTGATCGGACATTCTCTTGAACATCCCTATGTGCAACATTTTTATGCATGCTAACTAGAGGACTAGTATCCTCAAAAACCACTCTTCTCACTTCAACTCTCATTAATGGGATGTTTATGCATCTTAGACTCATTGAAAATGGCATCACTACTTCTAATCACTGACTATGTTTTAGGATCCCATAAGCGATATCCAAATTGTCCTTTTGGACAATATCCAAGAAAAATGCATTTATTTGACTTATGGTCCAACTTTTGTCTAAGATTCTTGGGTATATGAACAGATGCTTCACACCCAAGAACTTGAAGATGATCGTAATATGGTGGCTTCCATGTCCATAAATCTTGTGCCACTTTCAGACCTTTGGTAGTACTAGGTGAAAGGTTAATCACATGACCTGCAGTCAATACTACTTCTGCCCAAAAACCTTGTGAGAGGTTTGCATGATGCAACATAGAAACTACTCTATCTTGAATAGTTCTATTCATCCTTTCAGCAACACATTCTATACGGGGATATAAGGAGTTGTAAACTCTCTACAAATCCCTTTAGATTGATAGAAAGGGTTGAATTCATGTGAGGTATACTCACCCCCATTATCTGAACGTAAAGCCTTAAGCTTAGTTCCTTTTTTAGTCTGAACGGAAGCAAGACATTTTCTAAAAGTAGGGAATACCTCATCCTTCCATTTGATAGGATATACCCAAACTTTTATATTATCATCATCTATGAAAGTGACAATGTAAAGAGAACCACCTAAGGACCTAGTGGTCATAGGACCACACACAATATTGACAATTCTCACAAAATGAAAAATCAGAGAAAGATAACACACATACGTAGCCGGAACGAGAAAGATTTTCCGTTCCACTACTAGATATATGGTCCAAATGACCATGCCAAATGTTGGAGTTTATTGATCTCCAAAGTACAGCTAGAAGTAGGTGAAACCCAACAGGACCAAGTTGACTTTTTCACAAACTTGTATGCACAGACCAATTTTCTTGCAGAGCAAATTGCTCTTTACTCACTTGGAATTTTCCAAAATTGTTTCACACACATAAACTAGACTCTAAGAGCTTTCCAACAAGATATAGAACACCTCAAATGGATAAATACACAATGCGCTATGACCTCTGCAATATGCAGCTTTAATGGAGACCTTGAAACAGAGATGAACCTGAGGACACACATCACTTGCAGAAACTACTGCTCTTAACTCACAACTACAATGACTTTGAAACTTTCTATAATACAATTAGACTTAAAGAGCGTTCTAACAAGCCAAAGAACACATGATTTGGATACATACACAAGGAGATATGACCTCTGCAAGTTTGAGGTTTAATGGAGACCTTCAGCAGGGATAAAAAACAGAGAACACACACTACTTGGAGAGAGTATTGCTCTCATCTCACAAGTCCAATGATTATGAAAATTTACAGAAAGAACGTAGACAGTAAGAGCTTTCCAATGAGCTATCAAACATGTAATTTGGATATATAATGAGGGAGATACAAGCTCTGCAATCTCTGCATACAAAACTACAACAGTGTAGAGATACACATATGACTCTCTTGGACATCCCACAAGATCACGACTTTTCTCCTCTTTTTATAGCATGGGAAACTAATCTAAACCTTCCTAATACATCTAAATTCGTGGTAGACACTTGGATGGAGGTATTACATGACTCAAGTGCTCAAATAAGCAAAGTATTGATGGACTTTGAGAACTAGCCACATCGACCTTCCACTAGAACACCACTGAAGCTCCCTTGTGACTCACTAATTTGACTCACCATGTTCTAGAACTCACGTGGTATTTTTGCTACATTTTATGAATAATATGAGCCTTCTTGAAGTATTTGAAGACTTCCCAAAGGTATTTACATAATTTGAAACTTGTACCCTACATAAAACAAATGTTCGCAACATTCTCCCCCTCAAGTTTCAAAGGGTATTTCCTTCATGCCAAGAATATAGTTGAATCTTTGAAGCTTTGGTCCATCCAAGGATTTGGTGAAGATATCTGCAACTTGATCCTTTGTTCCAACAAAAGAAACCTGCACTTCATTGTTCATGGCCTTCTCTCGAACATAATGATAGTGAACCTCTATATGCTTTGTTCTAGCATGAAAAATAGGATTTGAGGTCATATGAATGCTGCTCAAGTTATCCCCATATATCAGTGGTACATCAACCTGCACATTCAAGTCATGAAACAACTTTTTAAACCACATAACCTTAGTAGTAGCCAATGCTAAACCTCTATACTCAGCCTCTGTAGAAGATAAAGCAACTGTAGGCTGTTTCTTTGAACTCCATGTTAATGTCTTGTTTCTTGCTATTACCACATATCCACTTGTGGATCTTCTGTCATCTTTGCTTCTAGCCCAATCTGCATCACTAAAGACTTTAAGAGTTGGATCAGCATCATGACTATAAAATAATCCTTCGTTCATGGTACCTTTCAAATACCTAAGCACTCTTTTCGCTGCATGTATATGAGGTACTCTAGGTTCATGCATAAACTGTGACAATACTCCCACTGCATAACATATATCAGGTCTAGTTTTTGTTGCATAAATCAAAGATCCTACCATGGATCTATATACATTCATATCATGCAACTCATCACCTTCCTTTGCACTCAGCTTTACATTACATTCCATTGGAGTAGAAACAAATTTACATTCCTGCATACCAAACCTTTTCAGCATATCATATATATACTTTCTTTGTATCAACCACATACCTTCATCGCTATACACAATTTCAATCCCAAGAAAGTATCTGAGCAAACCAATATCTGAAATTTTAAATTCCTTTCCCAAATTACCTTTTATCTCATCAATTGCTTTTGCATCATTCCCTGTAATCAACAAGTCATCCACATAAATGCATACATAGACACACATGCCATCTACATGTTTTACATAAAGTGAAGGATCAGCATGACTCGCTGTGTATCCTTGCAGCATAAGATACTTTACCAACCTTGCATTCCATGCCCTTGGTGCCTGCTTAAGACCATACAATGCCTTCTTTAACCTGCATACATGATTAGGACATTTTGCATCCACATAACCATCTGGTTGTGACATATACACTTCTTCATTTAACTCACCATTAAGAAAGGCATTCTTTATATCGAGTTGATATATATTCCACCTTTTACTTGCAGCTAAAGCCAACAAAGTTCTCACCGTTGCCATATTTGCTACTGGACTAAATGTTTCCTCATAGTCCACACCTTGAGTTTGATTATATCCTTTTGCTACAAGTCTATCCTTATATCTAGACACACTACCATCACTATTTCTTTTAATCTTAAAAACCCACTTGCAACCAATTACCTTTTGCTTTGGTGTACTTGGAACTAAATTCCAAGTCTTGTTATCCTGTAGTGCTTCCATTTCTTCTCTCATTGCTTTCTCCCACTTTTCATCTCCTTTGGCCTCATCATAACATGTGGGTTCATTTTCCTGCTCAACTTTTGTCATAAAAGCATAATGAGTATTCATGAAAGATTCATAAGTATACCTTTGAGGTTGCTTACTTACTCTTGAAGTTCTTCTTACCTCCAATGTAGATGCTCTTCCTTTCTTATTAGGAACCTTTGATGATTCTCCATACTCACATACATCACTAATTTCCTCTCCTTCATCATTAACTTCAACAAGTTTGAGTTTACCTTTACTTTTAACACTTGGAGATGACTCTTGCCTTAATCTTCCATTGAAAGGTGATCCTCTTTCTTCATCTAAACCACTCCTTTCATCATTTAAACTTCCTGATGGCTGAACTATGCATTCATCTCCTTCAACCACACCTTCTTCATTTTTATCCATGACCTCCAAACAATTCTTATCTGCATACCATGAAAGTGATTCATCAAAGTTTACATCTCTTGACACAACAACCTTATTGGTATGAGGATTATAGCATCTATATCCTCTTTGAGTATCTGCATAACCAATAAATATACATTTTTCTGATTTCGCATCAAGTTTAGATCTCACCTCACTAGGTACATGTACATAACATACACAACCAAATACTTTCAAATGACTTACACTTGGTTTCCTTCCATGCCATACCTCATATGGTGTCAAATGATGAACTCCAGCAGTCGGAACTCTATTCATAATGTAAACACTTGTGCTAACAGCTTCAGCCCAAAAATAATTAGGCAAACACATATCATTAAGCATGCTTCTAGATGCTTCTGTTATGATTCTGTTTCTTCTTTCTGCGACTCCATTTTGTTGTGGAGTATACATGCATGTAACTTCTCTTTTGATACCTTCATCATACAAAAAATCAGTAAAAGCTTGAGAGAAATACTCTCCTCCTCCATCGGATCTTAGCTTCTTAATATACCTTCCTGTTTGCTTTTCGACATATGATTTGAACTTCTTGAAACAATCAAAGACCTCACTCTTATGTTTAATAAAATACACAAATGTCATTCTACTATGATCGTCAATGAATGATACATAGTACTTATTACCAACCAAGGATGCCTCTTTAGTAGGTCCCCACACATCTGTGTGTATGAGATCTAGCAAACCATCACTTAGCTTGAATGCTTGAAAGGTTGTCTACTCTGCTTACCCATTTGACATGCTTCACAAAGATACACCATATGTTGCTTAGTAAGATCAGGTAATCCTTCAACAATCCTCTTCTTTGATAGCTCCTTTAACCTGTGTACATTCATGTGTCCAATCCTTTTGTGCCATAGATCAAGCTGTGCTATTCGATGCATACCATAAGAGAAATAGTTTGTATGATTTGGGTTTACCTTGAATGTAAACAATCTACCTTGTTTTTGACCTCTAGCAATTAACCTCCTTTGCTTTGGATCCTCAATGAAGCAACCTGCATGATTAAATCTCACTTGTAGACCTTTTTCTACCATTTGACCAACCGACATCAAATTCTTAGTGATCGTTGGCACATAAAGTACATCCTTCAAGCAATTTTTCTTGCTCTTATCCTGCATAACAACATCTCCAACCTGCATAATCTTATGTGTTGTATCATCTCCTGTTTCAACATGACCTTTACATGACGGATTATGCATATTAGGAAACCATGAAGCATCATGAGACATGTGATTAGAACAACCACTATCTACATACCATACATCGCTATTGCAATTCATCTTAGTTTCTACATTCATCATAAGAAGAGAATCATAATCATCACTTTTACCTTCAACTGCATAATTTCCTTGTTGTTTACCTCTTCTTGAATAGCCTCCTCTTCGATTACCACCTTGATTATTTTCATTTTGATAACAATCTTTGGCATAGTGTCCATACCTTCCACATATATAGAAATTGTTCTTATTATCTTCACTCCTTTGTCTTTGGTTGTAGTTGGAGTAGCCTCTCGTACCTCTAGCGCTTGATCTTCCTCTTCCTCTTGTGTTGAAGAAGCCACTTGAAGTCCTTTGTTCATCGCTCCTTCTTCCTCGACCTCTATTTGAACCTCTTCCACCTCTGTTTCCACCTCTTGATGATCCTACATAAAGAGCTTGTCCTTGAGATCCTTTTTGATTTGAAGTAGAACCATTTAGATTCATCTCCTCCGTGACCATGAGGGCAATAAGTTGATCAAAATCTGGTAATTCTCCTCTGACATAAACTGAAGTAATGAAGGGTTTCCATCTCTCATCATCTTTGAGTCCGTTGAGAGTATGTGCAACCAAGTCGTCGTCCTCCACATGAAGGCTTGAATTGATCCTAGTTGATCTGCAATCTCTTTAACTTTCAATATGTAATCATTGACCGATGTCCTTGTATCTTTCTTTATGTTATTCAACTCATTTTTGAGTTGAATCTTCCTTGCTCTTGTACCTGTAGCATACAACCTTTCCAATGCAAGCCAAACATCTCTACTTGTGTCTAGATCTTGTATGTGTCCTACCATTGAATCTTGACTATTTTGTGATAAAATGAATATAACCCTTTTGTCTCTCTCATTCCAAAGTCTAAACTCCCTCAATTGTTGCTGATTTGGGTCCTCTGGTAATGTGGGTTTGATATCTGTGCCGTCAATCAAACCATACAAGCCTCTACCTTGCAAGTATGCTGTGATTCTAAACTTCCATGCTTGATAATTGGTCTTATCAAGCTTCTCTATTTGTGCATGTTGGTCTCCCATAATACAAATGCTAAGCTTCCTCCTTTAAGCCTCCTTTCCAATGTGTGTGATGAGAAGAAATATAATATTTACCTTGTAAATGAGGTATGTGCACCTTTCTTTGCTTGGATGTTGCTTCAGATGCCTCCTTGCAATCTTCTTCTACCTTTGTGTAGTGTTGATGATGAACTGCTTCTTTGATAGCTTCAAATTCTTCGTCAAGGTATGATAACCTTCTCCAAGCCTCCAAGTACTTGCTCTGATACCAATGTTGGAGTTTATTGATCTCCAAAGTACAGCTAGAAGTAGGTGAAACCCAACAGGACCAAGTTGACTTTTTCACAAACTTGTATGCACAGACCAATTTTCTTGCAGAGCAAATTGCTCTTTACTCACTTGGAATTTTCCAAAACTGTTTCACACACATAAACTAAACTCTAAGAGCTTTCCAACAAGATATAGAACACCTCAAATGGATAAATACACAATGAGCTATGACCTCTGCAATATGCAGCTTTAATGGAGACCTTGAAACAGAGATGAACCTGAGGACACACATCACTTGCAGAGACTACTGCTCTTAACTCACAACTGCAATGACTTTGAAACTTTCCAGAATACAATTAGACTTAAAGAGCGTTCTAACAAGCCAAAGAACACATGATTTGGATACATACACAAGGAGATATGACCTCTGCAAGTTTGAGGTTTAATGGAGACCTTCAGCAGGGATAAAAAACAGAGAACATACACTACTTGCAGAGAGTATTGCTCTCAGCTTACAAATCCAATGATTATGAAAATTTACAGGAAGAAAGTAGACAGTAAGAGCTTTCCAATGAGCTATCAAAAATATAATTTGGATATATAATGAGGGAGATACAAGCTCTGCAATCGCTGCATACAAAACTACAACAGTGTAGAGATACACATATGACTCTCTTGGACATCCCACAAGATCACGACTTTTCTCCTCTTTTTATAGCATGGGAAACTAATCTAAAACCTTCCTAATACATCTAAATTCGTGGTAGACACTTGGATGGAGGTATTACATGACTCAAGTGCTCAAATAAGCAAAGTATTGATGGACTTTGAGAACTAGCTACATCGACCTTCCACTAGAACACCACTGAAGCTCCCTTGTGACTCACTAATTTGACTCACCATGTTCTAGAACTCACGTGGTATTTTTGCTACATTTCATGAATAATATGAGCCTTCTTGAATTATTTGAAGACTTCCCAAAGGTATTTACATAATTTGAAACTTGTACCCTACATAAAACAAATGTTCGCAACATGCCAAATACAAACCATAGGCTATTCAATAATAGCTAACAAGTGTTCTTTCTATGATACAAATAAAGGATAAAGTGAGTCAACTTTGGTTCCTTTTGCGATAATCATATTGCCATTTGATATACGAAAGGTGTGAGCATAGAAGACCACCTTGTAACCAAGGTAATCAAGTTGACCAACTGACATCAAACTGCATGATAATCTAGGTACATGGGGCTGCACATGGTACTCCACATAGAGGCTGCAAAATACGCAGGAAAAACACAGTACACAGGGAGCAATCCCAAAGAAAAATAATTGGAAACTTGTACCAAAGCCCTTTATTCAGTAACTTATTACAGTTAAGAGGAAAGTTAAAATCAAATAAAAAATCTAATGGAACTTTGGACAAGTACAAAGCAACAATAGTAGCTAAGGGATATTAGCGAAACCATGACATTGAATATGAAGAAACATTTGTCCCTAGTATGAGTTTTACAACTACTAGAGTCATTCTTGCCATAACTTCACACTTCAAATGGACCATTTAACAACTAGATGTAAAAATGCTTTTCTCAATGGTTACTTTACGTGGAACAACCCAAAGGTTTCCAAATCAAAAGAAAAGGAAGGTCATGTCTACTTGAACTTCACAAAGCATTTTATGGACTTAAGAAAAAACGCCAAGGCATAGTATGAGAAGATACAAAAGTCCCTCAAAGAAAAAGGATTTCAAAAAAGCACTACCAATGATAACCTCTATACCTATCTGAGAGAGTCCTTCCAACATCAACTTTTATGTAGATAACTTGATTTTCAAAGGCTCAAATGATGAACAAGTCTAGTTTATCATCAAATACCTTCACCTTGAGTACTTCATGATATCTTGAACCACTACATTACTTATTAGGCATGGAAGTTTGGAAAATGAAAGAAGGTATACTCCCTTCCTAGAAGAAGTATTTTGTTGATCTTCTCTTTAGGTATAACATGGACGAGTGTCGATCAATATCTGCACCACTTGATCCGAGCATCAAGATCGCATGGGAGAACTCTTCTCACTCATGGACGTGAATGATTACTAATAACTAGTTAGCTCTTTACTTTAGCTAGACAATAGTAGACCATATATTGCCCATGTAGTTGGCATACTCAATCAGATTTCACATCACCCTTGTTAGATACATTGAAAAGATGCTCAATGATTACTTCAATGCCTTGCTATCACTCGACATTAGGATCTTTCACATAGAGGGGGAATTGATCTCTTAGGATATTCTATTTCATATTGATAGAACAAGTAGAATCCGATTATCTTCTTGTATGTTTGTTTTAATATATTTTGATTTATTTTTTATAATCTTCTTTAAGGATGCGAGTAAATAAATAAAGTTAATAATCAAAAAGTGTCCCAAGAACCCTGTTAATGCTTCACAAGTGACACCGATCAACATGATAGCTATTGTACACAATGCAGATGGATCCAAGCCTACATACGTGCCTATCCAAGCTATAACAAGAGCCCAGGTGCTCTTAAAAAAACAAGAGCTTAATCCGAAGAAAATAGCTGAAACTAGTGAAGTTGGAGAGTCTATTAATAAAAAGATGAAATCTTGGAAGGATTCTAGAGAAAGAATTAAGAGAAAATGGAGTAAAAAGATAACTGAATTGGAATGAAGTTTAAAGGAATCTAGAGCCAAAATCCTAGAATTGACTTTGCAAGAATCTAATCAGGAGAATCTAGCTCAGAGATCAGGATCACTTCTAGCGAAACCCATACCAGAAATTTAGACATGATGTTTTGTGCATATCAGGCAAGATTAAAAGAAGGACCCCAAATAGCTGAAATGAGTAAGAACTATCCATGAGCAGATCTAGAAATTTAGAGGACTAAACTTTGCATGAAGATGGTAGAATTAGCACAAACTATGTTTGAAGCCTCACGTTATCTTAATTGGAACAACATGGCAAAACTTGAGTTACACTTTGAAGGACTACTAGAGAGGTTAGAATACTTAGTCAATAGCAACGAGAAAAAGAATCAATATAGGAACCCTATTGTCTCAGAGACAGAAGAAAGAAATGCACCATCACTGTTCTCAAATACCAAACACGAGGGTGAAGACAACTTGTCTTCCAGACATAAGTATTCACATGAACTTTTAAGAGAAATACAAGAAGAGAAGTGGAGAAAAGAAAAAGGGACCCATCCTCCTATTCAAGAAATAGAGGACTTGTAGGAACAGTTTCCCCAAGACACTCCCTCTATTTACGATGATGTAGAGGAAGAACAATTGAGTGAACACACAGGTTTTGAATCCAATTCTTTGCAAGAACTACCTCAGTTCACAGGACCTTGGGAAGCCAAGTCTATTAGTATGAGAGCACCCAAAATAATAGTGAGGAATGAAGAATCAGTCATCCCTAGAAACACGAAAGTGATCAAGAACACAAAAGTACAATGCCATCTCACTCTAGAGGAATTGTTGAAGGTTAAACCAGAATTGTGGAAGCATGTAGCAAATCAATTCCCTGAGCTTGCTACTACTCCCTCTCAGATAGGATCACACAAGAAGGTACTAGAGATACCCATAGAAAGAATAGGAGATGTAAGCGAAGGAGAGGAAGGTAACACTTATCTTCCAATAACCCATCAGGGCTACACCACCAAAGCCATCTTAGATTCAGGAGCGAGAGTAGCTATCGCTACCACCGCTTTATGGAAACGTTGGGGTAAGTCATGTTGATATATTTTGGTAGTGATGTATGTGAGCACACTAGGATCACCGGGGCACCTTTTTCCCTCTTTAGGAGGTTTTTTCCCCCGGCTTGTATATATGCCTATTGCCCTAATGGGCTACTTGTCTTTGTACATTCTCTAGTAATACATTCAGTATTGTGTGTTGTGCTCCAAGCTTCTTCTTCTTCCTTGTGTTGTTCGCATGCTTGCACAGACGTCTAACTCCAACAATTGTATCAGAGGAGGTCATCGCTTCATCTAGGGTGCCATCAACACTCCTCCATTTGCAGTCTCAGAATCGCACAAATTTTGGTGAGCATACTCAGCGTGTTTTCGAGATCAAAATCGCTTCGCTTTGTGGTACTAAAATCGCAATCTGAGCTCGTTTCGGCCTCTGAATGCACTATTGTAGTGCTTGTGTAGGCTATTTTGTCTTTTTGTGCCAAAGGTATATACCAATTTCTATTTGCCAGTATAAGCGTCTCAAAGTTTGCTACAGGTCTAGTGGAATTTGTCTTGGCAATTTTGTTCAACTTTTTGAGATACAATCAATTTTTTGCATCAAGGTATTTTAGTCACTGGCCATGGCTGAAAGCAGTGATGTATTCCATATGTTGGCTATTGAGGATAAGTTGGATGGTACCAACTACCCGTTATGGGCTTATATGATGCAACATGTGTTACTTGCAAAAGGACTGTGGAACATTGTGCAGGGTGTCGAAAAATGTCCTATCACACCTGCAACTGTTACAACTACAGGTATTGAAGCCGATGCAGAAGGTGTCGAAGATGATGATATTCTGCACATTCCTGTTAATGCTACGGTTTCTGCTGCACCTACTGCATACCAGATTCGCTCGGATGGCAGAGATGCCTAGGCACATGCATTGATAGCTTTGTCTGTCAAACGTACCATTATTCCTCACATTCGCTCTTGTAGAACAGCGAAGGATGCTTGGATACACTTGCCACATTGTATCAAGTTAGGAATGAGGCTCATGTTGCTTACCTCCGAAAATAGTTGGAGAGTGAGCACATGAATGAAGGTGATTCTATGGACAGTTTCCTAACGAAGATCAAAGATTTGAAGGAACAATTGATTTCTGCTGATGAGGTTATACGAGATAGCTCACTTGTGCAGACCATTCTGAATGGTCTTCCTGATTCATATCAAAGTTTTGCTTCTACTCTTCGGTTGATGATGAAAGGCAATCTGAATGCCTTATCATTTGAAGAGTTAGACTCTATTCTGTTGCAGGAAGATCAGTCCAGGTAGAACAGGTCCATTATGCGAGTTGTAGATCAAGCTTTCCTGGCTAGTCAAAAGGGCAAGAAAAATGGAGCTCTTCAACTAGTAAGCAAAAATCTGCTAATTTTGCATATTCGAAGAAGGAAGATAAAGATGAGAAGAAATCAGAAAAGCAGAAATTGTTTTGTAAGTACTGTAAAGGGAATGATCATATCATAAAGAACTGTCCAAAACTGGCTGCTAAAGAGGCAAAGAAGAAAGAGGCTGGAATGGTTGTTGTAGAGGCCTCTACGCCAAAAACAGAATCTGCTAATCTTGTGCAGGAAGAAGAATAGGCGTTTACTACTGTATGCAGTTTTGACCCATCTTCTCATGAGCAGTGCATGTCTGCAGTAGACTCAGATGTTTGGTATTTTGATAGTGGGGCTACCAAACATATTACCTCGCAGTGTAGTTTCTTCTCTTCACTCGAGCCTGCCCCTATAGGGAATACTGTTACATGCGCCAACAACTCCTCTTATCCTGTTATGGGAGTTGGTAAGATCATTTTTACTACTGTTGATGGTAGTTCTTTCACTTTGTCAGATGTTTTATTTGTGCCAGGGATCAAGAAGAACCTATTATCAATTTCTGCATTAGCCAAGATTGGCTTGGTTGCGAAATTTGTTAATGACAGGTGTACAGTTCATGATGTGTCAAATGGCGATGTGATTATTACTTCTGCATTTTATGTCATGGGTTGTATAAGCTCATAGACTATGAAAGATCTGTAAATGATTTAGCATGTGTAGTAAATGATTCTCAGGCTATGTCAGATGCAAATCTTTGGCATGCACGCTTTGGTCATCTGAATTTTGCTAGTTTGCTACACTTGCAAAAATCTGAAATGATGTCCTCTTTGCCCAAACTTGACGCACCTGGAAAACATGTTTGTGAAGGTTGTATTTTGGGCAAAATGCAGCATTCGTCCTTTCCAAAAGATGGTTCAGTTTGAGCTACTCAGAAATTGCAGCTTGTACATAGTGATGTTTGTGGTCCTATGTAGACACCTTCTTTTGGGAATTGTCTTTACTTCGTGACTTTCATCAATGATTTTTCCAAGCATGCATGGGTATATCCATTGAAGGCAAAGTCCGAAGTGTTCATGTGCTTCAAACAGTTTTTGTTTTTGGCTGAAAATCTGTCAGCATGTAAAATGGGCACCCTCCATTCTGATGGAGAGGGGGAATATATGTCTTCTGATTTTAATGCATTTCTAGCTGAACATGGGATAAAACACCAGTGTACAGTGCCATATATACCTCAACAAAATGGAGTTGCTGAACGAAAGAATAGATCACTCATGGAGATGGCGAGGCGTATGGTCAAGAGTCAGGCTTTACCACATAGTTTCTAGCTTGAGGCTGTCATGTGTGCAGCATATGTACTGAACAGGTGTCCCACTAAAGCACTGCAGTCTATCACTCCATATGACGCTTGGCATGACCGCAAGCCATCTATTGCTCATTTGCGTGTTTTTGGTTGTTTGGCATATGCATTAGTGCCTGAACAACATCGCAGAAAATTGGATGATAAAGCAGTAAAATGTATTTTTGTTGGGTAGAGTTCTGAAAGTAAAGGCTATCGTCTGTATCATTCACATACTAAATGCATTCTGGTTAGCCGTGATGTTGTTTTTGTGGAATATGCTATTCAGCCATTGCTTTCATGTACTAAGAAGACATTTGTTAGCTCCAAAGACACATATGATACTTTACTGCCTCTTTTTATAGATGGACAGTCTAGTGTTGGTCCTAATGAGGTAACTTCTCAGCCTTTGCAGGTTTCATGTGATGATGGAGATAATTCCATTTTTGATGCAGATGTACATGATGCACTTATTGATGAGAGAGCTGATATTGAGTAAGCAAGAACTATGCCAAAATGGCTGGTGCAGACCTTGCGTGATAGCAAATTAGAGGCACCTCTATCATATCATACTCGTTCAGGCTCTCCTAGTGCCTCTTTTGCATCAGATTGCTATGCTATGGCTGCAACTAGTCTCTGTGCTGAGAATGAGCTTGTTTCATTTGATGAAGCACAAAATTCAAAAAATTGGATGGCTGCTATGCAATCTGAATATGATGCTATAATGAACAATGGTACTTGTTCTTTATGTGAGTTGCCTCCTAGCAAGAAGGCCATTGGCACTAAGTGGGTATACAAGCTGAAGCATAAACCGGATGGTACAGTTGACAGGTATAAGGCTAGGCTTATTGCAAAGGGTTATGCATTGGAAAGAGGCATTGATTTTGATGAGACCTTTGCACCTACATGTTGTATGACTACTGTTCGGAGCATCTGTGCACTTGCAACTCATCATGGTTGGAATGTACATTAGTTGGACATTAAAACAACATTTTTGAATGGTGACTTGCATGAAGAAGTGTATGTTTTTCAGCCCCGTGGCTTTGTGCAGAAAGGGAATGAAAAATATGTATACAGGTTAAAGAAGGCATTATATGGTTTAAAGCAAGCACCACATGCTTGGTATGAGAAGATACATGCCTATCTGATTGCACATGGTTTTGAGAACAGTCCAACTAAAAGCACCTTATATGTTAAGCGTGCTAATGATGTGCTTCTAATCATTGTTGTCTATGTTGATGATATGCTGCTCACTAGTCCTATTGAGAAGCATATTGCTGATTTTAAGGCTGATTTGCATGCCTCATTTGAGATGTCTCATTTGGGGCATTTGCATCACTATTTGGGCATTCAATTTATGCAAGTTGATGGTGGAATGGCTTTGTGTCGTTATATTGACACATTATTGCAGTGTTTTGGCCTTGAAGACTGTAAGCCTATTGCCACTTCTATGGAGACAAGCTTACGATTGAGTCTTCATGATGCTAAAGATGCATTTGATGTTGTTCTCTATCGGCAGACTGTTGGATGCTTGATTTACTTATGCATTACTCGGCTAGATATTCAATTTGTTGTCTCACAGATGAGCAAGTTTATGCATTGTCTAGGAGTCCAGCATTGGTAGGCAGTTAAGTGCATATTTCGCTATTTGAGTGGTACTCGGCTACTTGGGTTGTTTTATCCCAAGGGAGGATCACTACTGCCAGATTTGCATTCTTTTTTTGACTCTGATTGGGCTGGTTTCTATGACACTCCTATGTCCACTAGTGGCTTTTGCTTCATGCTTGGTAGCTCATGTATATCTTGGTTGAGAAAGATGCAGCCTACTGTGGGCACTTCCAGTTCTGAGTCTGAGTATAGGGAAGCTTTCATAGCGACTATTGAGTGTGTGTGGCTCAGACGCCTTATGGCTGATTTGGGTGTTGGTCAAACTTCTACCACCACTAACTTCACTGACAGTCAGAGTGCATTGGCAGTTTTGAGGAGCCCTGTGTTCCATGCTCGCGCTAAGAACATTGAGGTGCATTATCACTATGTGAGGGAGAGGTTCTCTACTAGGGAGATCAGCTTGGCATATGTGCCCATGTAGGAGCACATTGCAGACCTTTTCACGAAGGCTCTGCCTAGGGAGAAGTTTGAAGATTTCCGCAAAGCTTTGGGCTTACTTCATTTTGTGGAGTGATTTCCACATAGCTTGGGGGCTTCCTTATACATGAGTGTCAACTCCTTGTTCACCGCATCACTCCCAGGGGGGATTTGTTGATATATTTGGCAGTTGCGAAGAACCCTATGTTCCATGCTCGCACTAAGCACATTGAGGTGCATTATCACTATGTGAGGGAGAGGTTCTCTGCTGGGGAGATCAGATTGGCATATGTGCCCACATAGGAGAACATTGCAGATCTTTTCACGAAGGCTCTACCTAAGGAGAAGTTTGAAGATTTCCGCAAAGCTTTGGGCTTACTTCCTTTTGTGGAGTGATTTCCACATAGCTTGGTGCTTCCTTATACATGAGTGCCAACTCCTTTTTCACCGCATCACTCCCAAGGGGGATTTGTTGATATATTTTGGTAGTGATGTGTGTGAACACACTAGGACTGCTAGGGCACTTTTTTCCCTCTTTAGGAGGTTTTTTTCCCTCGCTTGTATATACACCTATTGCCCTAATGGGCTACTTATCTTTGTACATTCTCTAGTAATACATTCAGTATTGTGTGTTGTGCTCCAAGCTTCTTCTTCTTCCTTGTGTTGTTTGTGTGCTTGCACTAATGTCTAACTCCAACAAGCCAACATTAAGACCTACAAGGATGAAGCTACAAATGGCCGATGGACATATAGAAAAACCACTAGGCGAGTTTGAGCATACTTTCGCCATTTGTGATTTTGGGAAAACTCATGCTTACAAGATGATTTTACGACGACCATTCATGTGTCAGTTGCAAATCATACAAGATTGGGGAACTAATTCTTTGTACTTGCAACATTTGGGAGTGACTACTAAAGTCAATCTGAAAGACTATTCTCATTGAGATGTACCCCCAATACAATGGAACACCATCCATAATAAGACACAAGAAGAAACAGAATATGTGCACTCATTGGAATCAGAACCATTATGGTTGCACGAGGATACTCATCTATGGATGTGTAAATTAGCCAAACAAGAGGACGAACCGTTAGAAGCCAGGATGTTAGGTTCAAAAGAACATCCACGAACCCTTCAAGACCCAGCTTACACAGTTGTAGTGTTTTCGGACGAGGAATTTGAGCCTCATCGTTGGGCAGAAATTTTAGCAACAATGGATGTAGCCATCAATGAAGAACAATGGACACCCCACTGCGACGAGGATGGCTATGACATCTGAGTCTTCACAATAGAGAAAATCATGTGTGACTTCCTTATTGAAGAATGCGGACCTAGCACTGATGCATTTGAGGATGCAAGCGACTCTGATCTAGAGTCAACCATTATGGATCCACGCTTTGCATCAGATGAAGAATACTTCTACGAAGTAGAAACTCCCCCTTAGAGACATGGAGAGCATACAAATGATGTGAGGTTAATCACACAAGTGACTACCAAAAGTGAAGGTAAGAAAAGAAAGAAGATAGAAACCACGTCAGAGGAAGAAGAATCTCTGTTTGAGGTTCTTGAAGATTTTAAGAAGTATGAAATAGAAGATAGAAGAATCATGGTACGAATGCCTGAAAGAAAAGATGATGTTGGAGAAGTATACGATAACCGAGAGAAAACCAAAAAAATCATAGTCACCATAGAAGGAGAAGAAGAAAAATGTACATACATTGGCCATGATTTGACAAATGAAGAAGAAGAAGAGTTAGTTGCCCTATTGCGAGAATATAGAGATGTGCTCGCTTGGAGTTACAAAGACTTGAAAGGAGTAGACCCAGATATATGCTCCCATAGAATCCCTATGACTCTAGATGCTAAATCTATGAAACAAAAACCATACAAGTACAATGATAACTACGCTGCAAAAATTAAAGAGGAAATAGATTTCCTTATAGAAGCAGGATTCATTTACAAAATTGAGCATACCGAATGGGTATCCCCCATTGTGGTCATGCCCAAGAGAAATGGAAAATTAAGCGTGTGTATTAACCTTAAAAAAGTTAATGCCACCACGATTAAAGATAGATATCCTCTTCCTATCACAGATAATTTATTGGAAAGAGTTGCGGGCAATGACATTTATAGCTTTCTTGATGGTTTCTCAAGCTATAATAAGGTAGCCATTGCTCTAGAAGATCAACACAAGACGGCTTTTGCCACAGAATGGGTATATTTGCATTTCGTGTGATGCCATTTGGGCTGACAAATGCACCTGCCACTTTCTAGCGGCTCATCTGTCATGTGTTTAAGGAATTCTTATGTAAGAATTTGGAAGTCTATGTTGATGACATATGTGCTCATTCAAATATGAGACAGACACATATCCTAGAACTAAGGCAAGTATTTGACAAATGTCGAGAATATTAGGTTTGTCTGAACCCAAAAAAGTGTGTTTTCATGGTCAGACAAGGAAAATTTCTAGGACACATTGTGTCAAAGAACGGAATTTCGACAAATGAAGAAAAAGAAGTGATTGCAGATCTACCTAGACCAAATAACATAAAAGAAGTACAGGCCTTTATGGGTCATTGTGGTTATGACAGATGATTCATACACATGTATGCAATCATAGCCAAGCCCTTGTACTCTCTTTTGACCAAGTTTGAATGGACAAATGAGTGTGAGAATTCATTCAATAAACTTAAATGACATTTATGCTCAACACCTATATTGACAACCCCAGATTAGAGCAAGCCATTCCATGTACATGTGGATGCATCCAACTATGCCATAGGATGTGTGTTGGCACAACCCACGAATGAAGGTAATATAGACCTCCCCATAGCTTATGCAAGCAGACAATTGAACGTAGCAGAAAGAAATTACACCACTACTGAATGAGAAGGATTAGGAATGATCTATGCAGTAAAGAAATTAACGCATTATTTGTTGGCAAATAAGTTCAAGTTTTTCACAGATCATCAAGCATTGTTGTACTTAGTCAATAAGCCATATAACATAGGATGGCTGATACATTCGTTTCTATTACTCATGGAGTATGACTTCAAAGTAGTAGTCAGGAAGGGAAAGACACACCTTAGAGCTGACCACCTTTCAAGATTAACCATAGGAGAAGATCCTCAAGGAATAGCAGATGAATTACCCGATGCATATTTTTTTAACCTTGAGATAGTACCAGAATGGGCTAAGCCTATTGTCCCTATTCTCACATATGGACCCAAGAATCCTAGGATAAGGATCAAAGAAGGAGAGATCACCAAGTCTCAGAGATATCAAATAATAGGAGGAAGTATATATAAACAAGATGATCAAAAGATTCTTGCTTGTTGTGTAGATGAATCAAAACATGCAAATTGGTTGCAATTAGCACATGTAGGTGCATTAAAGCAACATCATTCAAAACATCATACATTGCAGAATTTGCATAGACTAGGAGTATATTGGCCTTCTATGGAAGCAGATGTCTACAAGTTGTGTAAAGAATGCCATGTTTGTTGTGAAAGACCACCAGTAGAGCATAGGATGTTATATCATGTGTCTCTCACACCTGAATGGAGTGAACCTTTAGTGATGTACTTGAGGACAAAAACATTCCCCCAAGGAATGACCTTAGCATGACAAAGAAGTCTAGAGCAAGAAGCTCAGGACTATTCACTTAGTGGTGAAATTTATACAAATGAGGATGAGACGGATACCTAAGACATTGTGTTCATGAGAACGATTATTTGAGCATACTAGAGACTGCACTTCAAGGTGTTGCAGGAGGTCATTTTGGCCCCGATAGGATAATCAAAGCCATATTGTTTGCAGGATTATGGTGGCCCACTCTTCACATGGATGCATATACCTATGTTAAGAGATGTGATGTGTGCCAGAGAACTCAATTTCCTACTCGTAGAGATGAAATGCCATCAAAACCCATGATGGGAGGACATGCATTCTCTAAGTGGGGTATAGACTTTGTAGGACCCATTAACCCCCTTGCAAAAGGTACACATGCAGAATACATTATTGTTGCCACGGATTATCTTACCAAATGGGTAGAGGCAAAGGCCACAATGAAGAATGATGGACACACGACTGCAAAATTCTTATTTGAAAATTTCTTTACAAGATATGGATTGCATATAGAATTAGTGAGCGATCGAGGAACTCACTTTCTAAACCAAGTCATTGAATATTTGTTACACGATTTTATGGTGATTCACAATAAATCAGCACCATATCATCCTCAGGCCAATGGTCAAGCAGAAAGCACTAACAAGATCCTTTGTAACGTACTAACGAAACTCGTGAACAACAAACGTTCAGATTGGGACAAACAGTTACATCACGTTGTTTGGGCATATCGAGTGGCCTACAAGACTGTACTCAATGCAACTCCATTTCAGATGGTTTTTGGTCAGAATGTTGTACTTCCTTTGGACTTCTTGATACTGACCCTTAAGGTTGCACAAGAACATCATTGGATCGGCCATGAAATATCATCAAGGATAATGGACTTGGAACGATTAGGATAAACCAGGCTGAAAGTAGCAACAGGAATATATGTAGCAAAGAAGTGACAAAAAGCCTATTTTGATGCACATGTGAAAGATAAAAGCTTAAAAGAAGGAGATTTAGTCTTAGTATATATGTTGAAACATGCACGAAAACTAGAAAAGCGCTGTTATGGACCTATGATCATTAACAGACTCTCGACAAGTGGAGCAGTACAATTAGCCACCCTAGAAGGAGAGATAATGCTAATTACATTAGTGGTTGTAGAGTCAAGCTTTATCAAGATCCTCTTACTGAGGATATGCTTAGACAAATCACGTTGGCGAAGAAGCATAAGGAGGAAGAAAAAAGAATACGTGAGGAAGCTCAAGCAGAAGCTATAGAACGCATTAAGCGCATGAAGCTAAGAAGACAAGGACTAGGTAGAGAACATTATAACCATATGGAAACAACACCCAGATACCCCATGGCCATGTGTCAAGCAAAGTCAAGTAGTCATCCTAGCATAGTGTATAGGAGACCATTCATTATAGTGAGGCTAGAGCATGAAAACCCTTGCCATGAGCTGAGGGCTTTAATTGATTCAGGAGTTGTGACTAGTGCGATTAGATGGTCCCACTATATGGACTCAAGAATAGAAATGCAGCCAATTGAGGCATACCTCATAGGGCTAGGAGGCATGGAAACCCCTTGCATGGGTGAGGTGGACCTTCCTATCCTCATACACCATGTGACCATGACAGCGAAGCTACTAGTGTGCCATGACGAGGACCTAATAGAACCCCTAATCCTTGGCCAAGATTGGCTATACGATCACTCAGTGGACCTAAATCTTAGATAAGGCTCCTTGCATATTGGAACCTTAGACTAGCAGTGAGTGATACCGCTTGACTTCCCTAACAACACTGCACCTGAGGTATGTAACCCTAGACCATATGAAATGCATGTGAGGGAGGACCGGAAGATATTTGGCCAAATCCCTCGGCTAAGACCTCCAAAGTCAACCCATGAGATCTTGGCAATGGATAGTTGCCAGACAAAAGAATGTCAAGAAATTTTCCCTCGGTCTTCCAATAGCGGTCAGGTGAGTTACATCAATGGTCAAGTGGAATGCATGAGGAGCCACATGGGCACAACACCCTACGCTGTCCATCCTTCCACACTTACTGTGGACTGGCCTAGATTAATGATGAACAATGAAGAAGTTCTTAATGGGCAAGTTTCACAAGTGTTGGACCTCCCTTCTTTTCCAAAGCAGAGTGTCCATCTGACCTCTTGACCTCAACCACAAAGGAGTCAACCACAACGGAGGAACGTAGACTGATGAAAATATCAGACGACACAAGGAGGAAAGTAGTATCAATATCACAAATCAAGAGGCATGAGACAAATATGGGTGCCAAAAGGATAGAAAGCACGGCCAGTTTTCAACAATGCAAACAATGAGAAGAAGAAGTTGAGGCAAAAGCAGAGTCAGTATCTGACATCTCCTCGAGCTTCTTCGACCTCATTGAAGCGTCCACAGGTCTGGATCGCCAAGAAGTACCTTATGAATCGACCCACACCCATGTAGATTTGGGTACCCAAATAGTGTATTATAGCTCAACACTCAAGCCATGTAACATATACCCCTCAGAAATCTCTTCACCCCCCACCACCACCATACCCAATATCATCTTTTGTCTCTCAGTAGTCACATACCACCCACTCAACAACTCTTAGGAAATGGATACCGAAACGTATCCAGATGTCTCCTCATGTACCGTTGTCTAACATTACTCCCACCCCGACTAAACACCATCCTTGTAATAACTCATTCACAACTGAACTTTGTACAAATCCACACACCATAACCCAACATCACTTGTAACAACATCTCATCAAGCAATGTATGCACTATTTTAAGCATGTAGATGTCTAGAGACCTGCATTAGTTTTGCAAAAAATTCATTCCATAAACCACCTCACAACACTGGGCTACACGGGGCTACACGGGTTACACATAGGTTATGGAAAGGGATTGCGGTCTCACTTTAATGGGATCATGATTAATTTCCATACTAGTGTGCTAATCTTTTGTAGCAGATGTTCTCCACATTCGCATCACTCATCATGCAGACAGAAGGACCATCAGAAGCTGGCCCCAATGTACCCATGGTTAATATTGGCGAATTACTGGCGGAGCCTCATCCCACGGCTCAACCACTGGAATTTCAAGGATTCCCTAGACCAATGCCAATCGCTTGTTCAATTAGGGCACCCAATCCCTATGAGAACTTGAGGTTTGGCATAAGAGGCTAGCTCACATTGGAGAAAGAGCCCTCAAACAAACTAGTAGAGATCAGAGTGTACTTGGACCAATATCTCAAAGAAACACATGATATACAAGTGTAGTGCATGTGAATTTGTAAATCACACAACAACCATTAACTAAGATGGGATACATACATGGAGACCTTATGGATCTTGTTCACATTGATGTTTGGGGACTAAGCAAAGAATCTTCAATCTCAAGATCAAGGTACTATGTGTCATTTATAGATGATTGTAATAGAACTATTTTGTACTAGGAGAGAGAGAGATGATTTTCCACCCAACCAACCCCTCCAATATATAGCTCCAAGATCAAGGGAGTAAGTCCTTCTCAAGAGGACATGTGTACCTTCCATCACATGGGTCCCTAAGGTGTTCACATGGTTTCCAAGCTTAGGAAGTCACATGGCTTCTAAAAGAAGACTAATTGGTTGCAACCAATTGGATTCAAAAAATTGTTGGTGATTATTTTTATATAATCATGTTGAACCCATAAAAGATATTGGTCAAAGTCAATCATAGTCAAAGTCAACTACAATCAAAGTTAAAAGGTCAAAGTCAAATCAATCAAAGTCAACATGGTTAAGGTCAAAGTGTTCGAAGTTCAGGTGTCAAAGTGCACAGGTAGTGCACAATTAATTGTCCACAAAGGGTAAATTGGAGAAAGTAGATTGCAGGTTGCAGAGGTATTTCTCTAATTTCCCTAAGGTTCAAAGTGTTTTTAAAGTGTTTTGGAAGGTTCAGGTGAACCCTCCCTTATGTGCACAAGTGACGAATAAAAAGGCAAAATGTGAAGGTATGTGAAGCGGCAGTGTACAGAAAAGTGAAAGCATGGCCCCCCAATTAAAATTTTGTTTTAGTCTAAAGTCACTACAGGACAAAAGTGATCTCAGATCGGATGGAGGGGGAGAGTATTTTTCAAATGAATCTTCAGATTTTCTACATGACCATGGCATCAAAAGGCAATTCACTTGCAGGTATACATCTCAACAAAATGGGGTGGGAAAAAGGAAGAATAGATATATAGTAGAAGTGGCTAGATCTTTGTTAAATGGAATGAATGTTCCTCACTCTTATTGGGCTGATGCAACAAATACACCCCTATACATTATGAATACGTGTTAAACCTCATGAGTACATGGAGTTACACCTTATGAAGCTTGGTGTGGTAAGAAACCCAATCTTTCACATCTCAAAGTATTTGGTTGTGTGTGTTATGTTCACATACCTCAAGAATTCAGACACAAGTTAGACTCGAAGGCGGATAAGTGTATATTTCTTGGATATTCTTCAGATCAAAAGGGTTTTAGATGCTATAACCCTTGCACCAAAGAGCTTAAGGTATCTAGGGATGTAATATTTGATGAGTTGCTGCCTTGGTATGGTAGCAAAGATGTGTTACATGTTGAGGATGCATATGAAGCCGAGAAGAAGTTCAAAAAGCAACAACAAAGCATGGAGATAAGTGGTCCAACCACTTCAAGCACACCATCAAAGGAGAGTACTACATTAGCTTGGCATGGAAGGACAAGGAATGAAGCTCATTCAAGTGAAGGAAGTAGCAAAGGAAAGGAAAAGGAAAATGACGAAGACCATCGATGGGTAGTGTAAGCCGCAGATTGGCAGATTGTAATTCTCTATTTTTCATATATTGCACGAACCGAAGGTTGTTGCAAAGTGATGTATCTGTTTATCAACTAATGAAAAGACATTGTTGTGACTCTCCGATAACGACAAGCGGGATCGCCAGACTGTCTGTCTAGACGATTACAGTCTGTGGAGACAATGTAGTACCATGTTCATAAAATCTGAGTATTGTGGTTCTTACTTTGTCTAATTACATTAATTGGTGATTAACACAGTAAGGTTAAGTGCGGGTAATAAGTATGTGCGACGGTAACGAATATTCTAGTGTTACGTACTGTTAAAGTCTAACGAGAGTTTGATAGTAATTCATATTAATCAGAGCCTTGCGCATTAATGTACTGTTTATTGAGTAAGTTAATTGGGAAAATCAAGTTATAGGGTCTCTGATTTATTAGACCCCTACCACTCCCAAGAACTCGAAAGAACTTAAAATGCCTGTAATGAAGAAGTGCATTTTAACACTGGCACCGTCTGTGGGAAGGTGGCACATACTATGAATAATCAATAAGGTGGAGTAGTACGCAAGAGGTGTAGAGGTGATATATGCCGGTTACTCGGTCCGACGAGTCATACCCGAAGTACAGGAGAGCACAGCATCCCTGGACAGTACCAAATTTGCTAAGGAGACCCCCAGGGGCCAGAAGAGTAGGCCCATTAAGCATAGTTGTCGAAGGAACAGAGCCAATTAGTAGTGATCCCGGTACAATTCCGATGACACAAGAGGAAATTCCGGTAGATTCCGATGTAATTTCAGTACATTCTGCAGAAGGTACAGTAACTTCAAAGTGTACAGGGACACAGTGCGCAGCTGACCTGACACCGTCTGGTCAGGATTCAAACTTTTTCGAGGATAAAGTGGTGTTACCTAGAGAGATCATTGTCGGTGAAAGAATACCCTGTTTTGGGGAAAGTTCGACAAATTTTGGTGACAGTTTGGTCCTAGTTGCAGGGAATCTACAGTTTTCCGGTGGCAGTGTGATACTTCCTGGTGAATCTTCATTTTGGACACCATTGTTTGAGGCAAATTTGCCTACCTAGGATACCCAAGCTGAGGATAGGCTCTTTGATTTGGAGATCCGTAAGAGATTGAATGCTATTTTCAAGCCGAAAAGTGAGCAGTCTGACCATATAGACTCCGAAGGACCAGAATTACCTCCTCAGAACTCAGGAGACAACCACGATACCACGGCTAGCACCATGAGTGGTCAACAGCAGCAGCAGCAACAGCAACAACAACAACAACAACAACAGCAACAACCCCTTCCACTGTGACTAGTTCCAACAGGGGTAACTTACACAAAGTTCGGTGGATTTCCAGTTGACAATCCTGATGCCCATGTACACACCTTTGAAATAAGTTATGCAGTCCTAAACCATCCACCCGACCCGACATAGAAGGCCATCGTGTTTCAGTCAACATTAGTCAATGAAGCAGCATGATGGTTAATACAGTATGATTTCAATCATTTCGTTACCTATGAGGCGGTAAGGGATGCGTTTTTACAAAGGTTCTGGTTGAAGAAAAGTCCTGTCGAAATCTTCAATTAAGTCTTGCAGAACAATAGGCAGAAGCCACACCAGACTGTTCAGGAATATGCAATGTTGTTTAGAACCCATCTAAGATAACTACCTTCGGCACATGCTAACCTACCTGATGATGTTATGACCCAGTGGTTCATTAACGATTTGACCCCACAACTACGACAAATTATGATCATCCGTTGTGTGGGTACTATGACACTGGATGTTGTTATAGCGATGGCCCTGCAACTAGAGCATAAGGTTGGAGGATTCACTGAAGACTTGGAATGGCTAAAAGCCAATAAGCATGGTATAAATGATCAGGCTAAACAGATGTATTGCACTAAGTGCAAAAATCTAGGGCATACCAGTGCGACCTGTGCCCTTAATCAGCTGTATTGCGCCATCTGCAATACCACCGGACACTCAACCAAAAATTGTGCGTATAATGCCAAAGTGAAGGGACGAGCAGCTATAAATGCAATTATACAGGAACTAGGATAGTCAGCAACTCACTATGTGCCACCGCAGATGCGGAATAATCAGTCGCAAGGATATAGAACTTACCGGGGATAGCGGAGTACTAACTTCAATACAAATCGATGGAAGACAGGTACATCACCGGAAGGTACTTCTCTACCACCACCTCGATGTCACTTTTGTGGTGAGCTTGGCCACATCCGAAGATTCTGCAAGGATGCAGCCGAATATGATTAAAGAAAGAAAGAGCATCAAAATCCGAGGGCCAACATGGTCTATATCTCACTAGTAGAATCGCAAGCAACAGTGGTCCAGACAAGATCCGGTAAGCAGTTGCAACCTGCAGCTGAGGTGTTTGAACCTAGCATCCATGAACAACATCGAATGTATACCAAAGCTAGCCAATGGACTGCTAAAGAGCCTATCGTGTTCCCCGATCCAATTCTAGTGACATAGGTTCCCCTGCCAAAGGTGAGAGCGCATGAACAAGACTGTACTGCAGTAATAGGAGAATCATCATCAGAATCGGTGAAGAGTACAACTCAAACAGAGCAGGTATGGGATATGCTCTCTAAGGCTTCAATTACACTCCCCTTGGGGCAGCTACTCGCCTTGGTGCCCAGAGTTAGGTAGCAGTTTCAGCAACAGGTTAGTCCTGGATCTCCTAGTACTCCGGTGACTGCAACAATACAACCGGAAACTGATTCTACGGTGGATCATTCAGTCCCCTTAATTACGGTATGGCATAAAAATCACAAAATTACGCAAGTGTTAATTGATGGTGGTTTCGGTGTGAACATAGCAACTGCAGCTCTCTACAAGAAGTTAGGATGGACCCAAATCGAGCCCATTCAATTCTTTGTTAGAATGGCAGATCAATCCTGAGTTCATCCGGTGGGACTAGTAAGGAATATCCCGATTACTCTACAAGGCACCACGTTCAAAATGACTACAGGATTGGTCAGCATAGGAACTGACTTTCAAAGACAATCATCGTAAATATGTTGTCAAACTGGATGCAATTCAGTCCTACGAACTTCATGCCAGACCATATGTAGCAGAGCCGGTCCACATGTTGGATGGCTTATCCGATGACAAAGAAGAGATGTTTTTGCAGAACAATAAAGATCTAATTTCCTTAGGTACTACAGATCTTCAAGCTATAGCAAACAACTGGAGTCCGACAGCTTGTTTGGTTGTCCCCGTGACCGGAAATGCAGATGGAGATGATAGTGTTGCTATGGATGGAGCCACCGTACATCATTTATTATAGTCAGGTGAAGATCCGGTGAAACCTCGTCAATTCTATGTCTCGGAAGACGAGTTAGTAACCTATAATTTGGGTGATGAAAGCAACCCGCGTCCACTTAAGATTAAGGCAAGATTGTCCGAGGCATTTCAAGAAGATTTGATCCGACTCCTGCGTGAGTTTTCTGATGTTTTTGCATGGGACTATCGTGATATGAAGGGTCTTGACCCGCGGATCTATCAACATCGTGTCGTGCTTAAACCAGAAGCGAAGCCAATTAAACAATCCAGTTACTGAATGAACCCTAATTATGCCGCGGAGGTCAAAGTAGAACTTGATCGGTTATTGAAGGTAGGATTCAGTGTCCCAATCGAACACGCTAAATGGATCTCTCCGATTGTGATTGTTCCAAAGAAAAATAAACAGCTTCGAATCTATGTGGATTACCGGAAATTGAATGCGGCTACGGTACTTGATCCATTTCCTCTCCCCTTTCTCGACACAATGCTAGAGAGAGTGGTTGGGCATGAGATGTATTCATTTCTCGATGGTTATAGTGGTTATAACCAGGTGCAAATGGCAGAACAGGACATACCCAAAACAACTTTTATTACGAATTGGGATGTGTATGCTTGTACAGTCATGTGGTTTGGCTTAAGGAATGCTCCAAGCACATTTCAATAGTGTATGCAAGAAATTTTTTCACCTTACTTAACTACTTTTATGCAAGTATATTTGGACGACTTCTCCTTATTTGGCAAGATTGCAATGCACCTGTATCATTTACGGTGCTGCTTTGAGAAATGCAGTGAATACCGGTTATGCTTGAATCCAGCAAAATCTGTGTTTGCGGTTGCTTGTGGCGAATTCCTTGGCCACATTATCTCTACGCAAGGCATACAAGTTGATCCAGACAAAGTTGCAGCCGTGTTGTAGGCACCAGTCCCCATATCAGAAAAGAAAATATGCGATTCTTGGGACAGATTCGGTGGCATGGTCGCCATTTGCGGTGGTTAGCTCATTTAGCAATGCTACTTAATCGGCTTATGACTAGTACTCCACGATAGTTTGACTGGACTCCGGAGTGTCAAACTGCATTCGGTCGTTTAAAAGGATTATTAACACAGGTCCCAATTTTGCAACCTCCTGATTGGGAACGCCCATTCCACGTCTTCATCAATGCCTCAGATATAGCAATTGGAAGCGTTTTAATGCAGCAAACTGATAAATGGTTCCGACCTGTATATTATGCAAGTCATCGACTACCTCCTACTGAAAGGAACTATTCAGTGACCGAACGAGAATGTCTCGGTTTAGTGTACTCTGTGAAGAAATTCTGGCATTATTTGCTCGGCCAAAAATTCACCTTCCACGTGGATCATGCCGCCCTTCTATATCTGTTCCGACAGCAACATTTAGGTGGTCACTTGGCTCGTTGGATTTTATTGTTACAAGTTTTTGATTATGAAGTGATTCATCGACTCGACACCGCACATGCATTAGTAGATTTTCTCTCTCGGTTGGATTGCCGTGAAGCTCCGGTGGGCATTGATGACACCACACCAGCAATTTACGTTACTACAATGGCTCGTGACGAATCTACAGACCCTCCTGTGCCACCTACCTACTATGATATGTTGTTAACTTTTTTGACTGAGGGATGTCTTCCCCCTCATACGCCTCCTGCTATGCGACGGAAAATTGCAGTTTACAGTCGCAGATATGGGTGGATTGTAGGACAGTCATACTACATGGATTATACTGGTGTCTTACTTCGCTGTATTCCACCACATGAAGTAAACTTAGTTATTGCTATGGCACATTCAATACCCTCCGATGGACATTTTGCAACAAATCTTACTCACCGGAAAATTTTGCAAAGTGGGCTTTGGTGGCCTACCATGTACAAAGATGTGACTCAGTTTGTGCAGCAGTGTGACACTTGTCAATGATCTGGACAGCCATTAGAGTGCCACTTCTTTCCTTTACAACATGTATTACCTTTGGAACCTTTTTAGAATTGGGGTGTTGATTTTATTGGACCAATCACACCTCCTGCGACCCTTAGCAATAATCGCTACATTCTGACCTGCATAGATTATGCTACCAGGTGGGCAGAAGCTTGGGCTTTATGGTCTGCTACAACTATTTCGGTGGCAAAATGCCTGATGAAGGATATTTTTCCGCGTTATGGATTACCTCTAGAACTTGTGACAGATCGAGGAACACACTTTGCTAACAATTTAATGCAATTACTAATGCACACTTTTCAAATTCTGCATAAATTCAGCTCACCGTACTATCCTCGTGCTAATGGCTTAGCTGAAAGTACCAACAAGACGCTGTTGGGTATGCTTCGCAAATTGATCGAATCACCAGAAAGATGGGATCAGTTACTACCTGTAGTCTTATGGGCATACCGGACTACATACAAAGTTGCAACCGGACTGACTCCTTTCAAGCTTGCTTATGGGCTGGAAGCAATTGCACCGATGGAAATTTTAGTGCCCAGCTTATGCGTGGCCATCACTTAGAAATTGTTACACGAAAACTGTTTGTCATTTTTGTGAAGAGATGGATAAGTATGTGTTTGAAGATGAAGAGGTGTTGCAAAATCCTTGATCTACACCAGCCAAATGAACTCCAGAAGTAGATGGTGGGCCCTTTTAGCTTGCAAATGGATGTATTAGACACCCTATGTACCTTGGAAGATCACTCTCAAAAAGATAGATCAAAACAGATAAGTTGGAGTTAGCTCAGAGAAGAAAACTCACTTTGCCTCTAGGCCAACTTCTGGCATTAGTACCTAGGATTCGACAACAGTTCCAACAACAGTTCAGTCCGGTGCCTTCTTGTATTCCGGCAACAGCAGCAGTTCAACCGGAACATGATTCAACGGTTGACCATTCAGTCCCCTTGATTACAGTATGGTATAAGAATCATAAAATTACGCAGGTATTGATTGATGGAGGCTCTGGTGTTAACATTGCGACGGCAGCTTTATGGACCGAAATCGAACCAGTTCAATTTTTTGTCAGAATGGCAGATCAATCTAGAGTCCATCCTGTAGGACTTGTGCGGAATGTACCCATTACTTTACAAGGTACAACCTTCAAAATGAACTTTGTTATACTAGATCTGCCGGAATCCACTTTGGATTACAACCTTCTGTTCGGCCGACCTTGGCTGAAGCATGCGAAGGTAATACAGGACTGGTCTGCACAAGAGCTTACATTCAAAGATTCCAAACATAGGTATGTGGTCAAATTAGATGCTATACAACCTTGCGAACTCCACGCCAGACCATATTTTGCTGAGCCAGTCCACATGTTAGATGGGCTATCAGATGATGAAGAAGAGGAATTTCTGAAGAGTAACGCTGATTTAATGTCTGTAGGAACTGTTGATCTACAGTCCGTTATAGATAACTGGAACACTTCAGTTTGTACAATAGTACCTATCACCGAAAAAGCTAAGCAGGAAGATACTGTCCCAACACATGACGATGAATTACAATCGCTGTTCAAGTCAACAGACGATACAGAGAAACCACAACAGTTTTATGTCCCCGAAGACCAGTTGACCACGTACAATCTAGGAGACGAAGATCATCCGCGACCTGTAAAGATGAGGCAAAACTTACCGGAATCATTTAAAGCTGACTTGATTCGACTTCTTCGCGAATTCTCAGACATCTTTGCATGGGATTACAAAGATATGAAAGGATTAGATCCGTGCATCTATCAGCATAGAGTTATGTTGAAGCCTGAAGCTAAACCGAACAAACAGCCCGGCTACCGGATGAATCCCAATTATGCATCACAGGTAAAAGCCGAACTTGATAGATTATTAAAAGTCGGATTCATCATACCAGTAGAACACGCCGAATGGATTTCACCAATTGTGATCGTGCCAAAGAAAAATAAGCAACTACGAATCTGTGTAGACTACCGGAAATTAAACGCCGCAAGAGTACCAGATCCTTTCCCGATCCCCTTTTTGGATACAATGCTCGATAGGGTAGCAGGTCATGAAATGTATTCATTCTTAGATGGATACAGTGGTTACAATCAGGTTAGAATGGCCGAAGCAGATATACCAAAAACTGCATTCATTACCAATTGGGGTGTCTTTGCTTGTACGATAATGTGGTTTGGATTGAGAAACGCACCAAGCATATTTCAAAGATGCATGCAGGAGATTTTTTCTCCTTATCTTACTTCATTTATGCAAATATATCTCGATGATTTTTCAATTTTCGGTAAGATGATAGCCCACCTGTTCCATTTACGGTGCTGCTTCCAGAAATGCAGAGAATATAGACTTTGTCTTAACCCAACCAAATCTGTGTTTGCGGTTTCGTGTGGCAAACTACTTGGTCATATTGTATCTGCCCAAGGTATCCAAGTAGACCCAGATAAGATTTTGGCAATTCTAGAAGCCCCAGTACCCGCTACTCCAAAAGAAGTAATGAGTTTCATGGGTCAAGTACGGTGGCATGGCAGACACTTACGGTGGCTTGCTCATCTGGCTGTACCACTGAACAAGCTAATCACAAAAACTCCCTGACAGTTTGAATGGACTCAAGAATGCCAAACTACATTTGATTGACTCAAGTATTTATTGACGAAGGCCCCAATCTTACAACCACCGGACTAGGACAATCCGTTCCATGTTTTTGTCGACGCTTCAGATATTGCGATTGGCAGTGTTATGATGCAGCAAACAAATAAGTGGTTTCGCCCCGTTTATTATGCCAGCAGAAGGCTTGCACCTACAAAAAAGAACTATTCTACCATCGAAAGGGAATGTCTAGGATTGATTTACTCGATCAAAAAGTTCAGACATTATCTACTAGGCCGGAAATTCACCTTCCATGTGGATCATGCTGCCCTCGTCTATCTAGTAAGACAGCAGCATTTAGGTGGACGATTAGCACGATGGATGCTGCTCTTGCAGGAATTCGATTATGAAGTCATCCACCGACCCGGAAATGCACATGCCTTAGCAGATTTCTTATCTCGCCTAGATTCCGGTGAAGCCCCGATAGGCATAGATGACACGACTCCAGCGATCTATAGTTCTGAGCCACTGACTGAGGAAACTGCGGAATCACAAGCACCACCTACATATTACGATCATATTCTAACTTTTCTCACCGAGGGATGCTTTCCATCCGAGACAACCAAGGCAGTTCGAAGAAAAATTGCAGTTTTTAGTCGCCGATTCCGGTTAGTTGCGGGATAACTATATTATGTAGATCACACCGGAATCCTACTTCGTTGTGTCCCTCCGCATGAAATTAACTTAGTCATCACGATGGCTCACTCGACCCCTACCGGTGGTCACTTTGCCACAGATTTGACTCACCGGAAAATTCTGCAAGCAGGTCTCTGGTGGCCAACTATGTACAGCGATGTGGCCCAATCTGTCAAACACTGCGATACCTGTCAAAGGTCTGGACAACCACTGCAACGACACTTCTTTCCCTTGCAGCCTATTATGCCACTTGAACCATTTCAGAAATGGGGGTTAGATTTTATCGGTCCGATCACACCTCCAGCAATCTTCAGTAACAACAGATACATACTAACCTGTACAGACTACGCAACAAGATGGGTAGAAGCTTGGGCTTTACGGTCTGCTACAGCGGTTGCAGTAGCTAAGTGTCTGCTGAATGATGTCTTTCCACGTTTCGGCTTACCACTGGAAATTGTCTCAGATCAAGGCACTCACTTTGTAAATCAATTAATGAAGGTACTCACCCAATCCTTCCAGGTGACACACAAACTCAGCTCTCCATATTACCCTCGTGCCAATGGTTTGACCGAGAGTACAAACAAATCACTATTGAATATCCTCCGGAAACTGATCCTGGAAGCATCGGAAAGATGGGATCAACTACTACCTGCAGTCTTATGGGCATACCGAACTACATATAAGGTAACAACAGGCTTGACACCTTTCAAACTAGCTTATGGCTTAGAAGCAATAGCACCCATGGAAGTAGTCATCCCAAGTCTGCGTGTAGCAATCACTCAGAAAATGCTACCGGAAGATTCGCTGACAGCACGAATGGACGTACTCAGAGAACTTGATGAGCACCGATGGCTCAGCTTTTTAACCATGCGCGAAGTACAACTAAGGCAAGCCAAGACACACGATCGATATTTGAAAACTCCAATCTTTTCGGTAGGTCAGCTCGTACTCTTCTACAATGCAAAGTCGGATAGAGCAGCAGGAAAGTTCAAACTACGATGGTTCGGCCCTTTCAAAATCTCAGAACAAGTCGGTCCGGCAACTTTTCGGTTGACCACGTTGACCGGAAATCCACTCCCAAAAGTAATCAATGGGTCGAACCTGCGCCCATATCATCATGCCCCTAGCCCGCATTAAAATTTTCGGCGGTGAACCGCGTTTTGTTTAATCTTTTCCTTTTTCTTTCTTCTTTTTATAACAGCCGTGTTTTGAAAAAATCTTTATGTTACCAGCCACCCCCTTACTCGTCACTCAAGTACGCACGCCTACATGAAAACAAGCATCATTCCTGCACCGCACAATGATACCCAACCCCCTCTCCCACCCCACCATATTGTTCCTATTTAACCCTTTAGGCAACGCCAAAATTCGCTACTGTGTTGAGTGTTAGTGTTCTGTGCGACCCCTTGTGCTCTGTATTCGTGTTCATAGTTTGTATCAGCGATCGCCATGGAAGCGCTAGCAAACTACGCTGCCTTCCGTGATGGTATCCCTACCGAAGTAGGTGAATACCTACGTTGCAGAGGGTTGGCCAACTTCGCTGAGTTGCCCTGGCACTCAGTAGAAGCCCATCCCTTCTTCGCGCAAATCATCTCTGCCATCGCCCAATCCCCTGCCACCGAACGCCAATGGGTTTTCCCTTCGCTACCCTCCAAAACCGTCATCACCTTCCCAGCTTTTTCTGAGGCTCTCCGCCTCACCCTGCAAGGCCGAGAAAATGGCCCCAGTATCCCCCTCGCCCGCATGACCGAACTATTCCCCCGCTCTTCCTCCAACGAGTTTGCTATTCTCTGCCATCCTGAACCCGAACGATCCACCCTACAATTCCTAGTCGCCATCCTCAACCTGCAGAAGCGCACCTACGACATCTCCTGACCCTTCTATTCCGCCTTAGATTTAGCAACCCGAGAACCCGTCAACTTCGCCTCTTATTTTTTCCATAGAATTCATAAAGAGTGTGTAGCCCTAGTGAAGCAAGTAAATAAGGGAACCACCCCGCGCTCTCGCCTTCCCCATATCATAACATTCCTCTTCCCAGCCATCCTCGCAGCACAACCACCACCCCAAGGTCCCGTACTTAGGCACGAAGAATCAGTCCAACCAATCGACGACGATGAAGAAGAAGAGGAGGAGATCAACCAACTCTTCTGCAATAAGAGAATCCGGATCAGCTCCTCAGAAAGCGAAGCACACGGATCCGCCCGAAAGGATCAGGACACCCGAAACGAAGAACAAGAAGAAGCCACTTCCATCCACAACGAATCATCGGCCGATGACCATGACCCGCAGAATCACCCAGAAACAGAACCAGTCTCCACCGAAGAAGCATCAAGACGACGAGAAGACGAATAGCAAGTGGCCAACAGCGCACTCAACACCCTGTTGAAGGCCGTAGAATCCACCATCGCCCACAATACAGGTGAACAACAACCAAGCAATCAGGTAACAAACACTGACTCTGCCATTCCCAGACCTCCACCAGTCAACCCCATTCCCACACCGGACTCTGCATCCTCTTCATCCTCCCTCAACTATTCGCCCCCGCCATCCCCCCGAATCCAAACCCAAACCTCCGCGCAACCACAACACCCTCTTCTCCTTCCCACCGTTCCCGCCTTTTCCGAACTGGCCGCCATGGGCCAAATGCTTATTTCCCTTTCTCAGCAACTTCCAGTACAGCTGAGTGAAGTCACAAATACGATTCGACAAGACGTGCAGCACAAAGTTGACCTCATGGAAGTAGACATCATCCCTCTCCAAGAAGAAGTCGACGCCGTAAAAGCCGAAAATCATCAATTACAGACGCAAGTAGCAGATCTCCAAGGCCAAGTTTCGGCACAACAGGCACTAATACAACAACGGGATGAGGCCTTAGAGCGATTGGCCGTCAAGAACCAGCTACTAAACGAAGCCCACAAAGAAATCTGGACAGTAAAACTCGCGCTACAAGAAAAAGAGATGGTCGAAGAAACAAAAGCACAGTTGCAGGAGACAATCCAGAAAAATCAAGACCAACAGAGAGAAGCAGAACAAGTCAAAGACGAGCTACGAAGAGCCCATGAGTGTTTGGACGAAGTCAACCGAATGCTGAGACACCAATTAACCAGGGAATCCAAATACCAAAAAGATTTAGCAAATGCTCGACGAGAACACGATGCCTACTACAAAACCATCGAATTTCAGAACCAGCAACTCGAGCGACTCGATAATCAATTGCGAAATCAGTAGGAACGAGTCACGGATATGCAGACGAAGGTCACCGAAATGAAGACATCCTGCGACGCTGCACTATCCAACGAATTTTATCTCCAAGAGGCCTTCTTACAGAACCAGGCCGAAATTTTATTAACCCAAGCCATAGCTATTAGCTCCGTTAGAACGGACACCCAGTTATTAGAACCACCCACTTTAGTTCAGATGATAGAAACCATTAAAAAGAAAATTACCCGAACATTTAGGCTCGCCCGAAATATGTACCTAGAAGGACTCGTTGCAGAACCATAGGAACCTGCGGGTTCGAGTCCACCGTGCGTGCCAGTGTTAGAGGGCCGCCGAATAAGGACAAATGTACTAGGACAGGCGTCTTAAATGTAAAAGAACCTTTCGGGGAATGCGCAGGTAACTATAGATTTGCGCACCCTTATAAAAAAAATCCTCTATATAAGGCAATGAGAAAAGAGTGGCCGTGCGCCCCCCATTTTTGGGAATTGCAGTGTATTGTTTGAGTGAGCCTTGTGTTGAGGATTGTAAACGTATTGTTTGAGTGTGTATGTAGTTGAGAAGGTTATTCCTGCTCTGTTCTGTTCTGTTCTGTGCTTCGTCTAGTCGTTATTCCTACTCTGTTCTGTTCTGTTCTGTGCTTCGTCTAGTCGTTAATCCTGCTCTGTTCTGTTCTGTTCTGTGCTCCGTTTAGTCGTTAATTTGCACCTTAATACAGAGTTACAAATCAGTTGTATTGTGAATCTGTTCGGTAATGGCTGAGTGTGTCTCTGAGAGTTATCAAGTGCAGTGTGTTGTTTGTCAGTTCTTCGGCGAAACAAGGGAATGTGAAAAGTAGTCCTGAACTGTTTGCCTGTTAGCGTTTTCTGTAAGTGACTAAATTCGATACAGTAGTCTACGTTCACTGTTGATTCCGATCGCAGGAAGACTAGTATCTATAATGGTCTGAAGGTGAGTAGGACACCGTTAAGTCTGTGGCTAGTCATTTGTTATTAGGAGATTGGTTGTTTGAGTTTAGCATACAATGAGTTTTCATAACTTCAAGGTATAGATGTCTGGTTGGTATACCTGTCTGTTCTGAAGAAGTACGTATTAGGTGACCTTCGTTACTGAAGTATATTTTGCTCCGAGAACAAGTAACCGGACTGCTGCCCAGATAGCTATGGCAGGATCAGTTCTGAAGTTCTAATTCCAGTACACTGAACAGTTTTCAGTTGTTCAGAGTTGGGCACTGAGCTAAGACACGAGAGAGCATTTATGATTGTGTGATAAGTTGGGAAAATAGTACAGGGCCTCTGTCTAACAGACCCCTACCACTCCCAAGGACCCACGTGGCTACGAGTTAAGTTACTTTTAAGCTTCATAATAGTAGTAACCTGCATACGGAAAAAGTCGTTCGTCAGGGACTCCCAACCTCCTAAAGTATTAGAATCTGTATCCAAGCAACATGTGTAGGGTAGTCATCTTGACCACTGGAGAGAAGATTTCCTCAAAGTCAACACAATGTTCTTACTTAAAACCCTTTGCAACAAAACGTGCTTTATGATTTGGAGAAGCACTATTTGATGTGAATTTCAGCTTATATACCCATCTATATGGTAAAGTTTTGCTACCCTTTGGCAAGGGTACTAAATCCCAAGTACCATTCTTGTGAATAGAATCTAGCTCACTCTTTGTGGAACACTCCCACTTGACATGATCCTTTGTCTACATAGCCTCTTTGTAGCAAGAAGGTTCACTGACATCTGTTAGCATAACAAAATCTAAGCCTACAACATACCTATCAGGTGGATATGAAACAAGTGGAGAGCGTCTCAACGATTGCTGAACAAGAACATTTGTAGACTGATCTGATCGGACATTCTCTTGAACATCCCTATGTGCAACATTTTTATGCATGCTAACTAGAGGACTAGTATCCTCAAAAACCACTCTTCTCACTTCAACTCTCATTAATGGGATGTTTATGCATCTTAGACTCATGGAAAATGGCATCACTACTTCTAATCACTGACTATGTTTTAGGATCCCATAAGCGATATCCAAATTGTCCTTTTGGACAATATCCAAGAAAAATGCATTTATTTGACTTATGGTCCAACTTTTGTCTAAGATTCTTGGGTATATGAACAGATGCTTCACACCCAAGAACTTGAAGATGATCGTAATATGGTGGCTTCCATGTTCATAAATCTTGTGCCACTTTCAGACCTTTGGTAGTACTAGGTGAAAGGTTAATCACATGACCTGCAGTCAATACTACTTCTGCCCAAAAACCTTGTGAGAGGTTTGCATGATGCAACATAGAAACTACTCTAACTTGAATAGTTCTATTCATCCTTTCAGCAACACATTCTATACGGGGATATAAGGAGTTGTAAACTCTCTACAAATCCCTTTAGATTGATAGAAAGGGTTGAATTCATGTGAGGTATAGTCACCCCCATTATCTGAACGTAAAGCCTTAAGCTTAGTTCCTTTTTCAGTCTGAACGGAAGCAAGACATTTTCTAAAAGTAGGGAATACCTCATCCTTCCATTTGATAGGATATACCCAAACTTTTCTATTATCATCATCTATGAAAGTGAAAATGTAAAGAGAACCACCTAAGGACCTAGTGGTCATAGGACCACACACAATATTGACAATTCTCACAAAATGAAAAATCAGAGAAAGATAACACACATACATAGCCGGAACGAGAAAGATTTTCCATTCCACTACTAGATATATGGTCCAAATGACCATGCCAAATACAAACCATAGGCTATTCAATAATAGCTAACAAGTGTTCTTTCTATGATACAAATAAAGGATAAAGTGAGTCAACTTTGGTTCCTTTTGCGATAATCATATTGCCATTTGATATACGAAAGGTCTGAGCATAGAAGACCACCTTGTAACCAAGGTAATCAAGTTGACCAACTGACATCAAACTGCATGATAATCTAGGTACATGGGGCTGCACATGGTCCACATAGAGGCTGCAAAATACGCAGGAAAAACACAGTACACAGGGAGCAATCCCAAAGAAAAATAATTGGAAACTTGTACCAAAGCCCTTTATTCAGTAACTTATTACAGTTAAGAGGCAAGTTAAAATCAAATAAAATATCTAATGGAACTTTGGACAAGTACAAAGCAACAGTAGCTAAGGGATATTAGCGAAACCATGACATTGAATATGAAGAAACCTTTGTCCCTAGTATGAGTTTTACAACTACTAGAGTCATTCTTGCCATAACTTCACACTTCAAATGGACCATTTAACAACTAGATGTAAAAATGCTTTTCTCAATGGTTACTTTACGTGGAACAACCCAAAGGTTTCCAAATCAAAAGAAAAGGAAGGTCATGTCTACTTGAACTTCACAAAGCATTTTATGGACTTAAGAAAAGACGCCAAGGCATAGTATGAGAAGATACAAAAGTCCCTCAAAGAAAAAGGATTTCAAAAAAGCACTACCAATGATAACCTCTATACCTATCTGAGAGAGTCCTTCCAACATCAACTTTTATGTAGATAACTTGATTTTCAAAGGCTCAAATGATGAACAAGTCTAGTTTATCATCAAATACCTTCACCTTGAGTACTTCATGATATCTTGAACCACTACATTACTTATTAGGCATGGAAGTTTGGAAAATGAAAGAAGGTATACTCCCCTCCTAGAAGAAGTATTTTGTTGATCTTCTCTTTAGGTATAACATGGACGAGTGTCGATCAATATCTGCACCACTTCATCCGAGCATCAAGATCGCATGGGAGAACTCTTCTCACTCATGGACGTGAATGATTACTAATAACTAGTTAGCTCTTTACTTTAGCTAGACAATAGTAGACCATATATTGCCCATGTAGTTGGCATACTCAATCAGATTTCACATCACCCTTGTTAGATACATTGAAAAGATGCTCAATGATTACTTCAATGCCTTGCTATCACTCGACATTAGGATCTTTCACATAGAGGGGGAATTGATCTCTTAGGATATTCTATTTCATATTGATAGAACAAGTAGACTCCGATTATCTTCTTGTATGTTTGTTTTAATATATTTTGATTTATTTTTTATAATCTTCTTTAAGGATGCGAGTAAATAAATAAAGTTAATAATCAAAAAGTGTCCCAAGAACCCTGCTAATGCTTCACAAGTGACACCGATCAACATGATAGCTATTGTACACAATGCAGATGGATCCAAGCCTACATACGTGCCTATCCAAGCTATAACAAGAGCCCAGGTGCTCTTAAAAAAACAAGAGCTTAATCCGAAGAAAATAGCTGAAACTAGTGAAGTTGGAGAGTCTATTAATAAAAAGCTGAAATCTTGGAAGGATTCTAGAGAAAGAATTAAGAGAAAATGGAGTAAAAAGATAACTGAATTGGAATGAAGTTTAAAGGAATCTACAGCCAAAATCCTAGAATTGACTTTGCAAGAATCTAATCAAGAGAATCTAGCTCAGAGATCAGGATCACTTCTAGCGAAACCCATACCAGAAATTTAGACATGATGTTTTGTGCATATCAGGCAAGATTAAAAGAAGGACCCCAAATAGCTGAAATGAGTAAGAACTATCCATGAGCAGATCTAGAAATTTAGAGGACTAAACTTTGCATGAAGATGGTAGAATTAGCACAAAATATGTTTGAAGCCTCACGTTATCTTAATTGGAACAACATGGCAAAACTTGAGTTACACTTTCAAGGACTACTGGAGAGGTTAGAATACTTGGTCAATAGCAACGAGAAAAAGAATCAATATAGGAACCCTATTGTCTCAGAGACAGAAGAAAGAAATGCACCATCACTGTCTCAAATACCAAACACGAGGGTGAAGACAACTTGTCTTCCAGACATAAGTATTCACATGAATTTGTAAGAGAAATACAAGAAGAGAAGTGGAGAAAAGAAAAAGGGACCCATCCTCCTATTCAAGAAATAGAGGACTTGTAGGAACAGTTTTCCCAAGACACTCCCTCTATTTACGATGATGTAGAGGAAGAACAATTGAGTCAACACACAGGTTTTGAATCCAATTCTTTGCAAGAACTACCTCAGTTCACGGGACCTTGGGAAGCCAAGTCTATTAGTATGAGAGCACCCAAAATAATAGTGAGGAATGAAGAATCAGTCATCCCTAGAAACACGAAAGTGATCAAGAACACAAAAGTACAATGCCATCTCACTCTAGAGGAATTGTTGAAGGTTAAACCAGAATTGTGGAAGCATGTAGCAAATCAATTCCCTGAGCTTGCTACTACTCCCTCTCAGATAGGATCACACAAGAAGGTACTAGAGATACCCATAGAAAGAATAGGAGATGTAAGCGAAGGAGAGGAAGGTAACACTTATCTTCCAATAACCCATCAGGGCTACACCACCAAAGCCATCTTAGATTCAGGAGCGAGAGTAGCTATCGCTACCACCGCTTTATGGAAACGTTGGGGTAAGTCATGTTGATATATTTTGGTAGTGATGTATGTGAACACACTAGGATCACCGGGGCACCTTTTTCCCTCTTTAGGAGGTTTTTTCCCCCGGCTTGTATATATGCCTATTGCCCTAATGGGCTACTTGTCTTTGTACATTCTCTAGTAATACATTCAGTATTGTGTGTTGTGCTCCAAGCTTCTTCTTCTTCCTTGTGTTGTTCGCGTGCTTGCAGAGACGTCTAACTCCAACAATTGTATCAGAGGAGGTCATCGCTTCATCTAGGGTGCCATCAACACTCCTCCATTTGCAGTCTCAGAATCGCACAAATTTTGGTGAGCATACTCAGCGTGTTTTCGAGATCAAAATCGCTTCGCTTTGTGGTACTAAAATCGCGATCTGAGCTTGTTTCGGCCTTATCGTAGTGCTTGTGCAGGCTATTTCGTCTTTTTGTGCCAAAGGTATATACCAATTTCTATTTGCCAGTATAAGCGTCTCAAAGTTTGCTACAGGTCTAGTGGAATTTGTCTTGGCAATTTTGTTCAACTTTTTGAGATACAATCAATTTTTTGCATCAAGGTATTTTAGTCACTGGCCATGGCTGAAAGCAGTGATGTATTCCATATGTTGGCTATTGAGGATAAGTTGGATGGTACCAACTACCCGTTATGGGCTTATATGATGCAACATGTGTTACTTGCAAAAGGACTGTGGAACATTGTGCAGGGTGTCGAAAAATGTCCTATCACACCTGCAACTGTTACAACTACAGGTATTGAAGCCGATGTAGAAGGTGTCGAAGATGATGATATTCTGCACATTCCTGTTAATGCTACGGTTTCTGCTGCACCTACTGCATACCAGATTCGCTCGGATGGCAGAGATGCCTAGGCACATGCACTGATAGCTTTGTCTGTCAAACGTGCCATTATTCCTCACATTCGCTCTTGTAGAACAGTGAAGGATGCTTGGATACACTTGCCACATTGTATCAAGTTAGGAATGAGGCTCATGTTGCTTACCTCCGAAAATAGTTGGAGAGTGAGCACATGAATGAAGGTGATTCTATGGACAGTTTCCTAACGAAGATCAAAGATTTGAAGGAACAATTGATTTCTGCTGATGAGGTTATACGAGATAGCTCACTTGTGCAGACCATTCTGAATGGTCTTCCTGATTCATATCAGAGTTTTGCTTCTACTCTTCGGTTGATGATGAAAGGCAATCTGAATGCCTTATCATTTGAATAGTTAGACTCTATTCTGTTGCAGGAAGATCAGTCCAGGCAGAACAGGTCCATTATGCGAGTTGCAGATCAAGCTTTCCTGGCTAGTCAAAAGGGCAAGAAAAATGGAGCTCTTCAACTAGTAAGCAAAAATCTGCTAATTTTGCATATTCGAAGAAGGAAGATAAAGATGAGAAGAAATCAGAAAGCAGAAATTGTTTTGTAAGTACTGTAAAGGGAATGATCATATCATAAAGAACTGTCCAAAACTGGCTGCTAAAGAGGCAAAGAAGAAAGAGGCTGGAATGGTTGTTGTAGAGGCCTCTACGCCAAAAACAGAGTCTGCTAATCTTGTGCAGGAAGAAGAATAGGCGTTTACTACTGTATGTAGTTTTGACCCATCTTCTCATGAGCAGTGCATGTCTGGAGTAGACTCAGATGTTTGGTATTTTGATAGTGGGGCTACCAAACATATTACCTCGCAGTGTAGTTTCTTCTCTTCACTCGAGCTTGCCCCTATAGGGAATACTGTTACATGCGCCAACAACTCCTCTTATCCTGTTATGGGAGTTGGTAAGATCATTTTTACTACTGTTGATGGTAGTTCTTTCACTTTGTCAGATGCTTTATTTGTGCGAGGGATCAAGAAGAACCTATTATCAATTTCTGCATTAGCCAAGATTGGCTTGGTTGCGAAATTTGTTAATGACAGGTGTACAGTTCATGATGTGTCAAATGGCGATGTGATTATTGCTTCTGCATTTTATGTCATGGGTTGTATAAGCTCATAGACTATGAAAGATCTGTAAATGATTTGGCATGTGTAGTAAATGATTCTCAGGCTATGTCAGATGCAAATCTTTGGCATGCACGCTTTGGTCATCTGAATTTTGCTAGTTTGCTACACTTGCAAAAATCTGAAATGATGTCCTCTTTGCCCAAACTTGAGGCACCTGGAAAACATGTTTGTGAAGGTTGTATTTTGGGCAAAATGCAGCGTTCGTCCTTTCCAAAAGATGGTTCAGTTTGAGCTACTCAGAAATTGCAGCTTGTACATAGTGATGTTTGTGGTCCTATGTAGACACCTTCTTTTGGGAATTGTCTTTACTTCGTGACTTTCATCAATGATTTTTCCAAGCATGCATGGGTATATCCATTGAAGGCAAAGTTCGAAGTGTTCATGTGCTTCAAACAGTTTTTGTTTTTGGCTGAAAATCTGTCAGCATGTAAAATGGGCACCCTCCATTCTGATGGAGAGGGGGAATATATGTCTTCTGATTTTAATGCATTTCTAGCTGAACGTGGGATAAAACACCAGTGTACAGTGCCATATATACCTCAACAAAATGGAGTTGCTGAACGAAAGAATAGATCACTCATGGAGATGGCGAGGCGTATGGTCAAGAGTAAGGCTTTACCACATAGTTTCTAGCTTGAGGCTGTCATGTGTGCAGCATATGTACTGAACAGGTGTCCCACTAAAGCACTGCAGTCTATCACTCCATATGACGCTTGGCATGACCGCAAGCCATCTATTGCTCATTTGCGTGTTTTTGGTTGTTTGGCATATGCATTAGTGCCTGAACAACATCGCAAAAAATTGGATGATAAAGCAGTAAAATGTATTTTTGTTGGGTAGAGTTCTGAAAGTAAAGGCTATCGTCTGTATCATTCACATACTAAATGCATTCTAGTTAGCCGTGATGTTGTTTTTGTGGAATATGCTATTCAGCCATTGCTTTCATGTACTAAGAAGACATTTGTTAGCTCCAAAGACACATATGATACTTTACTGCCTCTTTTTATAGATGGACAGTCTAGTGTTGGTCCTAATGAGGTAACTTCTCAGCCTTTGCAGGTTTCATGTGATGATGGAGATAATTCCATTTTTGATGCAGATGTACATGATGCACTTATTGATGAGAGAGCTGATATTGAGTAAGCAAGAACTATGCCAAAATGGCTGGTGCAGACCTTGCGTGATAGCAAATTAGAGGCACCTCTATCATATCATACTCGTTCAGGCTCTCCTAGTGTCCCTTTTGCATCAGATTGCTATGCTATGGCTGCAACTAGTCTCTGTGCTGAGAAGAACATCCAGAAGAACTAGTCTCTGTTAGGTTCAGAAGAACATCCACGAACCCTTCAAGACCCAGCTTACACAGTTGTAGTGTTTTTGGACGAAGAATTTGAGCCTCATGGTTGGGCAAAAATTTTAGCAACAATGGATGTAGCCATCAATGAAGAACAATGGACACCCCACTGCGACGAGGATGGCTATGACATCTGAGTCTTCACAATAGAGAAAATCATGTGTGACTTCCTTATTGAAGAATGCGGACCTAGCACTGATGCATTTGAGGATGCAAGCGACTCTGATCTAGAGTCAACCATTATGGATCCACGCTTTGCATCAGATGAAGAATACTTCTACGAAGTAGAAACTCCCCCTTAGAGACATGGAGAGCATACAAATTATGTGAGGTTAATCACACAAGTGACTACCAAAAGTGAAGGTAAGAAAAGAAAGAAGATAGAAACCACGTTAGAGGAAGAAGAATCTCTGTTTGAGGTTCTTGAAAATTTTAAGAAGTATGAAATAGAAGATAGAAGAATCATGGTACGAATGCCTGAAAGAAAAGCTGATGTTGGAGAAGTATACGATAACCGAGAGAAAACCAAAAAAATCATAGTCACCATAGAAGGAGAAGAAGAAAAATGTACATACATTGGCCATGATTTGACAAATGAAGAAGAAGAAGAGTTAGTTGCCCTATTGCAAGAATATAGAGATGTGCTCGCTTGGAGTTACAAAGACTTGAAAGGAGTAGACCCAGATATATGCTCCCATAGAATCCCTATGACTCTAGATGCTAAATCTATGAAACAAAAACCATACAATTCAATGATAACTACGCTGCAAAAATTAAAGAGGAAATAGATTTCCTTATAGAAGCAGGATTCATTTACAAAATTGAGCATACCGAATGGGTATCCCCCATTGTGGTCATGCCCAAGAGAAATGGAAAATTACGCGTGTGTATTAACCTTAAAAAAGTTAATGCCACCACGATTAGAGATAGATATCCTCTTCCTATCACAGATAATTTATTGGAAAGAGTTGCGGGCAAGGACATTTATAGCTTTCTTGATGGTTTCTCAAGCTATATTAAGGTAGCCATTGCTCTAGAAGATCAACACAAGATGGCTTTTGCCACAGAATGGGGTATATTTGCATTTCGTGTGATGCCATTTGGGCTGACAAATGCACCTGCCACTTTCTAACGGCTCATGTGTCATGTGTTTAAGGAATTCTTATGTAAGAATTTGGAAGTCTATGTTGATGACATATGTGCTCATTCAAATATGAGGCAGACACATATCCTAGAACTAAGGCAAGTATTTGACAAATGTCGAGAATATTAGGTTTTTCTGAACCCAAAAAAGTGTGTTTTCATGGTCAGACAAGGAAAATTTCTAGGACACATTGTGTCAAAGAACGGAATTTCGACAAATGAAGAAAAAGAAGTGATTGCAGATCTACCTAGACCAAATAACATAAAAGAAGTACAGGCCTTTATGGGTCATTGTGGTTATTACAGATGATTCATACACGTATGCAATCATAGCCAAGCCCTTGTACTCTCTTTTGACCAAGTTTGAATGGACAAATGAGTGTGAGAATTCATTCAATAAACTTAAATGACATTTATGCTCAACACCTATATTGACAACCCCAGATTAGAGCAAGCCATTCCATGTACATGTGGATGCATCCAACTATGCCATAGGATGTGTGTTGGCACAACCCACGAATGAAGGTAATATAGAACTCCCCATAGCTTATGCAAGCAGACAATTGAACGTAGCAGAAAGAAATTACACCACTACTGAATGAGAAGGATTAGGAATGATCTATGCAGTAAAGAAATTAACGCATTATTTGTTGGCAAATAAGTTCAAGTTTTTCACAGATCATCAAGCATTGTTGTACGTAGTCAATAAGCCATATAACATAGGATGGCTGATACATTCGTTTCTATTACTCATGGAGTATGACTTCAAAGTAGTAGTCAGGAAGGGAAAGACACACCTTAGAGCTGACCACCTTTCAAGATTAACCATAGGAGAAGATCCTCAAGGAATAGCAGATGAATTACCCGATGCATATTTTTTTAACCTTGAGATAGTACCAGAATGGGCTAAGCCTATTGTCCCTATTCTCACATATGGACCCAAGAATCCTAGGATAAGGATCAAAGAAGGAGAGATCACCAAGTCTCAAAGATATCAAATAATAGGAGGAAGTATATACAAACAAGATGATCAAAAGATTCTTGCTTGTTGTGTAGATGAATCAAAACATGAAAATTCGTTGCAATTAGCACATGTAGGTGCATTAAAGCAACATCATTCAAAACATTATACATTGCAGAATTTGCATAGACTAGGAGTATATTGGCCTTCTATGGAAGCAGATGTCTACAAGTTGTGTAAAGAATGCCATGTTTGTTGTGAAAGACCACCAGTAGAGCATAGGATGTTATATCATGTGTCTCTCACACCTGAATGGAGTGAACCTTTAGTGATGTACTTGAGGACAAAAACATTCCCCCAAGGAATGACCTTAGCATGACAAAGAAGTCTAGAGCAAGAAGCTCAGGACTATTCACTTAGTGGTGAAATTTATACAAATGAGGATGAGACGGATACCTAAGACATTGTGTTCATGAGAACGATTATTTGAGCATACTAGAGACTGCACTTCAAGGTGTTGCAGGAGTTCATTTTGGCCCCGATAGGATAATCAAAGCCATATTGTTTGCAGGATTATGGTGGCCCACTCTTCACATGGATGCATATACCTATGTTAAGAGATGTGATGTGTGCCAGAGAAATCAATTTCCTACTCGTAGAGATGAAATGCCATCAAAACCCATGATGGGAGGACATGCATTCTCTAAGTGGGGTATAGACTTTGTAGGACCCATTAACCCCCTTGCAAAAGGTACACATGCAGAATACATTATTGTTGCGACGGATTATCTTACCAAATGGGTAGAGGCAAAGGCCACAAAAAAGAATGATGGACACACGACTGCAAAATTCTTATTTGAAAATTTCTTTACAAGATATGGATTGCATATAGAATTAGTGAGCGATCGAGGAACTCACTTTCTAAACCAAGTCATTGAATATTTGTTACACGATTTTATGGTGATTCACAAGAAATCAGCACCATATCATCCTCAGGCCAATGGTCAAGCAGAAAGCACTAACAAGATCCTTTGTAACGTACTAACGAAACTCGTGAACAACAAACGTTCAGATTGGGACAAACAGTTACATCACGTTGTTTGGGCATATCGAGTGGCCTACAAGACTGTACTCAATGCAACTCCATTTCAGATGGTTTTTGGTCAGAATGTTGTACTTCCTTTGGACTTCTTGATACTGACCCTTAAGGTTGCACAAGAACATCATTGGATCGGCCATGAAATATCATCAAGGATAATGGACTTGGAACGATTAGGAGAAACCAGGCTGAAAGTAGGAACAGGAATATATGTAGCAAAGAAGCGACAAAAAGCCTATTTTGATGCACATGTGAAAGATAAAAGCTTAAAAGAAGGAGATTTAGTCTTAGTGTATATGTTGAAACAACATGCACGAAAACTAGAAAAGCGCGGTTATGGACCTATGATCATTAACTGACTCTCGACAAGTGGAGCAGTACAATTAGCCACCCTAGAAGGAGAGATAATGCTAATTACATTAGTGGTTGTAGAGTCAAGCTTTATCAAGATCCTCTTACTGAGGATATGCTTAGACAACTCACGTTGGCGAAGAAGCATAAGGAGGAAGAAAAAAGAATACGTGAGGAAGCTCAAGCAGAAGCTATAGAACGCATTAAGCGCATGAAGCTAAGAAGACAAGGACTAGGTAGAGAACATTACAACCATATGGAAACAACACCCAGATACCCCATGGCCATGTGTCAAGCAAAGTCAAGTAGTCATCCTAGCATAGTGTATAGGAGACCATTCATTATAGTCAGGCTAGAGCATGAAAACCCTTGCCATGAGCTCAGGGCTTTAATTGATTCAGGAGTTGTGACTAGTGCGATTAGATGGTCCCACTATATGGACTCAAGAATAGAAATGCAGCCAATTGAGGCATACCTCATAGGGCTAGGAGGCATGGAAACCCCTTGCATGGGTGAGGTGGACCTTCCTATCCTCATACACCATGTGACCATGACAGCGAAGCTACTAGTGTGCCATGACGAGGACCTAATAGAACCCCTAATCCTTGGCCAAGATTGGCTATACGATCACTCAGTGGACCTAAATCTTAGATAAGGCTCCTTGCATATTAGAACCTTAGACTAGCAGTGAGTGATACCGCTTGACTTCCCTAACAACACTGCACCTGAGGTATGTAACCCTAGACCATATGAAATGCATGTGAGGGAGGACCGGAAGATATTTGGCCAAATCCCTCGGCTAAGACCTCCAAAGTCAACCCATGAGATCTTGGCAATGGATAGTTGCCAGACAAAAGAATGTCAAGAGATTTTCCCTCGGTCTTTCAATAGCGGTCAGGTGAGTTACATCAACGGTCAAGTGGAATGCATGAGGAGCCACATGGGCACAACACCCTACGCTGTCCATCCTTCCACACTTACTACGGACTGGCCTAGATTAATGATGAACAATGAAGCAGTTCTTAATGGGCAGGTTTCACAAGTGTTGGACCTCCCTTCTTTTCCAAAGCAGAGTGTCCATCTGACCTCTTGACCTCAACCACAAAGGAGTCAACCACAACGGAGGAACGTAGACTGATGAAAATATCAGACGACACAAGGAGGAAAGTAGTATCAATATCACAAAGCAAGAGGCATGAGACAAATATGGGTGCCAAAAGGATAGAAAGCACGGCCAGTTTTCAACAATGCAAACAATGAGAAGAAGAAGTTGAGACAAAAGCAGAGTCAGTATCTGACATCTCCTCGAGCTTCTTCGACCTCATTGAAGCGTCCACAGGTCTGGATCGCCAAGAAGTACCTTATGAATCGACCCACACCCACGTAGATTTGGGTACCCAAATAGTGTATTATAGCTCAACACTCAAGCCATGTAACATATACCCCTCAGAACTTGAGGTTTGGCATAAGAGGCTAGCTCACATTGGAGAAAGAGCCCTCAAACAAACTAGTAGAGATCAGAGTGTACTTGGACCAATATCTCAAAGAAACACATGATATACAAGTGTAGTGCATGTGAATTTGTAAATCACACAACATCTATTAACTAAGATGGGATACATACATGGAGACCTTATGGATCTTGTTCACATTGATGTTTGGGGACTAAGCAAAGAATCTTCAATCTCAAGATCAAGGTACTATGTGTCATTCATAGATGATTGTAATAGAACTATTTTGTACTAGGAGAGAGAGAGATGATTTTCCACCCAACCAACCCCTCCAATATATAGCTCCAAGATCAAGGGAGTAAGTCCTTCTCAAGAGGACATGTGCACCTTCCATCACATGGGTCCCTAAGGTGTTCACATGGTTTCCAAGCTTAGGAAGTCACATGGCTTCTAAAAGAAGACTAATTGGTTGCAACCAATTGGATTCAAAAAATTGTTGGTGATTATTTTTATACAATCATGTTGAACCCATAAAAGATATTGGTCAAAGTCAATCGTAGTCAAAGTCAACTACAATCAAAGTTAAAAGGTCAAAGTCAAATCAGTCAAAGTCAACATGGTTAAGGTCAAAGTGTTCGAAGTTCAGGTGTCAAAGTGCACAGGTAGTGCACAATTAATTGTCCACAAAGGGTAAATTGGAGAAAGTAGATTGCAGGTTGCAGAGGTATTTCTCTAATTTCCCTAAGGTTCAAAGTGTTTTTAAAGTGTTTTGGAAGGTTCAGGTGAACCCTCCCTTATGTGCACAAGTGACGAATTAAAAGGCAAAATGTGAAGGTATGTGAAGCGGCAGCGTACAGAAAAGTGAAAGCATGGCCCCCCAATTAAAATTTTGTTTTAGTCTAAAGTCACTACAGGACAAAACAAGGATTCGTTGGCTGCCACTTGTGAAGACAATCTTGGGGTATCAAAGTGAGCACCAAGATACTCTTGCAATTAAGAGCGTACCAGAATCGACACTCAAATCAAGGCAAGGAATATTCTTGGACCAAGCAAGACTAAGCAAGGGAGCATAGTCTAAGCTAGGCAAGAGAGATAAGCGCAAGAGACACACAGTGTGCGACGTAGAGAAGTGAAGTGAAAGGTGTGCATGAAGAGTGACTAAGGAAGTGTGCAGAGAAGTTCTAAGCTAGTCCTCCAAGGATGCCAGGGCCTCATTACAGTGTGCGTGTGCCGACAGAAGGTGGCCATCCCTCCCCCTTGTTGGAAGCTTGGTGCAAGGTGTGCAGAGCGTAGTCTTGAAGAAGGTGGAGGTCTGGTGCAGAGGAGGCCGGCAGCAACAAGACCTTGGGTATTTGGTATTTTGTAATTGAGCACTGTGGGATTTTTCACAGAAGCATTGGATTGTATTGTGCATCACCATTGTATTTATCTTATTATAATCATCGACAAAGGCTTCCAGTGTGTATCTTTCTTCTTGTCTTTCTCTTTTCTCCTACAAACACTCAAATCCCTTCTTGTCCAAGAATCCCCCAACAAAATTTGGCACGCTCGGTGGGACTCCAAGGAGATTTGAGCATAGGAGAGGACAACAAAGTGTAGAAGAGATCAAGTGCCAACAGTGCTATAGTGCTACTTCATTGGACTTCATTGGATCAAGAGGTAAATTTTCATATTAATTCTCTTAGTCTAAGAGGACTATGAACAGCTCATGACCGAAACCCGGTCCCAAACATTGAGGGTCACCTGCAAGCAAACAAGAAGGAAGGCTGTTAGAAGATCCTCCAGTCCACTTTCATCAACTTCATCAATAAGGAGCATGGCAGGTCAGGTAGGCTTGGAAACCCTATTATCAAGATTAAATATAAAATTTCCTTCTTTCAAAGGGCTAGCTCGAGAAGATCGGGACGAGCATATTAGAAGGTTTTTAGCACTATGCAAAACTAGAGGCTTGATGGGAAGAGAGGATGCCTTTTTTATACTCTTCCCTGCCACATTAGAAGGGTTAGTAGATAAATGGTTTAGCCAGTTTGCAGAGAACCATTTTACCACTTGGGACTTAATGAAAGATGCATTCACAAATTAATTACAGCATGGAAATACTACAGAGATCATCATAGAGGAATTAAAAAACTTGATATTGGGTCTAGGTGAAAAATTTCTAGAGTTTGTAACGAGGGCAAAGGCACTAATGGCTAAGTTGCCAGACCCTCCACATGATATTTTTGTTAAGAAATGGTTAGCTAATCCACTTCCAGTAACCAAACAATGTAAAATCAAGGAATTAGTGTTGCCCACAGCCTCCATAGAGGAGTTCATCAACACAACTACACGGCTGGAGCAGGTAAGGCAACAATATGGAGCCATTTCTTCTCAACTACCCTATTCTACAGAAATGGAGGATCTAGTAATCTATCTAAGGAAATAGCTGAAGGGCTTAAAAAGAAATAAGCCCCACAAAGAGGAGGAGAATGCTTTTACTCAATTGAGGAGGGAGATTGAGGCATTAAATCTCCAAAAGGAGGAGGAAGCCCAAGCAGAGGAACCGGCTCAACTGCGACAGGAGTTGCTGGAACTCAAAGGGGGTGGCATCAAGAGTGGACTTTGATGTACCATGTGCAGCAAGCAAGGTCATATAGTAAGTGAATGTCCTCTGTTAAGTGTGACTTGCCAACTATGCAGGAAAGATGGTCATGAGGCCCAAGAATGCCAATCAAGAGGAATGCCTGCAACAACATATTGGACCCAAGGAGGACCCCTACCACCAGCAAACGTGATGGCGGGTGCACCCAATCAAGGTAACAATTACAACCCTAGACAAAGGAATAACTTTTGAAATGGGCCTAGGAGGCCAATCATTTGTTTCAGATGTGGAGAATGTGGGCATTAGCAAAGTAGGTGCACCCTACCAGAAAATGCCCCACCTTGCAGGAACTGCCCAGAGGCTAGAGACCACTATACTAATTGTTCATGCTTATGATACCGAAGCTATGTGGGACAATGTAACTAAGGATGATACTCAGGAAGGACTTACAGATAGTATTGTAAATAGGCATCCAATAAAGGAGGTTTAGTTGGGCAATGAGGATGAGCCGCGTCCCATTTTACTGGCCACATGGATAGGGAATCATCTGGAGGTGCTATTAAAGGTAAAATCTTTCATGAAGTCATTTGCAGCCATCATTGCTTGGCACTACAAGGATTTGGAAGGAGTACCATCTAGTTATGGAGAGCACAAAATCCCTCTCATTGAAGAAGCATAACCAGTGAGAGGTAAGAGTTATAGGCTGAATCCTAAATATGCTAAAGCTGTTTATTTCGAGATTCAAAAAATGGAAGATGCAAGAATTATCATTCCTGTTGAGCATTCAGAGTGGCTCTCTCCTATGGTAATTTTTCCAAAGAAAAACACTAACAAGATCAAAATTTGTGTGGACTTTAGAGCATTGAACAAGGTCACCATCCCAGATGGATTTCCAATGCCATTTGTTGAACAGGTCATAGAAGAAGTAGCTGAGCATACTCTTTACAACTTCATGGATGGATTCAGTGGATATAATCAAATATCCATCCACCCTGAGGATTGAGAGAAGATTGCATTCATTACACCTTAGGGAACTTATGTATATTTAAAGATGCCATTTGGACTGAGAAATGCCCTAGCTACTTTCAATCGAACAATTAATCTCATTTTTGGACCATTGCTGCTAGAGTCTCTCAGAATTTTCATGAATGATTTTTCATCTTTTTCAGGTACTCTTGCAGAGACTCCATTGGATTGTTTAGAAAAACATCTGTTTCAATTGCAACAAGTTTTTAAGAGGTGCAGAGAAACAAAGCTGAAATTCAACCCAAAAAAATGCCACTTTATGGTGACTGAAGGTACACTACTGGGACATGTGGTATCCTCCAAAGGTATGGCACCTGACCTAGAAAAAATTATAGCTATATTAAAGTTACCTAGACCTAAATCTCCAAAAGAAATTCATAGTTTTCTAGGACATACGAGATACCACGGGAGGTTTATTTAGATGTATGCAGAGATAGCCCGGCCATTGGCTAGGCTTACAGGCAAGGAAGTACCTTTTCAATGGGAGGAAGAAGAGGAAAAAGCATATCAAACATTAAGGTCAAGGTTAGTAGCTTCTCCCATTCTGATCACACTTGACTAGTCAAAAAGTTTTCATATACATGTAGATGTTAGTGCATATGCAATGGGGGTAGTTTTGACCCAACCTAGTGAAGAATTTAAAGTGGACAAACCAATTCAATATGCCTGTCGAATTTTGACCAAGGCTGAAAGGAATTATACCACCATAGAAAGGGAGACCTTAGCCATGGTTTTTGTTGTCCAAAAGTTTTGTCATTACTTACAGGGAGTGAAATTTGTTATTATAACTGATCACCAACCACTCAAATACCTACTCAATAAACCGCGAGTGACTGGCAGGATATGGAGGTGGCTATTGTTGTTTCAAGAATTTGATTTCTCTGTAGTCCATAAACCCGCTAAAGAAAATGTTATGGCAAACCACTTATCCAAGATCAACATGATGGATCAAGCAATTGGAATAAATGATGATTTTCTAGATGCTAATCTGTTTGTGATACAAGCCATAGGTTGGTATGAGGACATCAAAAATTTCATTAAAACTAGAGTGTATCTAGAGAAGGCAAGTGCTATGCAAAGAAAGAGACCAATAATCAAGAGCAGACCTTATACCTTCATTGAAGATAAATTATATAGACAGGGAAAGGACAACAGGTTTAGGAAGTGCATGGAAGAAGAAGAAGTGAGGGAAGTCCTTCAATCTACACATGGAGGAATAGGTGGTGGGCACCTTCCAAGACATATTATGAGTCACAGGATCCTTGATGTTGGTTTATGGTGGCCTACATTATTCAAAGATGCAGATGAATGGGGAAAGGCATGTTATGTTTGCTAGAGGTGTGGGCCTAAGCCAACAAAGCAGAGGTGTGGGCCTAAGCCAACAAAGCACAACCCCTTGATTATTTTCACTTCTTGGCAACCATTTGAGAAGTGGGGGCTATATTTTGTAGGGCCCATCTACCCTCCATCGATTCCAAAAAGAGAGAAGTATCTATTGATTGCCATAGACTATGCGACTTGAGAAAATCATGCTCTAGCATCTCTTCCAAAGAAATTTCTGGTCTCTTTCTCAGTATTGTTTAATTGTTGGAAAAGATGGTGTTGACACCTATTACAAACCTCACATTAGGACGTCCTCATGCCCCAGCATCAACAAGTATCCATGTTCGTGTGCCCAGAGAGTTTGCTCCAAATACACAATGCAACAATGATGTGAACTCTCAATATGAGCGTCGTGAAGCTGGAGAAAAGAATATTGATCTTTGGACTCATGGTTCATTATACCCTCCTGATCCAATGTCTTCTTACCATCCAACATTCCATAACCTCTCAACTTTACTTCAGTTCATCGGTGCCGGTAAAGCTGGGCTCTTAGGTTATTGTCAACGATTATCTACACATTCAACTGCCATTACTAAGTATTGGATTCAACAATATCACTTTTGAAAGCACAATCATATCTTTACAAGAAAAGCTTGCAGAGCTTGAAAAGCATATGGAAGAAAAGGAAAGAACAATTGAGACATTTAAAAACACTGTCCAACACTTGAGAGAGACTCCACTTGGGATGCGACGTAGGAGACGATCATTAACATCCTTTGACTCTCTTTCAATTGGTGGTGGAGCACGCAAACGATGAGTTTTTGCAATAAGGTTTGGCTTGTATTTGTTTCTCTTTTTGGAAGACTTTTATATGTATATATATATATATTTTTTTCTTGTTATGTAGGTCATTCGTTGAAGATGTTAATGCATCATCAACAACAGAGGATCAATTCAAGTTATTAAATTCTTGTTTGACCAACAAGCAGGTGGTTAGTATTTTGGAGTCACGGATAGGAAACCTTATCAAGAAGAAAGTGATTAAAGATTTCACAAAAAAGTTACAAGATATTATCACTCCTAGAGACGTGCAGATGGTATGTGATGAAGCAGGAATTAGTACTAAAGGATACAGTGCATTGTACAACCTTTTGAAGCATTCATTAGAAAGAGAAGGTATTTTACAGAATATGTTTCCATCTCCTTACAAGGTATCGCTAAAGAAGTCAATGTCCAATGAAGATATAACTAGTATTCTTGGAAACTACTTACTTAGAGGATATTATGCCTATGATTATTTATCATTTATCTACATTGTTGACAGTATACGGGAAGAAGCAAGTACGGACACACATGCAGATCTAGCACTGAGGCAACCCTTCATTTTTTTCAAAACCCTCACATCATTTTAAAGTGATTCTCATCACTACAAACCCTTGTAAATATCATTTCACCTTTTTGTAGCTCCATTTTGTACAAGCCGAGGAGTCCTCGAGCTTGGGGAGCCTTAGAAGTAGTTGCCTGTCAATTTTCATAATTTTTAGATCTCGTTTGGGCCGTCAAATAAGCCCTGGAACCTAATTTTTATCTAGGCCGGACACTAGGTCTGGACAGGGCCAAAGCTAGTCAAAAACTATAAATAGAGCTAGAGAGCTCATTTTTGGGGTAGTTTTTTTATAGTTTGAGCTTGTATGAGAACTTGCTTGCAATAGAAGTGATTCCATTGTCTTACTCTCTTTGTTCTTGCCGTGTGTGCGCGTGTGCGTGTATGTGTGTGCATGCTTGTGTGCTTCTCGCTCACGCACTTGTGCTTCCACTTGCTCGTGGTCTTCATACCATCCTCACGTCTTCCCGGATTGACATTAAAGGAGGTGCTACTCATCACTCAGCTACACCAAATTTTGGCGCCGTTGCCGGGGATCGAGCTTTGAGGACGAGCGTGTGATGGTAAGAGGTAGAGAGGACGCGTTGGAATGGTAAGTAGTAGGTAAATTTCTGATTTTTTTTCCATCTCCATCTTCATCTTCACCTCATTCTCCATTTCCACCTCCACCTCCTTAAAGAGCCCCGAGGTGAGTGAAACAGAGAGCATAACCAAAAAGAGGACTAGAGCCTGGAAGGATAGTCGTGAAAGAATGAAGAGGCAATGGGCAAAAAAGATAAACGAACTTGAAGAAAGCCTGAGAGAAACCAAGGCAAAAATCACAGAGATCACATCTCTACCGCACTCCCACACACTTCCACCACTACCATCCCCATCACCCTCCATTCCTCCACCCTTTAATACACCCCACGTAACCCACCCACCACCCCGAGTAGGATCAGTATTAGCTGAACCCACTCCTGAAAGCCTGGACATGATGTTCAAGGCCTACCAGGCTCGACTTCAAGAAGGGCCAACAGCCGCAAACCTAGACAAGAGTTACCCTAGAGCAGATTTAGAGATTGAACGGATGAAAATGTGCATGAAAATGGTAGAACAAGCTCAAGCTATACTTGAGACTAGTCAAAAGTTCAATCAGACAAACTCTGTCAAGCCGGATTTGCATTTCCAAGGCTTACTAGAAAGATTAGAGCAGTTGGTAAACAAATCACAAGTTTCTTTACCTCCACAGGCTCAACCAGTTGTTGAAAGAGGAAGCTCACCACCTAAGGGAGCTTATGTTCCTAATTCCACGGATGCTGGAATACCTCCTTCAATTCAACAGTACTCTCAAGAGTTCTTACGGGAAATACAAGAAGAGAAATGGGCCAAGGAGAAGGGTGATTCCCCTCCTATTCCTGAGATTGATGATCTTCGTGATCAATTTCCCCAAGACATTCCGTCTATCTATGGAGATCAAACAGAGCAACAAGAGGATGAGAGATTAGATTTTGAATCTAATTCCTTACAAGAGTTGCCTCATTTCACAGGCCCATGGGAATCTGAATCTCTCCAGATCAGAGCTCCCACAATATTGGTGAGAAATGAAGACTCAGTGATTCCCAGGAACACTGATGTTGTGAAGAACACTAAGGTTCAATGTCATCTCACTGTAGAGGAACTGCTCAAGGCAAAACCTGAGCTCTGGAATCATGTGAAGGATCAGGTTCCAGAACTTGAATCCAATATGCCAAAAGTAGGCTCTAAGCAAAAAGTACCAGAGATACCTCTCGACAAGGTAGGAGACATGAGCGAAGGTGAAGAAGGTAACACTTATCTTCCGATCACCCATCAAGGTTACACAACCAAAGCAATTGTGGATTCGGGTGCCGGTGTTGCTATTGCGACCACCTCCCTGTGGAAGCGGTGGGGCAAACCCACCTTAAGACCAACGAGAATGAAACTTCAAATGGCAGATGGTCATTTTGAAAGACCTCTCGGATTGCTTGAAGGGATAACTCTAACCACTTGTGGTGTGGAGTTTGAACATACGTTCGCTATATGTGACTTTGAGAAGAATAATGTTTACGAGATGATCCTAGGAAGACCTTTCCTACGACAATTGCAAATAGTACAGGATTGGGGAACCAACTCCTTGTACTTACAACACTTAGGGGTCACCACCAAGGTCAATCTGAAGGATCACACCTTCAGAGATGTACCACCCCTACAGTGGAATCCTATCCACAAAGCGAAAGAGGACTCTATCTCCGTGCATTCTGGAAGTTCACCTGAACCATCCTGGTTGCATGAAGATACTCACTTGTGGATGTGCAAGGTCGCAGAGGAAGAGGAAAAGCGCCTAAAAGCGAGAGAAGAAGGAACTCCCCCAGGAGATAGACCAATAAAAGACCCAGCCTATACACCAATGATATTTCCAGATGAGGAATTTGAGCCTCATGGTTGGGCAGAAATCTTAGCTACCATGGACATTGCAGTCAATGAGGAACAATGGACACCCCATTGTGATGAGGAGGGTTATGATATTTCAATGTTCATGTGTCAGCCCTTGTTGGAAGAGTGTGATCCTAGTGAGTTCATAGAAGAAGAAGAGAATGACGATGATCTAGAATCCATTGTGATGGATACATACTTTGACTCAGAGGAACACTACTTAGAAGACCTAGGGGTGTTAACCCAAAAGGAAGAAGAACCCCTTGCGAGTATTAAAACAATAAGTTCAAAGAAAGGAAGTGAAGGAGGTCAAAAGAAAAAGAAAAGGAAAGCAGTGAGACAAGAAGAGGAAGAATCATTGTTTGAAGTACCAGAAAATTTCAAGAAATATGAAGTGGAAGGCCGGAAAATTTTGGTACGAATGCCTAAGAGAGAGGCCATTATAGGAGAAGCATATGACAATAAAGAAAAGACCAAAAAAATTGTAGTGACCATTGAAGGGAACGAAGAGCGATGTACGTACATAGGAGATGACCTAAGTGCCAAAGAAGAAGCAGAGCTTGTAGCTCTATTAAGGGAATATAGGGATGTGTTCGCATGGCACTATAGAGACTTGAAAGGAGTAGATCCAGAGATTTGCTCTCATACGATTCCGATGACCGCTGATGCCAAGCCCACCAAACAAAAACCCTACACATATAATGACAATTATGCAGCCAAAATAAAAGAGGAAATTGACAAGCTGATTGAAGCCGGATTCATCTATGAGATTGAGCACACTCAATGGGTGTCCCCCATTGTAGTGGTGCCCAAGAAGAATGGGAAGTTGCGAGTGTGCATTAACCTTAAAAAAGTCAATGCCGCTACGATTAGAGATAGTTATCCACTTCCAATCACCGAACATCTTTTGGAGCGTGTTGCAGGCAAGGAAGTTTACAGCTTCCTTGATGGATTTTCAGGTTACAACCAAGTAGCCATTGCCCCCGAAGATCAACACAAAACGGCCTTTGCCACAGAATGGGGAATCTTTGCATTTCGCGTGATGCCATTTGGGCTCACCAATGCACCTGCAACATTCCAAAGACTCATGTGTCATGTCTTCAAAGAGTTCTTGCGAAAGAGCTTAGAAGTATATGTGGATGATTTATGCGCTCATTCCCAAGAAAGAAGTTACCACATCCCTGAGCTCAGGCAAACCTTCAACAAGTGTAGAGATTATCGAGTGTGTCTGAATCCAGAGAAGTGTGTGTTTATGGTACGACAAGGTAAGATCTTAGGTCACATCGTTTCTAAGAATGGAATTTCAACAGATGAAGACAAAGTAAGAGCAATAGCAGAGTTGCCCAGACCAAGGAATGTTAAAGAGGTACAAGCCTTTATGGGCCATTGCGGATATTACCGTAGGTTTATCCACATGTATGCCATCATAGCTAAACCTCTTTATGGGTTGTTAACAAACTTTGAGTGGAACGAGGAATGCGAGAATTCTTTCAACGAGCTGAAAAGACGTTTGTGCACAGCACCAATATTGACTACTCCGGATTGGAGCAAACCCTTTCATGTCCATGTAGATGCCTCCAATCATGCAATAGGATGTGTGCTAGCACAACCCACAGGTGAAGGAAACCTAGATTTGCCGATAGCATATGCTAGTAGGCAATTAAATGCAGCTGAACGAAATTACACCACAACGGAGAGAGAAGGCTTAGGCATGGTATATGTTGTGAAGAAGTTTATACACTATCTATTAGCCAATAAGTTCAAGTTTTTCACTGATCATCAAGCTTTACTATATTTGGTCAATAAACCTTGCAATACAGGCCGCTTAGTAAGATGGTTCCTCTTACTAATGGAATACGACTTTGAAGTTGTTGTCAGGAAAGGTAGAACCCATCTTAGGGCTGACCATCTTTCTCGCATCACTTCAGGAGAGCCACCGCAAGGAGTGTCTGATGAATTGCCCGATGCTTATCTGTTCAATTTAGAAGTTGTTCCTAAATGGGCAAATAAGTTGGTACCAGTCCTAACCTTCGGGCCTGCAAATAAGAATGTGAAAACAAACAAAGAGGAAATTGTAAAATCACTAAAGTATCAAATATTGGCCGGAAGTATGTACAAGCAAGATGCCGAGGGCGTATTAGCATGTTGTGTCGAGGACGATGAACATACTAGTTGGTTGCAACAAGCCCATGAGGGATTGCTAGGAAATCACTACCCTAAACAACGAACATTGCAGAATCTAAAACGTTTAGGGGTGTATTGGCCTAGCATGGACAAAGAAATACAAGAGTGGATCCACAATTGTCCAGTGTGCCAGAAGAGACCCCCAGTGGAGCATGCCACTCTTTATCACGTGTCATTAATCCCAGATTGGAGTGCTCCATTGGTCGAGTTCATGAGATCGGGAACATTACCCAATCAGGCTAGTCTTGCAAGAAAACGGAGCATGGAGCAAGAGGCTCAAGACTATGCCTTAGTAGGAAACAACCTATATCGAAGAGGCAAAGATGGTTACCTAAGACTGTGCGTACATGAATCAGACTACTTGAAAGTCTTAGAAACGGCACACAGCGGTGCTGCAGGTGGACACTTTGGGCCTGACAGAGTAATTAAGACCATTCTATTCTCGGGACTGTGGTGGCCCACTCTTCATATGGATGCACATACTTATGTGAAGAGTTGCGACACATGCCAACGTGCCCAATATCCGATAAGAAAAGATGAAATGCCATTAAGACCAATGATGGGAGGACGTGCATTTTCAAAGTGGGGTATAGACTTTGTAGGTCCCATCAACCCCCCAGCTAGAAACTCCCATGCAGAATACATTATTGTAGCCACAGATTACCTTACAAAGTGGGTGGAAGTAAAGGCCACGACAAAGAATGATGCTCAAACGACGGCTAAGTTCTTATTCGAAAATGTGTTCACTAGATATGGGTTACCAATAGAGTTGGTTAGTGATAGAGGTACGCACTTCTTGAATGAGGTCATTGAAAATCTCCTTCAAGAATTCATGGTGATACATAAGAAGTCTGCCCCCTATCACCCACAAGCTAACGGACAAGCCGAGAGCACGAATAAGATCCTATGTAACGTATTGACGAAACTTGTAAATAATAAACGTTCGGATTGGGACAAACAACTTCATCATGGTGTTTGGGCATACCGAGTTGCTTACAAAACGGTACTCAATGCCACCCCATTTCAGATGGTCTTCGGACAAAACGCGGTGCTACCATTAGATTTCTTAATTCCAGCTTTAAGAGTAGCACAAGAGCATGAGTGGAATGGACATGAGTTGTCCTCTAGGATCTTTGATCTAGAACGTTTAGGTGAGACGAGGCTACGAGCAGCAGCAGGCATCTATGCTGCAAAGAAACGGCAAAAGGCATACTTTGATGCCCATGTGAAGGATAAGGGCTTGAAAGCAGGAGATCTAGTTTTAGTCTACACATTGAAACAACACGCAAGAAAGCTAGAAAAGAGGGGCTACGGACCTATGATCATTAATAGGATCTCCACGAGTGGAGCAGTACAACTAGCCACTTTAGAGGGGGATGTCCTCCCAAACTATATTAGCGGATGCAGAGTCAAGCTCTATCAGGAACCCCTCACGGAGGAGATGCTAAGCCGACTCAATACTGCTAAGCAACGTAAAGAGGAGGAAAAACGAATTCGAGAAGAAGCACAGGCAGAGGCCTTAGAGCGTATCAGACGAATGAAGTTGAGGAGACAAGGAAGGGACAAGCCTATGACTGACACTCAAGAGTCTCCAGGCTATCACATGGCCATGTGTGAGGCTTCAGGTGAACGTACCCATAAGATAGTGGACCGACGACCTTTTGTGACCCTAGATATAGGACAAAGAGACAGCACAACCAGCGTGAGGGCTTTAATTGATTCAGGAGCAGCCACAAGTGCAGTTCGGCTCTCTTATTGCCAGCAGTTGCAATTGGAGGTAAAACCCCTAGAAGCATATCGGATAGGATTAGGAGGTGTTGAAACCCCTTGTATGGGAGAGGTGGATCTTCCCCTCTACATACAAGAGGTCCTCATGCCAGCAAAAGTGCTAGTGTGTGAAGACGAGGATCTGACCGAACCTCTTGTCTTGGGCCAAGACTGGATCTATGATCATGCAGTCAACCTCAACCTAAGAAGTGGACTTCTTCAGGTGTGGGTAGGCCAAAGCCGTCTCACGATTGAATTAGAAAATCAAGCACTCAAACCAATAGAACAGGCACCAACTCCTGGTCCCTCCAGGAATCCACATGAAGATAACACTGTTGTGCTTGTCCAAACTTCTATGGTGCAGAGGAATGTCAATCTTACTGAAGGTTCAGAGGCCAAGAAGGAGTTCATAACTGATCCAAAGAAGATTCTAAACGAGCAGACCGAACATCACTCTACACGAAGGAGGCCGCTAATCAAGAGGCAGGAGCGCCAACCCGCGCAACATGGAGCATCTCGTGGCGTGAAGCAGATCTGGATACGCAAGGATGGAAAACCCACAGCTCCAATAGCAGATTCTCAAGGAGACAAGAAACGAGCCTCACCATCAAGGAACAAAGTGAAGAAGCCCCCTAGGATAACCCCTAGGCATACCATTTCTATTTGGGTTCCTAAGCGGTCAATGAAGGCTACCCCTAATGCTAGACAGATATGGGTGCCCAAGGCCTGCTTACAAGCCCAAATTACTTCACCTTCTGGAACTAGGATGAAGCAACTTTCACAAGCACTCTTGGCCAACAACTCAGAAAATGACAAGATACCTACACCTCTCACTGTCCCCACTCCCATCAACCCTAAAAATGTCTGGACATGGGTACCCAGAAGGTCCCAAATACATCGCACTCTCATACAGAAATCTTCACCTGCCCTTAGCTCTAAGAGCTACGACTCCTCTATCAAAGTGTGGAGAATTAAACTGTGTACTAAACCCCCTGACCCTATTCTGTAAATCAGTCCACACTAACACAGGAGCATTCCGCGCCCATTGCATAACCAAAGTATGCATCTAGGATGACACTGATCTTTAATCACCACTCACACCTATCATAAACACTTCACCACTAACCACTGACCTCCGGAATTGTCATGTTAGTATTGTGAAGGGAACACCGTTACATCTTGTTTCCTATGCAACACTAATGTGCCTTTCTTCTTCCAGCAGATAAGCACCCTACTCTCATGGCAACAGCGGCAGGCACAAGCTCTCAGGCAGGTGCCCATGCTCCAATCAATTGGGATGCCATGCCAGTGGAAGCTCCACCAACAGCTCGGCCGGAAGAATTCTTGAATGTGTGAAGGATTCCTATTCCAGATCCACCTAGTGGACTAACCGAAAGAGTAAAAGGGCACTCCCATTGGTTCAATGAAATGCCAGGAGATTTGGGAGACGCAGATCACATCTGGGAGTCCAAGATGGAGTGTGGAGGGGTTTGGTGGACCTTCCAATTCTTTTCAAGAGAATTTGAGACCTTACAGAATGCAGCTCCACTTCAGGATATCTGGCAAAAGGCAGGACTACAAGCTTACTTCAGTGCAGCTCTACCTAAACCCGACTTCCTCAGGTGCTACTACTTGATTGCTACGTTGAAACCTACCGGGGATAAAGATCATTCAGGCACATTCTGGGTGCCCTCCTTATCCAATCTGGAGGAGATGAGGAAGTTTGAATTAAATGTAACGTTAATCAGGGAAGCCCTTCAAATGTATGGCACTCATGTGCCTTCAGATCGCGACCCCTTGATACCAGAATCAATGAAAAGCAATAGAGTCAAGAAGCTCAAAGAAATGTGCGCCCTCACCCCCAACATCGCCATACCTCTGCGGATGTGCCTCCAGCACTTCGCATTTCCCGCTCAGGACCGTTTTACTCAGCCTCACAAGAAGATATGGTACGGGTTGTATTTAGCAGAGACCGGAAGCTTGCCCATTAAGATGCCGGTATGGATCTTAGATCAAGTATATGAGGCTGGCAAGCGGGGGCGAGGAAGCCCACCTTACATGGTTGTTGTGCACTGACAAGGATCATCTACAGATGTCTGGCATATGATGTGCCAGTTGCTCGAGCCCTAAAGTATGCACACCTGGAGCTGTTCAAAGGGCGAAGATCAGGGAATCAACCGGCAAAAAGAATGTGTGGATCCCTTTCACAGGTCCTGATCCCTCCAGAAGCCACCGCCGAAGTCTCCACTAGAGAAGAAACCCAAGTGGCATCTTTCACGATCCATCTCCAAGAGTCTCAACCAAGAGAGGTGGTACAACCCGTTCCATCCGCCCCTCCACTACCTACCGATGCAGAGTTTGCATCTATGGCCACCTTCACAGAAGATCCAAATTTCGATTTTGAAAGATTCCTGCAGACGGTCCCCCTATCCGACAGTGAAGATTCCCTTGACAATGTGGGTCCGGGTGCATCTGCCCAAAGAGAACAGCCACGGGGCGAGACGAGTAGTGTACATGGGGACACCAGACCAACGGGAACCTAAAGAGATGACCGACGCTGCTACTTCACCTGAACCTGAACATTCAATGACCAATGACGTACTGGAGTTACGGCAACAGGTTGCAGAATTAAAATTGAAGTTGATGCAGTACGAGCGACCTCCTTCCCCACCTGAGCAACCCATGGAAGAGGAAGAAGTTATTATTCCAGTGGAGGAAGCATATGAAGAGAACTATGAGCCTCAACCTTTTCCAGGAGGCACAACCACTGAGGAGGGACAGGACACTTATGAGGAACCCCCATCGGCATGGATGAAACAGGTAGAAGAAATGGGGCAGACTCATGAAGAACGTATCACCTACCAGATGTTGGCCATGAAGACCATTGAAGAAACCATACTTCAATCAGAATACTTCAGACAGCTGGCTCCTAGAAGACTAATCACCAGCTCAGAATTACAATATAAGCCATACTTTGTACTGTTGGCAGACTACAACGCCGAGATCAAACGTAAGACCAACAAGTACCCAACGTTCGCAACGCAATTTGAACCGGAAGACATTCCAGAGGAGGCGCGCAAAGGGAGAATACATCAACCCATCTGGAGGCAAAAGCTATTGGAGACCTATCCCGAGATGCTACGAACATGGGACCACGCACCCATGCAGTTAAAGTATAACAATTGCTATGGACCAGTACAACGGAGGAGGACATGGAAGTCATTTGCAATCAAAGTCAAGAACAATGCCAATTGCAAAGAATGGCTCAATTACCCCGCCATCGCTCCCCCAACCGGTACTCCCACGGTGTCATACATGATGGCAACCATCAGACATTGGATACCATGTCTCCACCCCATGCCAGATGTCGCTGCCCAGATGATGCTCAAGATCTTTGATATGATGCAGGTCGTACTCAAAACTTTTCGCAATGTATGCCGTATTCAACCTCCTATTCCCGGGTTTATTAATGGTAACTACGACCTGCTATATGATATGAGCACAACCCCGAGCATACGAGTGGCTTACGCATGGCACGCACGCATCAGATATCTCCTTGCCTGCTACAAGCAAACGTTCGATGAAATGTTCACCACGGGGTTCTGGGAAGCACACTCAGAGGTGTTCGCGCCACGGCCCACCCATTTGTTACACCTCTTTGCATGCGAACAAACGATGCACTCAGAACTCTACACAACGCCACAGACGGACATACCGGGCCCAGTCAATTGGGATACCCTGCAGAGAGACCTGATCCGAGGGCTACGAATCAAAGAACATGAGGTGGGAGCTGACATTCTCCAGAACTATATTGATCAACCCGCAGAGCAAAGGTCTGTCAGAGGCGACAGACCCTAGGGGGGGGAGAGTGTTGACAGTATACGGGAAGAAGCAAGTACGGACACACATGCAGATCTAGCACTGAGGCAACCCTTCATTTTTTTCAAAACCCTCACATCATTTTAAAGTGATTCTCATCACTACAAACCCTTGTAAATATCATTTCACCTTTTTGTAGCTCCATTTTGTACAAGCCGAGGAGTCCTCGAGCTTGGGGAGCCTTAGAAGTAGTTGCCTGTCAATTTTCATAATTTTTAGATCTCGTTTGGGCCCTCAAATAAGCCCTGGAACCTAATTTTTATCTAGGCCGGACACTAGGTCTGGACAGGGCCAAAGCTAGTCAAAAACTATAAATAGAGCTAGAGAGCTCATTTTTGGGGTAGTTTTTTTATAGTTTGAGCTTGTATGAGAACTTGCTTGCAATAGAAGTGATTCCATTGTCTTACTCTCTTTGTTCTTGCCGTGTGTGCGCGTGTGCGTGTATGTGTGTGCATGCTTGTGTGCTTCTTGCTCACGCACTTGTGCTTCCACTTGCTCGTGGTCTTCATACCATCCTCACGTCTTCCCGGTACACCAAAAACTATAAATAGAGCTAGAGAGCTCATTTTTGGGGTGGTTTTTTTATAGTTTGAGCTTGTATGAGAACTTGCTTGCAATAGAAGTGATTCCATTGTCTTACTCTCTTTGTTCTTGCCGTGTGTGCACGTGTGCGTGTATGTGTGTGCATGCTTGTGTGCTTCTCACTCACGCACTTGTGCTTCCACTTGCTCGTGGTCTTCATACCATCCTCACGTCTTCCCGGATTGACATTAAAGGAGGTGCTACTCATCACTGAGCTACACCAAATTTTGGCACCGTTGCCGGGGAACGAACCCGGGTCTCCCGCCTGACAGGCGGGGATACTCACCACTATACTACAACGCACACACATACACGCACACGCGCACACACGGCAAGAACAAAGAGAGTAAGACAATGGAATCACTTCTATTGCAAGCAAGTTCTCATACAAGCTCAAACTATAAAAAAACTACCCCAAAAATGAGCTCTCTAGCTCTATTTATAGTTTTTGACTAGCTTTGGCCCTGTCCAGACCTAGTGTCCGGCCTAGATAAAAATTAGGTTCCAGGGCTTATTTGAGGGCCCAAACGAGATCTAAAAAATTATGAAAATTGACAGGCAACTACTTCTAAGGCTCCCCAAGCTCGAGGACTCCTCGGCTTGTACAAAATGGAGCTACAAAAAGGTGAAATGATATTTACAAGGGTTTGTAGTGATGAGAATCACTTTAAAATGATGTGAGGGTTTTGAAAAAAATGAAGGGTTGCCTCAGTGCTAGATCTGCATGTGTGTCCGTACTTGCTTCTTCCCGTATACTGTCAACATACATCCAAAAAAGAGTTGAAAAGCGCAGTTGGAAATGGATTTCCTTACACAAAGTACAACAACATATTCGTGGATTTGGAGAGGCTTCAACAGGCAATGGTTCAATTTTACAAATCTACTATACCAGGTATGTGCACTATTGTTACCTTGATATACATTGTATTTTGATGTTATAAAGATTTTGCTAATTTATGCAGATTGTAATACCAAATTACAGTTTATATTGAAGTTAGATGAATGCCAGATTATAAAGGGACGAGGAATGGAGAGATTGAGTTTGACACTCATGAATGAAGCTATGAGAAATGCCATATCTGATGAAAGTTGTAACTCTAGCTCTAAGTCTACATATAGTGTTCAATCCGAGAAAGAAATATGGAGGTTAGGTGCTATTGAAGTACCTAAAGAATCCAATGATGTTCTTTCATGGATTTTTAGTAAGACCCCATGGATCACTAAAGTAATACTTTCTCAAATTCATGGTGCAAAGCTCCACATAGAAAACTTTGGTGATTTTGAGATAGATTGGCACTTGGGTGGGGATTTAAAAACTATCAAATGCATGTTAGGTTGCAAGCAAGGTGCATCTGCTCGTTATCCATGTCCATTTTGTACTCGAGGCTACAAAGTAACAAAGGGACAACAAAAAGTACTATCTAGCTTAGATGAATACATAGATGCACCTACTTCCACGGAATGGGATAGACCTTTGTTAAGGTGTCCAATGTTAGAAATACCTAACCGTGACACATTAGATAAAGATTGGAATCCCATTATTCCATTTCCATTAGTTAATGTTCACTTTTGCACATTGCATGCTTTCATGAGAATATTTGATAGATTATTGAAGCTCCACATAGAATATGCATTTTCCATGAAGCCAATTGATAAATCTGTACAAGCAATCAAAAAATTGGAAGAGTTGCTTAATTCGATTGGTTGTCATGGTGGTAATGTAACTCTAGTTGTCAAAAAACCTGGTGAATCGCAAAATAGTTTGCAACAAGTGTCAATGACAGGGAAGAAGGCAAGAAAATTTTTCAGAACAAGTGTAAGCCCTAAGAAAAATGAATGCAGGGAGCTATGGAAAGACTTGTGCATGATCACCACTGATAATGATTCTCAAATTGACCTTAGTAATAGGCGAAAGAAGGTTTGGTCATGCTTAGATAAGTTGGTAGGTTTAATGAGTCTTAATAGCTCCAACAAAAATGACCGTCAGTTGTTTCAAGATACATTAATGGAGTTTGCAAAGTGTTTCATCCTATCTTGGGGAGAGAGCAATATTACACATTACATTGTAAGTTTTCTTATTTTTTCAATTTTCTTGTTGATAAGATTGTGTTATATGTACTTATATCATTTCAGCATATTTTATTTGCACATGGAGCATTTTTTATGCATCGATATGGTTCATTGGAGATTTTTAGTACACAAGGAATGGAGAAGTCACATTACAAGGCTAGAGGTGTTTACTTCAAGAACACACGACATGGTGGTGGTGCAATGCAATCAAACTATATGGAAGAGATGTTTAATTGGTTTTATCGTACTGCATTTTCAAGGACATATGCAATGGAACGAGCCAAGGAGTCGAAAGTTGCAAAACTTGCAAGATTTAATCAACACAACTTAGCTAGTGAAAAATGGAAGTCATCATTGGGACCTTTACGTCATGCTCAATGGCGGGCCACAAGAACACGACAGGGTTCATCATGGAAGTGAAATCATTTAATACATTCATGGCATTTTCTGAATAATTCATAAGGTTTGCTACACACTAATCTCTTGTTTGCAATTTTTTCAGGTAATTTTTAATTTTTAAACTATTTTTTGTCCATTCAGATGTGAACAAAACCTTTTTAAGTGAAACATTATAAAAGGAGACTCATTGTCTCATTTCAACATTCTAGCACTATAGAGGATGGCACGAACAAAGCAAACTGCAAGGAAGGATCCCATTAACTTTCCTAGCTATGTGCAAGGCACTCAGAAGCCACCATGGATGAATCACCACAAAAGGCGACGTAGTGTCTCGCGCTCTGCATCCCATCGCGAAATAGGTGGTGGCCATACCTCTGGGAGTGAACAGTTGCATGAACAAGTGGAACATGGGCAATCCAGGGAAAAGGCCGTAAATCAACCCCAATCACCACCATCATCATATGATGAGCCTCCATCACCAAAGAGACCAACAAAGACAAGGGTGAAGGAGCGTGCTCATAGACAGGTAGTTTATGATGATGATTTTGATGAATCGCATGAGGATGTGTCTCAACAACATTCACAATCAAGTGAGGAGAGTCAAACATTGCCACCATGGGGTAACGAAGAAATACCTATAAATCATAGGGTTACTGTAGCGAGAAAGACACTACCATCAAATCAAGGGGCCATACCCAATGATCAAGAGAGAGAGAGCAAAGCCAGCAACAACATCCTGAACAAGGAGAAAGCTCAAGACGCGTGCAACGGAAGAAGAAATTCTTTCAACCTCGTCGTAGACCACCCCAACCAAGACCACAAGAAAATGTCCAACGAAGACCACCACCACCACAAGCTAGAGCACCACAACGAAGAAGAAGATATACGAAGGCATTTGCAGAGATAAGGCACTATCAAAAGACAGCTGAGCTTCTCATACCTAGAAGACCCTTTGCAAGGGTGGTTAAAGAAGAGTTACAAAGGTATTGTGCAGGGTTAAGGATCCAAGCTCTAGCTTTAGAAGCTTTACAAGAGGCAGCTGAAGCATTTTTGATATCAATGCTAGAGGATTCCAACCTGTGCGCCATCCATGCTAAACGAGTCACTATACAACCGAAGGACATACAGTTAGCTAGGAGAATTAGGGGTGATCGTAGCTAAGTTTTGTAACTGATCTCTATGGACAAGAGATTTTTTGTAAATATTGCCATTTTCAACGAAACATTAGCACTTTTCCTCTATTCCATTTATAATCTCATTATTTAGAATGAAACATGAGCAGTCATTTTACATTTCCATGTGTTTTCTTGTGATAATCTCTCATATATGAATGATTGTTTTCTTATCTTGTCATTTTGATCTAGTGATAATATCCCTGTACTGAAATTTCTTTTTTATTTAAGGTCATGTAGGTCTTGTAGGGCATTGGGAGGCCAAATAAGGCCCTGCCACAAAAACGCGGGAGAAGGCCCTGCAAAACGTTTGCAGGGCCTTCTCCCGCGTTTCTGTGGCAGGGCCTTATTTGGCCTCCTAATGCCCTACAAAACCTTTGAAATATGAAAGAGGGATCATGACTAGTAAAGCTAGTTCAGGGGTAGTTAATATGAACAAATTTTGACCTCCCTATACCTTTGAAACATATGAGCAGAGCATTTTGAAACTTAGAACATTTGCATTCTTGAAAATATCCATCTAGTGAAGGTTCAGTCTCATGTAAGGTAACCTTGGGCATGTCAGGATCTTTAGTTTCATTCTTTTGGACCTTCTTTCTCCCATTTAAGGTCTTCTAGGGCATTGGGAGGCCAAATAAGGCCCTGCCACAGAAACGCGAGAGAAGGCCCTGCAAAACGTTTGCAGGGCCTTCTCCCGCGTTTCTGTGGCAGGGCCTTATTTGGCCTCCCAATGCCCTAGAAGACCTAATGGAGGCCATACCCAATGATCAAGAGTCCAAAAGAATGAAACTAAAGGTCCTCCCAATGCCCTACATGACATCAATACATCACATGCAGTTCCAAAAGAATTTTAGATAATATACTGAAAAAGAAATACTTGAGACAAATGTAAATAAAGCAAAGTGAAAATTTGATATTAATTCAATTGTTTACATCAATTGGCTTTGAGTTTCTCAATGACTCTCTTTGGACGCTCCAAAGCCATGGGTAGGGTGTAAGTCAAAATTGAGTTTGCTATTTGATCAACATTTCTAACACCTAGACCTAGAGATATACCTATTTGGCCTAAGACCTTTCCACGGAAGTTGGAACCTAAGGTTGTAGTTACAAGGGATTTCTTAACTAAAAAGATACAATTACTCCATTGTGTAATGGTTGATAAACAAAGCAATTTACTTAAGGCCTTTAGACACCATGTCATGAAGTGGCCCTGAGGACTGAACTCTTTATGGATAATTACAAAATGGTCTTTGGGAAGTTTCCCAATGTAGTTTGCAAGGGATGAGCCACCTCCACGAGCCACTCGATCACCTCCACTCCTTGCTGCAAACTTGTCAACTTCAATCACCTCCTGCACAAAGTTTTATGATTAGTAGCTGCATGTGTTTGTAAGAATGAATGACATGAATTGAAGATACTTACATCCTGAACTCTATCTTCTTCTTCTCCTCTCTCTTGAAGTTGTAAATTAATGCTGGAGTGGGACATCCCACTCTGCTCGATTACTGGTGAGGCGGGAATTTTTTATTCCAATATCCTTTCTTGTGCATTATTAAATTGTTCTTCTGTGATATGTTCATGTTCACTTGTGAGTATGTCATTGCAAACCAATTTTATTGTGTCGGCCACTGAGTCACCAAATGGCAAACACTTTTTCTCCAACAACTCAGAGGTACTATCCAAAGGACACTCTGACAAAGTACAAAACAAACTTAGGCATTCATCAAGCCGTAGCCCAAATGCCTTCTCTACATCATGTAAAAACAAATATTCTTGTCCCTCGACAAGAACCACTGAAAAAGTTTCAATCTCCACCTCTGGAATAGTTGCTTCTGGCTCCAAAGAGGTGGATGGCTTAGGCACTTCTTTCAACTTATCATCCACACCAAGAGGATAAGTTTTCTCAATAGCTTCTCTCTCTAATAGGAGATTCAAGGGTTCTTGAGGTGGTTCCTTTTTATCCTCGACAAAACCACCTGTAAGAAGATGAGGGATCTCATGAGGAATTGGTTCTGGTTCCTCATTCACAAAGAAAATTGTGGCAGCAATGAATGAAAGATATTTTGCACCCATCTTGCGTTTCCTATTCAATTTCCTTATAAGTGGCACAGTTTCATCAAGAAGGTGCCCTGCTTCCTCTGCAATTGCCTGGAACCGTTTCAATCGTTTTGCAAAAGCCTCATCACCTTTGTGAATGTAGGTGAGAAGGTCACATGGAACCCAAGTTCCATCATATGGTGGTATTTCAATGGAGAAACGCAATATATGAACTTGCATATATTGAAGTAGCTCCTCCAAAGCATCGGCATTCATTTGCACTGTTCCATGGAGGTTAGGAACCTTGGAGAGAAGATCATATAGGTCATGTTGACCTTTATAATCTGAATCCTCCAAAAAATCTAGAAACTTGTGGCGTGCACTCTTAGTAGGTACAGAGGTGGAAGCCATAGCTTGCAAATGCAGACTGTTCTAACACTCAATGTGGTTGCAAAAGTGAGAAATGAGGAGAGAGGACTCCTATTTATAACTTTTCTAGAATTTTTAAGTGATGGGTCCCACTTTTTCATAGAAGTGACTTTTCCTTAAATTAAAACATAAGAGTATTCAAAAGGAAAACTTTGACATTTGAGATCACATCAAAGGAAATAAACAATAAGAATGCTCTTTCAAGAAAAACCTTGAGAATGTATAGATACAAGTAGAATGTGGCCAAAATATCCTTGAAGCAAATGTGAAAAATTTTTCATTGCAAAAATAGGTTTGTTTACAGGTTTCACAGTATCTTTACAAAAAAGAGTTATGACAATGAAATGTCAGTTCCATCCATGCTCCAATCTGCAAGAACCTTGATTTTGTCTTCCAATCTCTTTCCAATCTGTGGACAATTCATAAAAGAGTAAAACATTTTCAAATCATGAACAATAGTGATAGAATAAGATATATATATATATATATATATATATATATATATATATATATATATCTATATGTATATATGGAATACAACTCTTACCTTGTTCCCTCGTATTCGAAATTTGAAATCATGAAGATCGTCATATCCCATGATAAGTAAGTGCTCTCTCAAGTTGGCCAAGTTCCAATGTTGATTAACTAAAACCACCTCCATATCATTGTTTGGTAACTTCACATTAATTTCAAATGAAGCTAAAGATCCCTCCGAGCTTTGCAAAGGTATCCACTCTCCTAGTTTACACATCCAACGATCATAATAAAATCTGATGTACAATGAGGTGCGATGTTTTAAATAGCGAAACCCTATATCTGTGTCACCAATTCTACAACGATATCTATCCCCTTTGGACAATCCTTCTACATAACCCCAGTTTTCCCCTAACAATCCTTCTACTGCTTCGTATGTAATATCTTTACATAGGAACATTGTAGGAGTTTCTACAAAAGGAATGCCTTGAAATATGAAAACAAAGCAATGGATTGGTAGAGTCCAATGAAGACCTATTGATCTAGATACTCGTGTGAATTTCAAAAAGTTATGTATGTCCATCACCATCTTACGCTTGAAAGATGATATGGACCAAAAATCAGGTTTTGGCCACTCTAAACTAAGAAGAGAGTCAACTTTGATAATCTCCAACCTTCCATATTCACCATCTGTGGAAGGAACAATGTACTTGTGAGTGTAAAAGAAGATCCTTTCACGAATAAGTTTAGCAGGAGGTACATCTGGAAACACTAATGCCCCAATGTCTGCATGTAATGCTTTGAAAGTTCCTGTGAGACTATGAAGTGGTTGCTCTTCCACTAAACTAGAAGGAAATATGACTGTAGCAATGAAAAACATATGAGATGAGTAATTAAGACATTTAACACCATGAAGCATTGAGAAAATAGAAATACTCACAATGGATTGGATATCTAATTCTATTGGAGTTTTCTAACTTCATGGTTGAAACTGTGAAGACATGTTGTACAATAGCAACCATCCCACCATGTGTTTGCTGCTTGAAGCCTAAGAGCTTACCTTTCCAATGAAGATCCAAATTTCCACGATCTCGAACACGATGAGGACCAAGTCCAGATGGCTGCATGTACACCCATGCACCTTTGCAAAACTCTTGTGGTAGCCAACTTCCTTCCATTGTTTTGATGTTGTGGCACGTCATTGTGTGAACTTCGGCCTTTGGTCTCCTACGAGCTCTGGAGCTTCCCATGGGAGTAAGAGTTGTTGTCATTGCTGCAGAAGTTGGGAGAATGGTAGGAGGAGAACAATGCTTCTGTTGTATGGTATGGAGGGAATAGAGGTGAAAAATATGACTTTTTGGGTTTTGGGTATGAAAATGGGAGTTTGAAGAGGGAAAATAGAGTTTTTTGAGTCATTTTGAATCCACAAACATGCACGGATTTTGAATTAGAAGTCAAAAATAGCACTTTTGACCCTGAAAAGTGATATGGAGGTCATTTAATGGTATTATGATGAGTTTTACAACTTTTAAAAAATTTTGAATTTTTGGCCCAGCCTGATTACGAGATTTCTTCTCTCTCTAGAAGACAACCCTGAACATAGAGGAATCTTGTCCCCTCTTCCCCCTTCAGCCTAGTATTTTATAGGGTATAGACTGTGGCCACCACCCTCTTCTGATTGGTCCATCACTAATCACTCCTTGAGCTAAAAGGCCCATCCAGGGTTCACTTTTTTCCTAATGAAGGAGGTGCTACTCATGACTGAGCTACACCAAATTTTGCCACCGTTGCCGAGGATCGAGCTTTGAGGAGACGTAGATTTGAGACGTTGGCGTTGTAGGTAATTTCTTTACTCTTCTTATTTTTCTCTTTCTTACCTCAACACCATCATCACCATCATCATCCTCACCATATCCGATCTCCATCTCCATCATCGAGAAAATTTTCAGCTTTTGATCATATCACCTTCTCCACCTCATTTCCCTCATTCCACTTGTGAGAGAGAGCGAGAGAGTGATATTGTGTGCGTTGTTTTTGCATGTTTCTTGAGCTTTCTTGCAGGTACTTGCTGCATCATCATCTCTAGCACTCCGTGCAGGTACGAAACATCACAAAACTGTCTCTGTGTCGCCGAAGTCTGTCGATCGCAAAAATCGCCCATTTGGTAAAACAAAGTGCACCACCATAATCTACATGATGAGCACATTCTAAATCACTAAAAATAGTTAAAAAATTCCGAGTTTCTCTGTCAATCACGATTGATCCAGTCGATCGCGATTGACACCCATGACCGAGAGATCTGTCAATCGCGATCGACACCCACCACCGACTGACCCTGTCAATCACGATTGACACTGTCGATCGCGATCGACAGCCACGACCGATACCTCTGTCAGTCGCAATTGACACCGTCGATCGTGACCGACTGAATTTTGGCGATTGATTGAATTTCATGCGTTGCCACGTGTCCATCGCGATGGACACAACCCCGATTGACTGAATTTACGGTGGAAATCCCAGAACACGTGTCGATCGTGATTGACACCATCAATCGCGATTGACAGGACCCACGATCGACTCTGTTGATCGCGTTTGACACTGTCAATTGCGACTGACGTGTCGATCGCGATCGACAGGCCCCGACGGACACCTCTATCAATCACGATTGATAGACGTGTAGATTGCGATTGACAAACCTGTCGATCACGATTGACAGACTTTTCGGCCAAAAAAATTAGGGTTTTATTCCAAGCTTTGGGGATAGTTTTTGGGCATATTGGTCTAGCAATTAGTGATTTGTGAGGTACTTACAAGTGTGTCTTGAGAAAAATCCTGTGTATCAAATACCATACCTAAGGGGAACAAAACCAAGGGATCTCTAGAATTGTTTGCAATAAAGAAAGGGGACATAATTGAGATCCAAATTACATGCACGAATGTGATCTGTCTGTCATTGGAATTTAAGTCTTGAGCTAATTTTGGGACTTTCACAGGTCCATTGAGAGCAATTGAGAGCACCCAAAGCAAGGGTTTCTTTTCAAGCTTGAGAACCGGGTTCTTGAGCTCCATAAAGCAAGGGATCAACAAGTAAGGTCAGAATATTCTCAACTTCCTTTGTCAATTCCTAGCTTTGACTAAGTTCGAGTAGTGCTAGGAGTAAGTCAGGACAACGATAGGCATGTGACAAGTCAAAGACTATCTAAGAAATCAAGTTTAAGGGATGACCTGTGAGTGACCGATAACTTTAAAGGAAAAAGAATTTAACGTGGGACGATCAACTTAAGTGCAGAAAATTAACTCAAATTTGCCTGACGACGCGATATCAGACAAGATCATAAACACGATAACACACTAAAAAAGAATCAAGTGACTGACACCGATTGATCGGCAACGAGGTTGTACTTTGGGAAAAGATCGGGCTACTTAAATAGGCATATGAACCTTAGATCAGGACGACATCTAGTAAGAGATAGACAAAGTCTTAGGTCTTCAGAGGCTAGCATTAACCATACTGCTAGGTCTTGGGCCCAGCAGTTGAGTCACCAGTCACATTACCCTAGCTCTGAGACTAGTGAATCAGAGATGTCTTAAGGTATGGGTAGACCTACAGGAAGTTCAGGAGTGCCATATCTGTATAGGGTGGAAGGCCCCTACAAGACATAGCTGGGATACCTTAGGAACAACCGATTAGGTGCTAGCATCTATGAGGACAACCTAGGAAGATCCTTGGTCCAGATTAAAAACCCGGACCAATCCATTGGACTAGAACACCCAGCCGTCAAGTTTGAAAATGGAGCATACTTGGACAAAGAGGGAACCATATATGTGGTCACTAGTCACCCGGACAGGACAGATGAATTCGGGAATGTGATCCCTGAGACGGACATAGATGACCTAGAACAAGGGAACGTAGGAGGAGAGCCTAGGACCCCTCGAGGGAAATCTGTTCTTACTAGAATCCTCAATCCTGAGTGGGTTCCCTAGGACAATAAGAGTATAGATCCGCTCCTAAACCAAGAGACCGATGAAGCCTTTGGAGGTATAAATCAAAAAGGCCAAATGATGTAGGGTCAATCCTGATCTATGAGTTCAAAGACCTTGATAGCCCAGGCAGAGTGACTTACTTAGATCACGCGTCAGAGAGGATCTTTGTGGTTACAGAACATGACAGGCATGCTTATACTTGGAAGGGTGAATTCGTTTTCCCCCAACCAAGATCGAACGTGTCCTATGGTCACCCTGGAGCTGGAACATCCCAAGCTCATGGAGCCCAAAGAGACAGAAGTAGAGATAGGCCAGAAGTAAGCTTTGCCAACCCAGGGGGCAGAGAAAGAACGAGAACTGAAAAAAATAGAGTGGAACTTGAGGTACTTAGAGCTCCAAGGAATCAAAGAAATGCGGATGAGTTCCCTCTACCAAGACCTAGAGAGCACACAAGGACTTTGAGACCGACTCAGCTAGTCAAGTCCATGAAGAACTACTTCGATGGCACTAGAGATCCATACGATCATGTGGCTGAGTTTAGGCAAGTCTTGAGAGCTGAACAAGTTGAAGATCTGTTCACACAGTACAATGCCTTCGGTCTAACCCTTAGGAACACCGCCCTGACATGGTTTCAACCACTAAACGAGAGGCAGTTTAGGAGCATAGATCAACTTCTGGAGGCATTCATTATCGAATTCTCTAAAAGTGGCATAAGACATAACACTTCCTCGCTGATTCACAGCTTCAAGCAAACCCGTCAAGAAACCGTGAGACTTGCTGGAAGAAGATTTAGGCAATACCTAGAGAGATGCCCTATCCCTGAGTTACCCACACCAGTTAAGCAAGTGGCCTTGTTCTTGGATGGATTGCTAAGTACCAAATTGAGATCATATGTGCACTTGAAGGACCCTAGGACCATAGAAGAGTGTGTACGCATGTGCATTGACATCGAGGATAACCTAGGGGAAGAACTAGAGCTTTCCAAAATCTACAAAGACTCAGATAGTGCGTCTAGCCTCTCTTCCTTGCAACCCACATCAATTGAGGAACTTGCAGAGAAAGTAGCTCAGAAATTATGTGTCACTAGAAAACAGATCCCAAGATTTGCCCTAGTGAAAAGATGTTATACTTGTGGAGGTGACCATATGGCGAATGTATGTCCCATTATGGGTCAACCCCAAGTAAATCCTAGTAGCCAGTACTGCACCATAGAACGAAGATACACAAATCACTCAGCACAAGACTGCCCATACAATCAGCAAGCGGTTAGGCAAACCTACCCTCAGCCATACCAACAAGGCAGATACGAGAGTCAATACCCACCCCAACATTATGCTAGGCCTCAGCAACATTAACAACCGCAATATCAGGCCCAACTGAGACCCTAGCGAGTGCTAGCACAACAACCACTTGCTCCTACTAATGTGATTCCGGTAAAGTATGCTGCTGCAGAAGAAAACCTGAATAGAGCTATAGTCCTAGTAACACCATTAATTTCAGAAAGTGATCCTAGTGACCATAGCTTTGATTCTACGCATGTTCATAGTCCCCAGGCTTACTACATGCAGTCTCCTGAACATGGTGAGTCCTACTACAGTGAGGAACAGAGTGAACCTAATTGGGAGCCTGAGTATGCTAATGTCATGTACGCAAACCCCAACTCTAGACCTCAACCTAGGCAAGTAAGACCCCCATTCCCTAGAGGAACATGCTATAGATGTCAAGGAGATCATCTCATTCCTGATTGTCCCTTGCCTCCACCTACACAACCCCAATTAGTGACGATCCAGGGCTATTGCCAGGAGTGTGGAAAGGAGCATGTCTTACGAGACTGCCCAAACGACGTCCACTACACCAGTGCAAGTGATCACTAGAGCCCAAGCCTTGCAACAGAACCAAAGTGTAGGCCAGGAAAAGAGCCCAGATGTTAGTGAAACGGAGAGCATGACAAAGAAGAGGACTAGAGCTTGGAGAGATAGTCGTGAAAGAATGAAAAGACAATGGGCAAAGAAAATGAGTGAACTTGAGGAAAGCCTAAGAGAAATGAGAGCCAGGATAACCGAACTCACATCTCAAACTCCCTCTCACACTACCCCACCTCCACCATTCCCAACTCCATCCGACCCGCCACCTTCCAACCCACCTCACCTAATCCCACCACCCCCTAGAGTAGGATCAGTCCTAGCAGATCCCACTCCCAAGGACCTAAACATGATGCTTAAAGCATATCAGGCCAGAATCCAAGATGGGCCAAACGTAACTGATCATGGAAAGTGCTACCCTAGAGCAGAATTAGAGCTTGAACGAGCTAAAATTTGTGCAGATGGTGGAGTTGGCTCAAACCATGTTTGAAGCTAGCCGCCTCTTTAACATATCTAGCTCAGCCAAGATGCAGCTGCACTTTGAAGGACTGTTAGAAAGAATAGAGAGGCTAATTGCACAATCAGAAAAGGAACCCGCCTCTCAACACAAGGACAAGGCAAGTGGAAGAGTAGGTCTTCCTGCCCAGGAAGTCTATGTGCCTAACTCCACGGAGCCAGACACATCATCTTCTATGAATCGGTTCACACCAGAATTCCTATGAGAGATTCAAGAAGATAAATGGGCTAAAGAAAGTGAAGTCCCTCCTCCCATTGAACTTGTGGATGATGCACACAACCAATTCCCACAAGACATCCCATCCATTTATGAGGAGCAGGAGAGCACCCAATCTCAGGAAAGATTAGACTTTGAGTCTAACTCTCTACAAGAATTACCCCACTTCACAGGTCCATGGGAAGCTAAGTCTACTTGTATGAGAGCACCCACGGTCATGGTACGAAATGAGGACTCAGTCATACCTAAAAACACAGAGGTAGTGAAAAACACAAAAGTATAGTGCAACCTCACCTTAGAATAGCTACTCAAAGTAAGGCCAGAGCTATGGAAACATGTAGCCAAACAAGTTCCAGAGATAGCAAAACCTCGTTCCCAGGTAGGATCCCAAAGAACAGTGCCAAAAATACCATTGGACAAGATAGGAGACATGAGTGAGGGCGAAGAGGGAAACACATATCTTCCTATCACCCATCAAGGATACACCACCAAGGCCATTTTAGACTTAGGCGCAGGAGTTGCAATTGCTACCACTTCCCTATGGAAGCCTTGGGGCAAGCCAGCACTCAGACCCACGAGGATGAAATTGCAAATGGCCGATGGTCACATAGAGTGACCCTTAGGGTGTTAGAAGGAATAACTCTCACCACATGTGGTGTTGAGTTCGAGCATACATTTGCTATATGTGATTTTAGCAGAAATCATGCCTATGAAATGATCTTGGGACGACCCTTTATGCGACAGTTGCAAGTGGTACAGGACTAGGGAACCAATTCCTTGTACCTGAAACACTTAGGTGTTACGACCAAAGTGGATCTCAAAGATTACTCTCATAGAGATGTCCCTCCTATCCAATGGAATCCCATCCATAGAGCCAAAGATGATAAGGAATCGGTGCATTCCATAGGATCAGGATCCTCATGGATGCATGGAGATACCCACTTATGGATGTGCAAAGTAGCAGTAGAAGAAGAGAAGAGAGAAGAAGCTAGAGAGATAGGTGCAAAAGAAACACATAGATCAATTCAAGACCCAGCCTATGCACCTGTAGTCTTTCCTGACGAAGAATTTGAACCCCACGGCTGGGCAGAAATCCTAGCAACAATGGATGTAGCCATCAATGAAGAACAATGGACACCTCACTGTGATGAAGATGGCTATGACATTTCAGTCTTCTCCATAGAGCCAATCATGGGAGAGGTAGTATTAGAAGAGTTTGAACCTAGCCCTCATGCATTTGAGGATGCAAGTGACTTCGATCTCGAGTCAATCATTATGGACCCACCTTTTGCATCAGATGAAGAATACTTCTATGAAGTAGAATTTCAACCCCAGAGGTACGGAGAGCTTACAAATGAGGTAAGGCTAGCCACACATGTGACCCCAAAGGAAGAAGGAAAGAAAAGAAAGAAGAGAGAAATCACACCAGAAGCGGAAGAATCTTTGTTTGAGGTCCCAAAAAATTTTAAGAAGTATGAGATAGATGACAGGAGAGTCATGATGAGAATGCCTAAATGAGAGGTGCAATCGGGGGAGGCCTATGACAACAAAGAAACGACCAAGAAAATAGTGGTAGCCGTGGAAGAAGGAGAAGAGAGATGCACATACATAGGCCATGACCTGACAAAAGATGAAGAGCATGAATTTATAGCCTTGCTAAGCAAATACAGAGATGTATGCGCTTGGAGTTACAAGGATTTGAAAGGCGTGGACCCTGACATATGCTCACACACTATCCCCATGACCTCGGATGCCAAACCTTCTAAGCAAAAGCCATACACATATAATGATAATTATGCTGCTAAAATCAAAGAGGAGATAGATAGACTGGTTGAAGCTGGATTCATCTATGAAATTGAGCACACTGAGTGGGTATCCCCCATCGTAGTGGTGCCCAAGAAAAATGGAAAGCTGCATGAATGCATTAACTTAAAGAAGGTCAATACAGCCACAATTCGAGATAACTATCCGCTTCCTATCATAGAGCATCTCTTAGAAAGAGTAGCAGGAAAGGAAGTGTACAACTTCCTTGATGGATTTTCGGGCTACAATCAAGTAGCCATAGCTCCAGAAGATCAACATAAGACGGCTTTTGCCACTGAATGGGGCATTTTTGCCTTTAGAGTAATGCCATTTGGGCTTACCAATGCACCAGCTACCTTCCAGAGGCTGATGTGCCATGTATTTAAAGAGTTCTTGAGGAAGAACTTAGAAGTCTGTGTTGATGATCTTTGTGCTCATTCCAACATTAAACAAACCCATATTCATGAACTCAGACAAATCTTTGACAAATGTAGATAATATCAAGTCTGTATGAACCCAGAAAAGTGCGTTTTTATAGTCAGGCAAGGCAAGATTCTAGGACACATAGTGTCAAAGAATGGCATATCCACTGATGAAGAGAAAGTGAGAGCCATAGCCGAGTTACCTAAGCCAAAGAATGTCAAGGAAGTACAAGCTTTCATGGGGCATTGTGGTTATTACCGACGGTTTATACACATGTATGCCATCATAGCAAAGCCTCTGTATGGACTTTTGACTAACTTTGAGTGGTCTAATGAATGTGAGAATTCTTTCAATGAGCTTAAACGGTGATTATGTTCAGCACCAATCTTGACCACACCAGATTGGAATAAGCCTTTCCATGTTCATGTTGATGCATCCAATTATGTTGTTGGGTGTGTACTCGCGCAGCCGACCGATGAAGGTAATATGGATCTTCCGATTGCCTATGCGAGTAGACAATTGAATGCAGCTGAACGAAATTATACCACTACGGAGAGAGAGGGACTAGGCATGGTATATGCAGTTAAAAAGTTTAGACATTATTTGCTTGCAAATAAGTTTAAATTTTTTACTCACCATCAGGCACTGCTATATCTCGTGAACAAGCCATGCAATACAGGAAGATTAGTAAGATGGTTTCTCTTGCTAATGGAATATGATTTTGAGGTTGTGGTAAGGAAAGGGAAGACTCACTTAAGAGCAGATCACCTCTCTAGGCTCACATTTGGAGAAGCCCCACAAGGAGTGTCATATGATCTTCCTGATGCTTACTTGTTTAATTTGGAAGTGGTGCCACAGTGGGCTAAGCCATTAGTGCCAGTATTGACATACGGGCCTAACCACCCAGTAATAAACACACAGGAAAAAGAGGTAGTAAAAGCCCAAAAGTATCACATCATGGCAGGAAGTATGTACAAGCACACAAATCAAGGGATCTTGGCTTGTTGTGTGGAAGAGGATGAGTACGCTAAATGGTTGCAATTAGCACATGTAGGCGCATTAGAGCAACACTACTCGAAGCAACGAACCCTACAGACACTAAGGAGACTCGGAGTGCATTGGCCGACTATGGAAGCTGATGTCCAAAAGTTGTGCAAGGAATGCCCAATCTGCTGCACTAAACCACCTGTGGAACATGCCACTCTTTATCAAGTGTCCATAGTGCCGGATTTGAGTGAACCACTAGTAGCCTTCCTGAGGACGAGAACATTCCCTCAAGATATGACACTGGCTAGACAAAGAAGTCTAGAACAAGAAGCCCTAGATTACTCACTTATTTGTGATAATTTATACAAGCGTGGTAAAGATGGTTACCTTAGATTATGTGTCCATGAGAGTGAATATCTCAAGATCTTGGAAACTGCTCATCAAGGTGTAGCAAGAGGACACTTTGGACCGGATAGGGTAATCAAGGCAATCTTATTTGCAGGCTTGTGGTGGCCTACCCTTCACATGGATGCACATACCTATGTGAAACGGTGTGATGTTTGCCAGAGAACTCAGTGTCCTATACGCAAAGATGAGATGCCACTCAAACTTATGATAGGTGGACGTGCATTCTCTAAGTGGGGAATAGACTTTGTAGGTCCTATTAATCCCCCAGCTAAGGGTTCCCATGCTGAGTATATCATTGTTGCCATGGACTATCTAACCAAGTGGGTAGAGGTAAAAGCCACAACGAAGAACGATGCTCAAACAACTTACCAAATACGGGTTACCTATAGAGCTAGTCAGTGACAGAGGCACTCACTTCTTGAATGAAGTTATTGAAAATCTGCTCCAAGAATTCTTGGTAGTACATAAGAAGTCTGCCCCCTATCACCCCCAAGCTAATGGCCTAGCTGAGAGCACAAATAAGATCTTATGCAATGTAGTGACGAAATTAGTGAACAATAAATGCTCTAATTGGGACAAACAGCTACACCATGCTGTTTGGGCATACCGAGTCGCCTACAAAACGGTACTCCAAGCCACCCCCTTTCAGATGGTAGTTGGCCAAAATGCACTGCTACCGTTGGACTTCTTAATACCTCCATTGAAAGTAGCACAAGAGCATAAATGGATGGGTCATGAACTCTCCTCTAGACTTTTTGACCTTGAACGATTAGGAGAAACAAGACTGAGGGCGGCTACAGGGATATATGCAGCTAAGAAATGACAGAAGGCATACTTTGATGCCCACGTTAAGGATAAAGGTTTGAAGGCAGGCGACCTAGTACTAGTATACACTTTGAAACAACATGCGAGGAAACTAGAGAAGAGAGGCTACGGACCCATGATCATTAATAGAATCTCAACAAGTGGAGCAGTGCAACTAGCTACATTAAAAGGCGATGTTCTCCCAAGCTACATAAGCGGATGCAGAGTCAAGTTATATTATGAACCTCTGACGGAAGAGATGCTAAGTCGACTCAACACTGCTAAGAAACGCAAAGAAGAAGAAAAACGAATTCACGAAGAAGCTCAAACAGAAGCATTGGAACGCATCAGAAGAATGAAGTTGAGAAGACAGGGTAGAGAGCAACCTGGGACAGATGCATATGCAGATCAAGGATATCATGTGGCTATGTGTGAAGTTTCGGGTGTTAGCTCTCATAGGATAATTGATCGACGTCCTTTTATAACCTTAGAGATAGAACAAGGAAACGGTGCAAGGAGTGTAAGAGCCTTGATTGACTCAGGTGCAGCCACTAGTGCTGTTAAATTCTCTTATTGTCAAAAGTTGAAATTAACTGTCAATCCTATAGAAACATATCTCATAGGATTGGGAGGTGTGGAAACCGCTTGCATGGGCAAGGTGGAACTTCCCCTCTACATTCAAGACGAAGTAATGACAGTCAAAGTACTAGTGTGTCAAGATGACCTCATTGAGCCTCTTGTCTTGGGTCAGGACTGGATCTATGATCATGCAGTCAACCTAAACCTAAGAAGTGGACTTCTTCAGGTATGTGTAAATCATAGTCGAATTACAGTTGAATTGGAAAATGAGGCACTCAAGGAACTAGGTAAGGCACGAACTCCTGGTCCTTCCAGGGGCGCACATGAAGTTGACAATGGTATTTTTGTCCAAAACTGTATGATGCAGAAAGAGGATTGTCTCAACAATGGAGTCAAGGATAAGATGACACTCCCTCCTGTTCCAAAGGCCAGAGGGATCCAGCAATCAAAGGTAGATCAAATACAGAAGGAGCAGAGTACTACCTATACTGGAGGCCAAAAAAACGTGCGAAGCAGAATGTTTGAGCCGTTGAAACAAGTGTGGGTGCGGAAAGGCAAACACCCTGTTGCGACCATATGCCAACCCCACGACCAAAACCTCTTATTAGTAATCAACAACACGACACTAATAAGAAGTCTTTCATAAATTCTTCTGCGAAAGTGAAGTCTATTTGGGTACCCAAGAAGTCAAGGAAGGCCAGCCTACAATCACGACAAATCTAGGTGCCTAAGGCTTGCTTGCGGGCTCAATTAGCTACACCAAGGCCACACCCGGTACAACATGTTTCACTCACTCGAACATCAGATGCCCATGCTTATACATCTCACGCAGACACATATTCTTCCATGAGCACAAGTAGAATCACTTGTAAATAGGTCCCTAAAAAGCCTCATTTTCAAGTAGATAACCCTATCAAACTCTCCAGAGTCTCCACAAAATCAAGATCAAAACCCATCCATTGCATTTGGCAACATAAAACTTGTAATAAACCCCCGGACCCCAGTTGTAAATCCATGCCCACCTACTAACTACATCACTCTCTCACTACATCATTCCACTTAGCTCCTAGGTCTACCAAATTCCTAACTGCACACACAAGCACCGAGCACTTAATAACCTACTAATCTCTCCTGAACCTCATGTTAATGTTGTAATGGGGCAAAAACAGTTCTATCTTGTCCTTTACAATGTTAACACCTGTTTCTATATTCTCACAGAGTCAGGAGGCAGGAAGTAACATGGCAGATACGGCAAGAACTAGCTCCCAAGCAGGCACCAGCCCCCAAGTCGTGGACATTGAAAGTCTTCCCATTGAGGAGGAATTGATGGAACGTCTAGTGGCATTGAGGTCATTACACGCCATAACGATTTAGAATCCTCCACAGGGGCACACAATGCCGGTCAGCAAAAACTCACATTGGTTCAGTGATGTGGTAGGATCTCTGGGTGAAGGCACTTACATGTGGGACGCTGAGATAGAATTCAATGAGCGCTGGGGCAGATATCAGTTCTTCACCAGGGAATTTGAGAAACTGCAAAATAATGAAGGACTGAAACCTATATGGAAGAATGCGGGACTCTACGATTACTTCAAATTCCAATTGCCAAAGCCCGACTTTCTAAGATGCTCATATTTGATTAGCACCCTCGCTCCGAGCAAAGACAAAAAAGGGATACAACACCTTTGTCCTCCCATCTCTCACAAGGGGCAATGAGCTAAAGCGCTTCCGACTGACTATCGATTTGGTAAGGGAAGCTCTAGACATGAAAGGAATGCACATTCCCACTGAAAAGGAGTCTATGGTCCCCGACAATATGAAGAACAGGAATCTGACAAAATTCAAGGACATGGTAGCAATGACACAAACGATCGCCATTCATTTGCGAATGGTCATGCAGCATTTCGCATTCCCCGCTCAGGAGAGGTTCACGATGCCACCCAAAAAGATATGGTTTAGTCTATACTTGGCTGATGGCTTCGATTTGAAAATCAATATGCCCCACTGGATTATCGACCAAATCCACTTGGCTCATCAAAGGTGGTATAAAAAACAAAAGTCTGTACTGTATGGATGCTGTGCCCTCACTAGGATTGTGTATAGATGTTTGGCGTATGATGTGCCAGTGCAAAGGCACTCATCTGGACCAAGGTATAGGAGTTTCAACGCAGATTATCAACCGCAGGGCCACCATCCAAGAAAATGAGAGGCGCCGTTCAGATGCCCTGTGCACAAGCCCGCGGTGCGACACTGACACCTTAGACAACTCCACAACTTCTGAGGCGGGTGCAACCCTTCACTATCAGATTACCAAGACACAGCACTGATGGACCGAATCTGGTGTTCCCACTTGTACCAACCGACCTAGAGTTTCCTCACGGATTCACATTAGAAGACCTAACTGATGAGGAGGTTGCCAGAATAATCAAAGCTGTTAACACGAAAGTCGAGGTAGAGCAAGCTAGTGGACAACAAAATGCTACAGACCAACCCCATCCCAGACAACCAGATGTGGTCAATGTGGAGGGTGAAGAAGAAGAAGAACAAGAGGAGGAACATGGTGGACAATCCGAGGAAGAAGAGCAGGAATATGATCAAGAAGCTCTGCAAGTACTTGAGGGTGCCCGGACTTATACAAAGGAATTGAAAAAGCTCTATGATACCATCAATAGGGTTCAAGAGCAACATAGACTGTCCCTCGTAGCAGGAAAAGCTCTCATGAACCAAATCCTTGTGGAGGAAGGTGTAGACGCGCAATACCGCGCCACACTTGATATGATATCTGATGCTTTAGGAGTACCTGAGACGGTGCATACCGCCATTGCAATCACAACAAACGGAGAGAAGATACGGCAGACGTCCCCCTCGATCACGAAAATAGATGAATGTCTTAGTATCAGAACCACAAGGCACATCCACAACCACGGGCACATCACACACCGTTCATGATACTGAGGAAACCCATACATCAAGTGCACCTCCGTCACCCCCTTTGCCACCCCTGCCTCCAACTCCACCACATTCACCTCCCACTACCAGGGTAACCACTACCATCACCGCCTCCGAGTCCACTACCCATATTGAAGCACAGACCGTCAGCCAACCCACACGACCCACACAACCCACACACCCTATCTCCACCTCTCTTGTCTATACAGCCACTGACACAGTAATTCCAACCGCAGCCACGGAAAACCTCATTCCCCCGATCACACTTCCTGGCAGTTCGTATTCACAATTGCACACACCTCTGTACACTTTCACGACTATCACCGCACCCACGATTCCCATGTTCACAATCACTCCCACCACTACATCCACTTTTGATTTTATGGACATATCACCCACCTCCACACCTCTCCCTCCCCCCATACACCCACCATCTCCCATTCCCCCACCTCCCACTTCACCATTTTCCAGCACCGCATCCACACTCCCCTTCCCCTTCTCCTTCCCTTCTGCATTCAACACCCTTCCCGCATCCACCCCTATTAATAATGTATTTAATAATATGTATCAGTGTATGTCTCAACTACAATAGCACTACCAGCATCTTGATAACCAACATACGAGACTCTTCTGAAGCCATGAAGAGTCTCGTATGTTGGTTATGTATACCACATCCTGAGGTTCCCGGGCCGGTAGATTCGGATGCTCTACTCACTGACTTGGCCAAAGGATTGAGAATTGCAGAACATCACTTAGCACAAGACGTTGTAGAATACTACATCCAACAACCCATCCAACAAGGGTCTGTCAGGGACGACAGACGTGAGAGAGGGGGGGGGGGTGTTGGAACTGAAGGACTCACAAGGCAAGGAAGCTTACGAAGGGAGTCAGAGAGAAGAGAAGGCACAAGCAGATAGAGTAGTCAATGACGATCTGGCAAGTAGGCCAATATTTTTTTCAGGACACTAAAGCATATCAAAGAGGTGGACACACAAGGAGAAGGAGCAAGTAGGGAGCTCCAAGATTTGTATGTCAAATCGTTAGAAGAAATCCCTACAACAATAGTGATTCTCATCACTAAAAGCCATTGTAGATACCATTTCATATTTTTATAGCTCCATTTTGTGCAAGCCAAGGAGTCCTTCAGCTTGAGGAGCATTCGAAGTAGCTACCTACCAATTTTCATAATTTTTAGACTTCATTTGAGTCTTCAAATAGGCCCTAGAACCTAATTTTTAACTAGGCCGGACACTAGGTCCGGACACGGCCAAAACCTAGTCAAAAACTATAAATAGAGCTAGAGAGCTCATTTTTGGGTTAGCTTGTAATTGATTTGAACCTGTATGAGCATTTTGGAACTAATCTAAAGAACTCCATTGCTTCTCTCTCTCTCTCTCTATCTTACCTTGTGTGCGCGTGTGCGTGTATGTGTGTGCATGTTTGTGTGCTTCTCACTCACGCATTTGTGCCTTCACTTGCTCGAGGTCATCATACCATCCTCACGTCTTCTCGGATTGACATTAAAGGAGGTGCTACTCATCACTGAGCTACACTCACTCTCAAGGGTGATGCATTGGATTGGTTCCGACCATTGCAGCAACACCAATTTAGAGACATCCACCACATGATGGAGTCCTTCATTATAGACATTTCTAAGAGTGGAATCAGACACAACATGTCTTCCTTGATACACACATTGAAACAAACCTCTAGAGGGACAGTGAGGATGGCCGATCGAAGACTCAGACATTACATAGAGAGATGCCCCCCCCATTGGAAGTACCCACTCAAGCCAAATTGATAGCTTTGTTCATAGATGGCCTCTTGAGTGCTAAGATGAGATCATACGTCTTCCTGAAGGAGCCAAGAACTTTGGATCAATGTTAACATATCCATGTAGACATAGAAGATAACTTGGGAGATGAGCTAGAACTACCTAAGGTGCACAAAGATTCTTTGGCACTATAGAGACTTCATCTTGATGTTCCAATTCAATAGAGGACTTAGCGAAACAAGTGGCCAAATGATTGGGAGTCTCTAGAAAACCAGGCATCAAATTAACCCCCCCTCAAAGGTGTTACACTTGTGGAGGTGACCATATGGAAAACATGTGTCCACATGCAATCCAACCCATAGGAAACTCCAATGGAATATACTGTACCATAGAGCGTAGATACACTAACCACACGGCTCTCGATTTCCCATACAATGAACAAGTGGTTAGGGAGAGTCACCCTCAGCAATATCACCTAGGTAGATACCAAGGATAGTACCAACCACAACAATATTATCATGCCCCCCTCGGTATCAAGCGCCATATCAGGCACAATCTAGACCTCAACCTATCCTAAGACAAAAATCTTGAACCCACTGATGTAGATTCTTTAAAATATGCCACACCAAAGGAGAATTCCAGCATGGCATTAGTACCCACAACCCCTTTGATCATAGAGATGATCCTAATGCAAACATTTTTTACTCCACCCATGTGGATAGCCCACCAGCCTACTATACGGAGTCATCAGAAAACTTAGAACCTTACTATGAGAACCCTGTGTATGAGAAAAATTGGGAAGCAGATTACACTCAAGTCATGTATACAAACCCCAACTTGAGGCCATGGAATAGCTAAGTAAGACCACAAGCCCCAAAAGGACCAGGTTTTAAATGCCAAGGAGACCACTTCATACGAGATTGTCCACATGCCGCAACTATAGTGCAGTCACAATACTTCAATATTCAAGGTTTTTCCTTGAATGTAGAAAGGAGCACTTTATAAGAGATTTCCCTAAGAACCCTACGAACACCTCTACAAAAGTGATGCCCATCAATGTGATAGGCATCATGCAACATGATGAAGAGTCCATACCCCAGCACATACCCATTCATGCAGTAACTAAAGCCCAAGCATAAAGGCAAATACAACCAAAAAACCCTCTTGAGTGTATTTCCGCACTTGAAGTTGATCGTTCTACGTTAAGTTCTTTTCCTTTAAAGTTCTCAACAGTACAAAGATTATGTCGTTAGCTTGAACTTGATTGTTTAGGTATTCTTCAACTTGATAAATGCCTATCGCCGCCCTGGCCTACTCCTATCACTAGTCGTTCTTAGCCTAAGCTAGGAATTGACAGAGGGAGTTGAGAATATTCCGACCTTTTGTTTTCTTCTTGGTTGCCCTTGAATGCCCAGGAAGCGTGTTCCCAAGCTTGCACTTACTCTTGCTTAGAATGCCCTTCAATGCTCTCAATAGATCTGTAAGAGTTCCCAAGTTAGCTCAAGACTTAGATTCCAAAGACAGAACCAATCACTTTCATTCATGTAACACAAACACCAATTTGCACGCTGATTGTTTTTGGAAAACAATTCTAGAGCTCCCTGAATTCTGTTTCCCCTGGGTATGGTCAACTTCAAAATACCCTATCTAATAATCCTGATCTTAATTTAACCGTACTCCCCACGAGCTTTCCAACAAGACAAGAATCACAGCAAACGGATTTCGCATGAGAAAGTTATGTCAATTCAGGGTTTTGGAGTTAAAACAGGGTTCAAACAGGCTGACAGATCACAGGATTTTTCTCAAAAACACATATGTGGGGACCTCTCAAATCACTAATGGCTTGCTAATTATGCCCAAAATTACCCCAAAAAGATGCAAGAAAAAACCCTAGAAATTTGGCCGAAAAAGCCTGTCAATCGCGATCAACAGGTCTGTCAATCGCGATTGACAGAGGTGTCCATCGGGGCCGGTCGGTCGCGATCGACACGTCAGTCGCGATTGACAGTGTCAATTGCGATCGACAGAGTTGGTCATGAGTCCTGTCAATCACGATCGATTGCGTCAATCGCGATCAACACTTTTTCCGTGATTTTCGTCGTGATTTCAGTCAATCGGGGATGTGTCCGTCGCGATGGACACGTGGCTACGCGAAAAAGTCAATCAATCGTTGAAATTCAGTCGGTCGCGATGGACGGTGTCAATCGCGACTGACAGAGGTGTCAGCCGTGGCTATCGATCACGATCGACTGTGTCAATCGCGATTGACAGGGTCCTACATGGCAGTCAGTCCGTCGTGGGGTCTGTCGGTCGCCATCAACAGGTCTGTCGGTCGCGATTGACAGATGTTGTCGATCGTGGTTGTCAATTTTGTTTAGTGATTTGGAATGTGCTCTTTGTGCTAGTCCTAGTGGTGCACTTTGTTTTACCAAATGGGCGTTTTTTCTCTCGATCGTGATCGACAGAGGTCGGCGACACACAGACAGTTTCTGAGTTTTCCGTACCTGTGCGGAGTGCTAGAGATGATGATGCAGCAAGTACCTGCAAGAAAGCTCAAAAAACATGCAAAAACAATGCACACACTATTGCTCTCTCGCTCTCTCTCACAAGTGGAATGAGGGAAATGGAATGGAGAAGGTGACAAGATCAAAACTGAAAATTTTCGGGATGATGGAGATGGAGGTGGGAGATGGTGATGATGATGATGGTGATGATGGTGGTGAGGTAAGAAAGAGAAAAATAAGAAGAGTGAAGAAATTACCTACAACGCCAACATCTCAATTCTACGTCTTACCATCACACGCTCGTCCTCAAAGCTCGTTCCCCGGCAACGGCGCCAAAATTTGGTGTAGCTCAGTGATGAGTAGCACCTCCTTTAATGTCAATCCGGGAAGACGTGAGGATGGTATGAAGACCTCGAGCAAGTGAAGGCACAAGTGTGTGAGTGAGAAGCACACTAACATGCACACACATACACACACACACGCACACACGGTAAGACCAAGAGTGAGAAGCAATGGAGTTTTTAGATTACTTTCCAAAAGCTCATACAAGTCAATTCAATTACAAGCTAACCTCAAAAATGAGCTCTCTAGCTCTATTTATAGTTTTTGACTAGGTTTTGGCCTTGTCCAGACCTAGTGTCTGGCCTAGTTAAAAATTAGGTTCTCTACCCTATTTGGAGGTTCAAACGAAGTCTAAAAAATGTGAAAACTGACAGGTAGATACTTCTAAAGCTCCTCAAGCTCAAGGACTCCTTGGCTTGCACAAAATGGAGCTACAAAAATGTGAAATGGTATTTACAATGGTTTTTAGTGATGAAAATCACTATTTTTGTAGGGATTTCTTCTAACATTTTGACATACATTTCCTGGAGCTCCCTACTTGCTCCTTCTCCTTGTGTGTTCACCTCTCTTATATGCGTAAGTTTCCTGAAAAAATATTGGCCTACTTGCGAGATCGTCGTTGACTGCTCTGTCTGCTTGTACTTTCTCTTCTCTATGACTCCCTTCGTAAGCTTCCTTGCCTGATGCTGGAATACCTCCTTCAATTCAGGAGCAGTCTCAAGAGTTCTTGCACGAAATACAAGAGGAGAAATGGGCCAAGGAGAAGGGTAATTCCCCTCTTCTTCAGGAGATTGATGAACTTCATGATCAATTTCCCCAAGACATTCCATCTATTTACGGAGACGAGGCAGAACAACAAGAAGACGAAAGATTAGATTTTGAATCTAATACTTTAGAAGAGCTGCCACAATTCACTAGCCCTTGGGAATCTGAATCTCTTCAGATCAGAGCTCCCACAATATTGGTAAGAAATGAAGGCTCAGTGGTTCCAAGGAACATTGATGTCGTGAAGAACACTAAGGTTCAATGTCACCTCACTGTAGAAGAGCTGCTCAAAGCAAAACCTGAGCTATGGAATCATGTGAAGGATCAAGTCCTAGAACTTAAATCCAATATGCCAAAAGCAAGCTCTAAGCAAAAAGTTCCAGAGATACCTCTAGAAAAAATAGGGGACATGTGTGAGGGTGAAGAAGGTAATACTTATCTTCCAATCACCTACCAAGGTTACACAACCAAAGCAATCATAGATTCAGGTGCTGGTGTTGCTATTGCGACCACCTCCTTGTGGAAGCAATGGGGAAAACCCACATTAAGACCAACCAGAATGAAGCTTCAAATGGCTGACAGTCATTTTGAAAGACCTCTAGGATTGCTCGAAGGGATAACTCTAACCACTTGTGGTGTAGAGTTTGAACACACATTTGCTATATGTGACTTTGAGAAAAATAATGTCTATGAGATGATCCTCAGAAGACCCTTCCTATGACAATTGCAAATAATACAGGATTGGGGAACCAACTCCTTGTACTTACAACACTTAGGGGTCACCACCAAGGTCAATTTGAAGGATTACTCCTTCAGAGATGTACCACCCCTACAATGGAATCCTATCTCAGTGCACTCTGGAAGTTCACCTGATCCATCCTGCTTGCATGAATATACTCATTTGTGGATGTGCAAGGTCGCGGAGGAAGAGGAAAAATGCCTAAAGGCAAGAGAAGAAGGAACTTCTCTAGGAGATAGACCAGTTAAAGACCTAGCCTATACACCGATGATCTTTCTAGATGAGGAATTTGAGCCTCATGGTTGGGCAAAAATCTTAGCTACCATGGACATTGTAGTCAATGAAGAACAATGGACACCTCATTGTGATGAGGAGGGTTATGATATTTCAGTGTTCATGTGTCAGCCCCTACTAGAAGAATGTGACCCTAGTGATGTCATAGAAGAAGAAGAGAACGAAGACGATCTAGAGTCCATTGTGATGGATAGTTGCTTTACCTCGGAAAAGAACTATTTAGAAGATGTAGGAGTGTTTAACCAGAAAGAAGAAGAACCACTCACAAGCATTAAAACGGTAAATTCAAAGGATGGAAGTGAGAGCAGTTGTTAAACGCGGGTCTTGCCATCAGAGACGCGTTTAAACATCTATTCGGGTTCTTGGGAGTGGAAGGGGTCTGTTAAACAGAGGCCCTATACTTGATTTTCCCAAATCAAATCACTCACATGACAGTCTGTTCAATAACTTTACTAATCCAACTTAATAACTGAAAACTCGGATTTTGTCGGATTCATCTACTCACAGAATGTCGATTCATGCACAGATTAAGACTTCCTCAGTGACCAACGCACAATACAAAGATGACCGTAACACAAACTTACAGTAATAAACTTAGCATAACTGTAATTCAGTACTTAACTTAAGATAAACATACTGTAACTTAATCTTTACCGGACAGGCACAGATAATCAACAACAAAGAAAGACACAGAATAACTCAGAGTTTTCAAACACACCACGAAAACTACACAGACATCATCAACCAAACAAACAGTTTGGCGACTCCTCTGGTCATCACCGAAGCGTCTCTTTTCATTGATTTATAAGAAGGTTACAATGTCTACGCAACGACCTTTGGGTTTGTGCAGAATATAAAAAGAGTGAGACTTTACAATTGCCAATCCGGCGGCTTACACTGGCACGCACGGTGGACTTGAACCCACAGGTATACAAAATTATTACAGCTCATCAACTATACCTTCTAGATACATAGTTCTAGCTAACCTGAAAGTCCAGACAATTTTGTTCTTCAATGACTCTAACATCTACTTCAAAATTCCTAGTTCTACGAGGTGAGCATCTGTCCGTACTGAACTTAAAGAAATAACTTGGCTCATTAAATTCTCTGCCTATGTCTGCAAAAAAGCTTCCTGTAAATAAAATTCATTTGATAGAGCCACATCATGACTGACTTTCATATCTGCAATCTGCTTATCAACTCTGGATAGTCTTTCTTTTTGAGCATCCAATTGATTCTCTCTTCTCTACAACTCTTGATTATGAAATTGTATGGTTTTGTAATACACATCACGCTCTCTTTTTATCGCTGGTATCTCCTTCTATAGTTGAGCGACTAAATTCATCTGTATTTTAAGATCTGTATTCGATTCAGATAAATATACTTCTGTCCGCTGGAGTTCTTCATTAGTCTTTCTAGCCAAATCGGCCATCTCTTGTCCTTTCTGTACCGCTTCATTCAGTTGTGCTCTAGTATCTTCTAAAAGATTGCCCAGAGCTATGCGTGCATCCTCTTTATCTTGGACTAACTGCTTCAACTGGACTAGTTCCGCATCAGCAACACTTAATAACCCATCTTTTTCTTGGACTTCAGCTAGTGCCGCATCTTGTTGAGTGATAATTGTTTCCTGTTCGGCAAGTCTATTCTGTAACTCCTTAATTTGTTCGTTTAAAGCTTGATTTTTTGCTTTGGCTGCAACTAGTTCTTCCTGGAGAGGGCTAATATCTGCTTCTAGAACATCAACCTTGTGTTGAAATTCTTCTCGGATGTTATCAGTCACTTCCTTCATTTGTGCTGGTAGCTGCTACGATAGCTGGATCAACAATTGACCCATGGATGCGAGCTCAGGAAACATGGGAATTGATGGAAACAGAATAAAAGGACATGGTTGAGATGAAGAGGTTGTTAGAAGTTGATGTGAAGAGGGGGGAGAGTAATTCAGTGAGGAAGATGAAGTAGAAGGTTCTTCAGTAGGCTATACAGGTATAATAGGGTCAATTGGGAGGAGGGGATGGCGAAGTGGGTTGCAGAATGTTAGTCTTTAATACCTTTTCGGTGGATTGCTGCGTAGAGTCATCAAGGTTGGCAACTGCAGACTCGACTCACTTAATCAGTTCTTCAAAAATTTCTTTAATAATAGGTTTCCCATCTTCTTGCTTTTCCTGTTTGGATTGTTGTTGAGATTCTTCTTTGGAGGAGCTGGCTGCAGAATCGGCAGTATCATCATGTTCTTGTTGCTGATTTGGAGAGGACTGTGTTGATGAATCATTATGCATGGAGGTGGCTGTATCGTGGAAAGTGTCTTCTTCATGTTCTTCTTCTTGATTGTTGTCTACTTCTTTTCCTGTAGCCGAACCCTGTACTTGACTGTCAGATGAACTGATTCTGATGCGTTTCGACGGAGTAGCTGGAAGATTTCTTCTTCATCCTCTTCATCATCTTCCAATATCTGCACAGATTCTTCATGATAGAGAACTCGACCTCGTGAAGGCAGTTGTGCTGCTTGTATGGCCGGAAACAGGAAAGTTAGTATGTGGGGGAGACGGGAACGCGACATATCTCCTTTGTTGACTTGTTTAATTAGTGAAACGCATTCTCTGTGATTGCAGCGGAAATAGTACGAGGCAAAGTTAACAGGCTCTCTGGCAGCCAAATCTATCGTTGAATAAAAAGGGCGAGATATGCCATATGCACGTTTCTGCAAATTTAGTATTGCTACTAAAAATTGCAGGGTTGTTCTCTCAGGTTCAGGGCGACAAATGATTGCATATTCATTAGAAGAATGTCTAGGGAATAACTGGATCATTGTAGCTATTGGTAAATTAGGGCCATTCTCTTGACCTTTCGGAGAGAGTCGGAATGCATCAACAAAGGTTTGTAGAGTAATTACGCTACGAGATGGCAAGGAAGTGATTGGCCAACTCTGCTCCGTAGCAGGTGTGGCAGCGATGGCGGCAATGATTTGAGCGTAGAATGGGTGACATTCCACTGAATGCCAAGGAAATTTAGCAAAATTGGCCAACCCACGAACACGCAGGAACCCACCTACATCTGCAGGGAGTCCGTCACGAAACGTAGAAAAGTTTGCTAACGCTTCCATGATGCGCAGATGAATAACAAGTACAAGAACACAATTGCACAAGGTATACAGAGAGCACAAGCACACAAAACACACAAGCACAACAACGATGAACAGTGGAATGAAAAAGGTTAAGTAGATAGTTGGCAGTGTGAGGCGACCAAAATTGTTAATCATCACGCGATGTTGAGATGATAACCTTCATAACTTCGGTGTGCATGCATGAGCAGAACGATAATGCAGGGCAGCTCTTGATCCTAATTAGGTATCAAAACAAGGATATTTACAGACTTATTTTATTAATCACGCAAAACTAAAAAGGAAAAGAAAAGAAAAAAAAAGAAAAAATATGCGGGCAACCGCAGAGTACTTCAGTGCAAATCAGGCGCTTGATGATACGGCCACAACTTTGAACCATTTATCACTTTCGGAAGAGGAATTCCGATCAAAGTAGTCAATTGAAAAGTTGTTGGGCCCACTTGTTCAGTAATCCAGTAAGGACCAAACCATCGTAACTTGAATTTTCCAACAGAGCGATTTGATTTTGCATTATAAAACAACACAAGTTGTTCTACCAAAAAAACTAGAGTTTTAAGATACTGATCATGTGTACGCGCTTGCCTCAACTGCACTTCTTGAAGAGTCAGTAAACTCTCGCAACGATGCTCATCTAGTTCTCTGAGTGTGTCCAATCGAAATGGTAAAGAATCTTTAGATAACAATTTCTGAGAGATGGCCACACGTAAGCTTGGTACTACAAGCTCCGTTGGTGCAATTGCCTCCATTCCATATGCAAGTTTGAAAGGAGGCAGTCCGGTGGCAACTTTGTAAGTAGTCCGGTATGCCCATAATACTGCAGGTAGTAACTGATCCCATCTTTCTGGTGATTGGATAATCAATTTACGAAGCATACTCAGCAAGGTCTTGTTTGTAGTTTCAGCCGAGCCATTAGCACAAGGATAGTACGGTGAAATGAATTTGTGCAGAATCTGAAAAGAGTGTGTGAGAACTTTCATTAAATTGTTAACAAAATGTGTGCCTTGATCTATCACAATTTCCAAAGGTAATCCAAATCGTAGGAATACGTCTTTCATTAAACATTTTGCTACCGAAATAGCTGTAGCGGACCGTAAAGGCAAGCTTCTGCCCATCTGGTAGCATAATCTGTACATGTCAGAATATAACGATTATTACTGAGTATTGTTGAAGGTGTGATTGGTCCAATAAAATCAAGACCCCACTTCTGAAAAGGTTCTAAAGGTAAGACATGCTGCAGAGGAAAGAAGTGGCGTTGTAACGGTTGTCCAGACCACTGTCAATTATCACATTGTTTGACAAACTGAGATACATCTCTGTACATGGTAGGCCACCAAAGCCCACTTTGTAGAATTTTCCGGTGCATTAAATCTGCTGCAAAATGTTCACGGGAAGGTATGGAATGTGCTAGAGCGATAATTGAGTTTACTTCATGTGGAGGAATACAACAAAGTAAGACTCCAGTGTGATCCATATAATACAATTCTCCAACAATCAACTCGAATCTGCGACTGTAAACTGCAATTTTCCTACGCATTGCAAGAGAAGTCTGAGCAGAAAGACATCCATCAGTAAGAAAGGTTAATAACTGATCATAGTAAGTGGATGTCACAAGAGGTTCTGTAGATTCATGATTAGTTGGGTCAGTAACATAAATTGCAGGTGTGGTGTCATCAACACCGACTGGAGCTTCACCGGAATCTAACCGAGAAAGGAAATCTGCTAATGCATGTGTAGTTCTAGGTCGATGAATTACTTCGTAATCAAAATATTGTAACAGTAGAACCCAATGCGCTGAATGACCACCTAAATGCTGCTTTCGAACTAGATATACTAGCGCAGCATGATCTACATGAAAGACAAATTTTTGTCCTAACAAATAATGTCGAAATTTCTTTACAAAATATACCAAACCAAGACATTCTCTTTCAGTTAGAGAATAATTCTTTTGAGCAGGAGCAAGCCTTCTACTTGCATAATAAACAGGCCGAAACCACTTATCAGTTTGTTGCATTAAGACACTTCCAATGGCGATATCTGATGCATCTACAAAAACATGAAATGGACATTCCCAATTAGGAGGTTGTAGAATTGGAACCTGCGTTTATAAGCCTTTGAGACGATCAAATGTTGTTTGACATTCTTGAGTCCAAACAAACTGTCGAGGATTACTGATTATTAATCTATTGAGGGGTATTGCCGAATGAGCAAGCCACCGTAAATGTCGACCATGCCATCTGACTTGACCCATGAATCTCATTACTTCTTTTGGGGTAGTTGGCACAAGTGCTATTAACACAGCTACAATTTTATCTGGATCAACTTGTATGCCTTGTGCAGATACAATATGGCCAAGCAGCTTACCACAATATGGTAAGCAGCTTACCGCAAACACAGACTTGTTTGGGTTCAGGCAGAGTCTGTATTCTCGACACTTCTCAAAGCAACACCGTAAATGTTAGAGGTGTGCTACCATCTTACCAAATAAAGATAAATCATCTAGATATACTTGCATGAAAGAAGTAAGATAGGGGGAGAAGATTTCCTGCATACATCGTTGAAAAGTACTAGGAGCATTTCTTAATCCAAACCACATAACTGTACAAGCAAAAACACCCCGATTCGTAATAAACGCTGGTTTTGGTATATCTTGCTCATCCATTCAAACCTGGTTATAACCACTATAACCATCAAGAAATAAATACATTTCATGCCCAGTCACTCTATCCAGCATTGTATCAAGAAATGGAAGTGGAAATGGATCAGGTACAGTGGCTGCATTCAATTTCCTGTAATCGACACATATTCAGAGCTGCTTGTTTTTCTTTGGTACAATTACAATCGGGGAGATCCATTCAGCATGTTCTATTGGAATGATGAATCCTACTTTTAATAACCTATCAAGCTCTGCCTTTACCTGTGCTGCATAGTTAGGATTCATCTGATAGCTGGGTTGTTTAATTGGTTTTGCTTCTGGTTTAAGTACGACCCGATGCTGATATATGCGAGGGTCCAGACCCTTCATGTCACGGTAATCCCATGCAAAAACATCAGAGAACTCACAAAGAAGCTGGATCAAATCTGCTTGAAACACTTCAGACAACCCTTCCTTTATCTTGACAGGTCGCGGATTTACTTCATCTCCTAAATTATAAGTTATCAATTGATCTTCAGGAACATAGAGTTGACGAGGGTTTCCCAAGGAAATCAAATCAATGTTATTCTTTAAAAATTCTTCTTCTTCATCATCGGATAAACCATCTAGCATATGCACCGGCTCTGCTACATATGGTCTAGCATGTAGTTCATAGGGCTGAATAGCATCTAATTTTACAACATATTTTCGGTTATTGTCTTTGAAAGTGAGTTCCTGTGTGGACCAATCCTGTATAACCTTAGCTTGTTTCAACCAAGGATGGCCAAAAAGAAGATTATAATCAAGACTAGATTCTGGTAGTTCTAGAACTACGAAAGTCATCTTAAAAGTGGTTCCCTGCAAAGTGATTGGGACATTCCGTACAAGTCCTATTGGGTGGACTCGGGATTGGTCGGCCATTCTAACAAAAAACTGGACAGGTTCAATTTCGGTCCATCCTAACTTCTTACAAAGTGTTGCAGTGGCTATGTTTACACCAGATCCACCATCAATTAGTACTTGAGTAATCTTATGATTTTTGTACCATACCGTAATTAAAGGGACCGAATGATCCACTGTAGAGTCAGTTTTCGGTTGTACCATCGTTGTTGCTGGAATGCAGGAAGATCCCAGACTGATATGTTGTTGAAATTGTTTCCGAACTCTTGGTACTAATGCAAGTAATTGTCCAAGACGAAGAGTAATGGATGCCTTAGATAAAATTCCCCATGCTTGATCTACTTGACTTGTATTTTTTATTGATTCTGAAAACGATGCATCGGTTACTGGGATTGACTCTTGCTCTTGCGCGGTTTCCTTTGGTAGTGGAACTTGTGTCACCGGAATTGGATCTAGGAACACTAGAGGTTCTGTGGTGGTCCACTGACTAGCTTTGTCATACATTCTTTGTTGCTCATGAATACCTGGTTCAAATACTTCAGCTACTGGTTGTAGTGGTTTACCGGATCGGGTATGAACTACTACGGCTTGTGTTTCTATTGGTGTGATATGAATCATATTTGTCATTGGGTTCTGACGCTCTTTCTTCCTTTGATCATATTCAAATGCATCTTTACAAAATCTGCGTATGTGGCTAAACTCACCGCAAAAATGACAGCGAGGTGGTGGCAAGGCATTACCTTCTTGTGATGTTCTTGTGTGCCAGCAATTTCCATTATAGTTGGTATTCCTCTGTCCTCTATAATTTCTGTATCCTTGCTGCTGATTATTTCTCATCTGAGGGGGTACATAGTGGATGACAGGCTATCCTGGTTCTTGTATAATTGCATTTACTATTGCTGTTCCCTGCACTTTGGTGTTATAGGCACAGTTTTCGGTGGAATGTCCGTTGGTATTGCAGATAGCGCAATACAACTGATTAAGGGCACAAGTGGCACTCGTATGCCCTGTATTCTTGCACGTGGTGAGTACATCTGTCTAGCCAGATCTTTTGTAATATTTTTACTAGCTTTTAACCATTCAAGGTCTTCGGTAAAACCTCCAACCTTATTCTCGAGCTACAAAGCCATTGCAATAACTGCATCTAGCGTCATAGCTCCCACACAGTGGATGATCATAATCTGTCTAAGCTGTGGAGTCAAACCATTAATAAACCATTGAGTGATGATATCATCCGGCAGGTTTGCATGGGCAAGCGGTAGTTGTCTCAAATGAGTTCTGAATAGGGTGGCATATTCTTGCACTGTTTGATTCAGCTTCTATCTATTGTTCTGCAAGTAATCAAAAATTTTGGCAGGATTCTTCTTTAGCCAAAATCTCTGCAAAAACGCATCTCTTACTACTTCATAGGTGCCGAAATGTTTGATATCATATTCTGTACGCCACCTCGCTGCTTTGTTAACTAAGGTTGACTTGAATACTATGGCCTTGTATGCCGGATCGGGTGGATGATTAAGTACTACATAACTAATTTCAAAGGTTCGTACATGAGCATCGGGATCATCACCTGTAAATCCACCGAATTTGGTGTATGTTACTCCTGTTGGAGCCGGTTGAGGTGGAAATAGATGTTGTTGTTGCTGCTGCTATTGTTGCTGTTGTTGTTGTTGTTGTTGTTGCCCACTCATGTTGCTTGTTGTTGTATTGTTACTATCTCCTGAGTTCCGAGATTGAATTTCTTGACCGTCGGAATCTGTATCGTCAGCTTGTGCACTCTCCGGCTTGATAATATCGTTCAGTCTCTTTCAGATTTGAGCTTCGAATAAGCTACCTTCGTCCTTGATATCAAATGTAGGGAAGCTTACTCTGAATAGTGGTGATCGGAATGAAGATTCACCAAGAAATGGTAAACTGTCATCGGGAGACTGTGAACTCTTTGTAACTGGGACCGAGATATCACCGAAATTTGTCAAAATTTCACCAAAACAAGGTACTTTTTCACCTTCACTAATTTCTTTGGCCAACATGCTTCTATCCTCAAACAAATTTGAATCTTGACCAGATGGTGTTAAGTTAACTGCATACTACATCCTGGTAGACTCTGGAGTTACTATATCTTCGATAGACTGTGCCGAAATTGCACCGGAATCTGTCGAAATTGCAATGTGTTCCACCGAAATACTATCGGAATCACTAGTAACGTTCTTCGCTTCCTTGACAACTGGGTTAAACTTATCTGCACTTCTAGCTCCTAGGGGCGTCCTTAGCAAATTAGGTATCGCCCAAGACTGTTGGTTTCTCCTATACTTTGGATACATCTCACCGAAACGAGTAACCGGCATATATCACGTTTGCAATACTTTGCGTACTACTCTTCCTTACTGCCGATTCACAATCTATGACCACTTTCTCACAATCAATTTACAACGCTCTGGTGCCACTTTCCCACAGACAGCACCAGTGTTAAACGTGGGTCTCACCATCAGAGACACGTTTAAACATCTATTCGGGTTCTTGGGAGTGGAAGGGGTATGTTAAACAGAGGCCCTATACTTGATTTTCCCAAATCAACTCACTCACATGACAGTCTGTTCAATAACTTTACTAATCCAACTTACTAATCGAAAACTCGGATTTCGTCGGATTCATCTACTCACAGAATATCGATTCATGCACAGATTAAGACTTCCTCAGTGACCAACGCAAAATACAAAGATGACCCTAACACAAACTTACAGTAATAAACTTAGCAAAACCGTAATTCAATACTTAACTTAAGATAAACATAATGTAACTTAATCTTTACCGAACAGGCACAGATAATCAACAACACAGAAAGACACAGAATAACTCAGAGTTTTCAAACACATCACGGAAACTACACAGACATCATCAACCAAACAAACAGTCTGGCGACTCCTCTGGTCATCACCGAAGCGCCTCTTTTCATTGATTTATAAGAAGGTTACAATGTCTTCGCAACGACCTTTTGGTTCGTGCAGAATATAAAAAGAGTCAGACTTTACAATTGCCAATCCGGTGGCTTACAACAGTCAAAAGAAAAAGAAAAGAAAAGCAGTGAAACAAGAAGAGGAGGAAGTACCAGAGAATTTCAAGAAATATGTGACGACCGCAAAATTTTGGTGCGAATGCCTAAGAGAGAGGCCATCATAGGAGAAGCATATGATAACAAAGAAAAGACCAAGAAGATTGTAGTGACCATTGAAGAGAACAAAGAAAGATGCACGTATATAGGAGATGACCTAAGTGCAAGAGAAGAAATGGAGCTCGTAGCTCTATTAAGGGAATATAGGGATGTGTTTGCATGACACTATAGAGACTTGAAGGGGGTAGATCCAAGAATATGTTCTCACACGATTCCCATGACCCCGGACGCCAAGCCCACCAAACAAAACCCTACACATATAATGACACTTATGCAGCTAAAATAAAAGAGGAAATTGATAGGTTGATTGAAGCTCGATTTATTTACGAGATTGAGCATACTGAGTGGGTGTCACCCATTGTAGTGGTGCCCAAGAAGAACAGGAAGTTGCGAGTGCGTATTAACCTTAAAAAAGTTAATGCCGCTACGATCAGAGATAGTTATCCGCTTTCTATCACGGAATACCTATTGGAGCGTGTTGCAGGCAAGGAAGTTTATAGCTTCCTTGATGGATTTTCAGGTTACAATCAAGTAGCCATTGCCCCAAAAGATCAACACAAAACAACTTTTGCCACAGAGTGGGGAATTTTTGCATTTTGTGTGATGCCATTTGGGCTCACCAATGCACCTACAACATTCCAAAGACTCATGTGTCATGTTTTCAAAGAGTTCTTGAGAAAGAGCTTAGAAGTATATGTGGATGACTTATGTGCTCATTCCCAAGAAAGAAGATATCACATTCCTGAGCTCAGCATGATCTTCGACAAGTGTAGAGAATATCGAGTGTGTCTGAACCCAGAGAAGTGTGTTTTCATGGTTTGACAAGGTAAGATCTTAGGTCATATTGTTTCTAAGAATGGAATACCTACAGATGAAGATAAAGTAAGAGCCATAGCAGAGCTTCCAAGACCAAGGAATGTTAAAGAGGTACAAGCCTTTATGGGCCATTGTGGATATTACCGTAGGTTTATCCACATGTATGCGATCATAGCTAAACCTCTTTATGGTTTGTTGACAAATTTTGAGTGGAATGACGAATGTGAAAATTCCTTCAAGGAGCTGAAGAAACTTTTGTGCACAACACCAATATTGACCACTCTTGATTGGAATAAGCCATTTCATGTCCACGTGGATGCCTCCAATCATGCCATAGGATGTGTGCTAGCGGAACCCACAGATGAAGGAAATCTAGATTTGCATATAGCATATGCCAGTAGACAACTCACTACAATTGAGCGAAATTATACAACAACAGAGTGAGAAGGTTTAGGCATGGTATATGACGTGAAGAAGTTTGGGCACTATCTGTTGGCCAATAAGTTCAAGTTTTTTGCTGATCATCAAGCTTTGTTATATTTGTTCAATAAACCTATCAATACAGGACGTTTAGTAAGATGGTTTCTCTTACTAATGGAATATGACTTTGACGTTGTTGTTAGAAAAGGTAGAACCCACCTTCGGGCAGATCACATTTCTCGCATTACTTCAGGAGAGTCCCCGCAAGGAGTGTCTGATGAACTACCTGATGCTTATCTGTTCAATTTGGAAGTTGTTCCCAAATGGGCAAATAAGTTGGTACCAGTCGTCACCTTCGAACCCGCAAATAAGAATGTGAAAACCTCGCAAGAAGAAATTGTAAAACCACAAAAATATCACATATTCGTAGGAAGCATGTACAAACAAGATACGGAGGGTGTACTCGCTTGTCGTGTCAAGGATGACGAACATACTAGCTGGTTGCAACAAGCCCATGAAGGATTGCTAGGAAATCACTATTCTAAACAATGAACATTGCAAAACCTGAAACATTTAGGAGTGTATTGGCCTAGCATGGACAAAGAAATACACGAGTGGATTAAGAATTGTCCAAGATGCAAAGAGAGACCCCTAGTGGAGCATGCTACTCTTTATCATGCATCGTTAATTCCTGATTGGAGTGCTCCATTGGTAGAATTTATGAGATCGGGACATTACCCAAAGAGGCTAGTCTAGCTAGAAGAAGAAGCATGGAGCAAGAGGCTCAAGACTATGCTTTAGTTGGAGACAACTTATATCGAAGAGGCAAGGATGGTTATCTAAGATTGTGCGTTCACGAATCATATTATTTAAAAGTCTTAGAAACTGCACATAGTGGTGTTTCAGGTGGACACTTCGGTCCTAATCGAGTAATTAAGACCACTCTATTCTCAGGACTTTGGTGGCCCACTCTTCATATGGATGCACATACCTATGTGAAGAAATGTGACACATGCCAATGTGCATAATATCCGATCAGAAAAGATGAGATGCCTTTGAGGCCAATGATGGGAGGACGTGCATTCTCGAAATGGGGTATAGACTTTGTAGGTCCTATTAACCCCCCAGCTAGAAACTCCCATGCAGAGTACATTATTGTATCCACAGATTACCTTACAAAGTGGGTAGAAGTCAAAGCCACAACAAATAATGATGCTCAGATGATAGCTAAGTTCTTATTCGAGAATGTGTTCACTAGGTATGGACTACCAATAGAGTTAGTAAGCTATAGAGGCACACACTTCTTAAATGAAGTCATTGACAATCTTCTCCAAGAATTCTTGGTGATACATAAGAAGTCTGCCCCCTATCATCCCCAAGCTAACGGACAAGCTGAGAGCACAAACAAGATCCTATGTAATGTCTTGACCAAGCTTGTAAATAACAAACGCTCTGATTGGGATAAACAGCTTCATCATGTTGTTTGGGCTTACCGAGTTGCCTACAAAACGGTACTCAATACCACCCCATTTCATATGGTCTTTGGACAGAATGTTGTGCTACCATTAGATTTCTTAATCCCGGCTTTAAAAGTAGCACAAGAGCATGAGTGGAATGGACATGAATTGTCCTCTAGGATCTTTGACCTAGAACGCTTAGGTGAGACGAGGCTACGAGCAGCAGTAGGTATCTACGCTGTAAAGAAAAGACAAAAGGCATACTTCGATGCACACATCAAGGATAAGGGACTCAAAGAGGTAGATCTAGTGTTGGTTTACACACTAAAACAACATGCCCGTAAGTTGGAAAAACGAGGATATGGACCCATGATTATTAACAGAATTTCCACTAGCAGTGCGGTTCAATTGGATACTTTAGAAGGCGATATCTTCCCAAACTATATAAGTGGTTGTCGAGTCAAGTTATATCAAGAACCTCTAACAGAGGATATGCTCATGAGACTTAACACTGCTAAGAAGCGAAAAGAAGAGGAGTTAAGGGTTAGAGAAGAGGCACAAGCAGAGGCTAGAGAGCATATTAGGCAAAATAAGTTAAGGTGACTAGGCCTAGATGTCAACTCAAAAGCCCCAAAATATCACATGGATATGTGCCAAAAATAAGGCATAATTACCTCTCAAAGCATTGACTGACGTCCCTTTGTGACCATAGAGATAGGACGAGGGAAGAGTGCAAGAACTGTGAAAGCATTGATTGACTCAGGTGCAGCAACTAGTGCAGTTAGACTTTCCTACTGCCAAGACTTGCAGTTGAACATCAATCCCATAGAAGCTTATCTCATAGGATTGGGAGGTGTGGAAACCCCTTGTTTGGGCAAGGTGGAATTTCCCATCTACCTTCAAGATGTTCCAATGAATGTCAAAATGCTAGTGTGTTGAGATGAGGACCTTACGGAACCACTTGTCTGGGGTCAAGATTGGATTTATGACCATGCAGTCAACCTGAACCTCAGAAGTCAACTTCTTCAAGTTTGGGTACATGAACAATGCATTACATTAGAATTAGAAGACTGCATACTCATAGATCATGGCACCACACACTCTCTTAGTTCCTCTAAGACTAATCTTCACGAGCAAGATGTTGTATGTGTCAAAAGCTCTATGATCCAAAAGGACTCGATCATGGAAGGACAGTCACGAAGGCAAGCAAACCCTCCTTCTTTTTCAAAGAGTAAAGCATCCATAATAGTTCAACCTAAGAAGCACGCGCAACAATTCAAGACAACTACTATAGCAAATAGAAAGACACCATTCAACAAGAAAGCAGTTGCAGGCATGAGGCAGATTTGGGTATGCAAAGGAGAGCAACCACCAGCCTTGCCCCCACAAACCCCATCCAGGCAAGCCCACCAGGCCAGAAGACGAAGGAAGAAGCTCGGACAAGCTCAACCACAAAGTATCCGACAAATTTGGGTGCCTAAGAAATTAGTTGTAGCTCAAGAAGGGCGATTACACATGTGGGTTCCCAATGGACTCTTAGAAGCACAAAGGCCTATGCTCTCCACTATGGAAAAGGTCTCAACCAAGAAGCCAAGGAGAGACAAGGAAGATAAACCCACCTCTTCGGTAGTAGTCAACAGAACAGTAACAATGGTATGGGTATGGAAGCCAAAAACACGAGTAGGCTCCACAGAACCAAAGAGCCAACCACGAAGGATCAAACCCTCCAGAAACCATCCAAACATGAAGCAGCCAACAGAGATCACTATAGCTCAATGATGAGTAGCACCTCCTTTAATGTCAATCCGGGAAGACGTGAGGATGGTATGAAGACCTCGAGCAAGTGGCGGCACAAGTGCGTGAGTGAGAAGCACACTAGCATGCACACACATACACACACACGCGCACACAAGGCAAGACAAAGAGTGAGAATCAATGGAGTTCTTAGATTACTTTCAAAAAGCTCTTACAAGTTTGTTTCAATTACAATCTAGCCTCAAAAATGAGCTTTCTAGCTCTTTTTATAGTTTTTGGCTAAGTTTTGGCCTTGTCCAGACCTAGTGTCCGGCCTAGTTAAAAATTAGGTTCCAGGGCTTATTTGAGGGCTCAAACGATATCTAAAAAATACGAAAATTGGTAGGTAGATACTTCTAAAGCTCCTCAAGCTCAAGGACTCCTTGGCTTGCACAAAATGGAGCTACAAAAAGATGAAATGATATTTACAATGGTGTTTAGTGATGAGAATCACTTTTAATTGGTGTAGAGGTTTTAAAAAATTAAGGTTGCCTTAGTGCTAAATCTGCGTGAATGTTCATAAGTGCTTCTTCCTGAAGAAAATTGTTGGCCTACTTGCCAGATCTTCGTTGACTCCCTTGTCTGCTTGTGCCTTCTCTCTCTTGTCCGCTGCTAACACCCCCCCCCCTCTCTCGCGTCTGTCGTCCTTGACAGACCCTTGTTGAGAGGGTTTTTGGATGTAGTACTCGACGACGTCCTGCGCTAAATGATGTTCAGCAATTCACAACCCTTTGGCCAAATCTGTCAGAAGAGCATCCCAGTCTACCGGCCCAGGAACCTCTGGATGTGGCATACGTAGCTTTTCGGAGTGGAGAGCTTGTTCCACTGCAAACAATTGCAAGAGATGGGATGGTCTGGGAATGAATATCTCGGAGTGATATTCCCAGAATCCCGTGACAAACATCTCTTCAAACGTTTGTTTGAAGCAGGCCGGTAGATATTTGATGCGAGCGTGCCATGCATACACAACATTGATCGATGGGGTTGTGCTCATGTCGTATACAAGGTCCTGGTTCCCTTCATTAAATCCTAGTGCTGAGAGATGCGGTTCCTTGACATTTTTGAAGGTCCTGAAGGTGACCAGCATAAGTTCGAAAATTTTCAGGCACATCTGAGTCATGATATCAGGAACATTCTTGAAACGGACCCCCCAATGTTGAATCGTTGAAATCATATATCCAATTGTAGGTGCGACCTTAGGGGGTGCGAAGTACACGTAATTTAGCCACTTCTCACATCCTTTAATCGTCAGCACTGTTTGTGTGTACTCCGGCCATGATCTCCTTCGAAATACAATGGGTTATATTTGATGTACAATGGCATGTTGTTCCATGTTCTTACCATTTCCGGGTAGGTTTCGAGCAGCCGAATTCTCCACGTTGGTTGGCGAATATGTCCTTGCTTGGCACTCTCTGGGATGTCATCGGGTGCAAATTGGGTGGCAGAGGTGGGTTCCCTTGAGGTGTGGCGCTTGATCTCCACATTATAATCCGCCATTAGTACGCAAAAAGGCACATACAGATCATCCGATGGGCCGATCCACCTATGGTGTGAAAGATTCTGAAAATAATCGGATTTTATTACCACCTCTTCCAATTTTGACATCAATGCGATTTGGACTGCCACCCTGTCATCATGCGTCGTGGCTACTTTCTCTAACTTTTGCATCCATTCCGGTGCCTCAATTTCAATTGTGTCCATGCCCTGTTCTGTGCGCTTACCTCCGGGTGTTGGCATCGGGACATAGGGATCCTCGAATGTTTCTTCTACTTCAATTGGCACCAGATCGTCAGGCTCGGGCTCTACCAGAGGGGAGGGCTGACGCTCATATTGCATGACCTTGTTGCGTAATTCCTCAAGTTCGGCCCGGAGTTTAGTGACCTCTTCAGCTGTCTCTTCTGTGGTTATGCTCTGGCTGGGTTCTGTCTGTCGGGTGGCCAACTGTCTTCGTAACTCATCTCTCTCTTTTTCTAAAGCGGCATGGGCCTCCATTAGATCTGCATGAGTTTCTAACACCACCTGCATATTCTCAGAGGGAATTGCCTTGAATTGTTCTGGGTCAATCTCCTGTGGGGAACCCTCCATGGCCGCCTCCAGATTTTCTTCGTTCTGTTTCTGTAATCTTTTATTCTCCTCTAGCGCTGTAGACATATGCTTGCGGAGGAGGCCCAAGTTCCGTCGAAGTTTCAGGTTTTCCGTGATCTGAGAATGTAGCAGCTCATCCATGTGTCGTCGTTCTTCATCATCTGCTTGGGGTGGGTTGGCTTCTAATTGTGCGTATTGCTCCTGTAATGTCACGTGCTGCTGCTCTAGTAGCTGCTTCTGCTCTTCAAGATCCCTACATCGTGCTTGGAGATCTTCGTGGCTTCGGAAGAGCCTTGTATGTTGGTTGTCCAGGTGTTGGTAGTGTTGCTGAAGTTGGGCCATGCATTGATGCATATTATTAAATAAGTTACTGAGAGGAATGGTGTTGAATGCAGAGGGGAAGGGAAAGGGAAAGGGGATTGTGGATGCAGTACTGGGGACGGGTGAGGGGGGAGGTGGGGGAATGGGAGATTGTGGGTAAATGGGGGGTGGGAGAGGTGCAGAGGTGGGTGACACCTCCATGAAAGTGGGGGTCGTGGTGGGAGTGACTGTGAACATGGGGATTGTGGTAGCGGTGAGGGTTGTGAATGTGTATAGAGGTGTGTGTAATTGTGAACTCCTAGGAAGTGTGCTCGGGGTAGTGAGGTGTACCGTGGCTGTAGTTAGACTTATGTTTTCAGTGGAAGTGGAGTGTGTGGGTTGGCTGATGGTTTGTGCATTGGTGTGTGTAGTGGTTTCAGAGGTGGTGACAGTGGAGGTTACAGTGGTAGAGGGAGGTGAGTGAGGTGGATGTGGGGGAGAAGGTGGCAAGGGAGGTGATGGGGGTGCACTCGATGTGTGGGTTTCCTCGGTGTCGTGAACTGTGTGTGCTGTGCCAGTGGTTGTGGGGGTGCCTTGTGGTCTTGATCCTAATACATTCATTCGTTTTCTCGTCCGTGGGGGGCGTCTTCCATATCTTCTCTCTGTCCTTCGTGATTGCGCTAGTGCGGTGTGCACCGTTTCCGGTACTCCCAAAGCATCTGATATCATTTCCAGGGTGGCACGGTATTGCTCGTCCACACCTTCCTCCTCCAGAATCTGGTTCATGAGAGCTTTACCTGCAGCTAATGAGAGCCTATGTTGCTCTTGAACTCGGTTCATTGTATCGTAAAGCTTCTTTAATGCGCTAGTATAGGCGGAGGCACCTTCCAGTACTTGTAGAGCTTCTTGATCATACTCTTGTTCTTCTGCTTCTGATTGTCCACCCTGTGCCTCCTCATGAGCTTCTTCTTCATCGTCCACATTGACTACGTCCGGTTGGCTGGGCTGGGCTTGCTCTTCTTCAACTTCCGCGTTTACGGCTTCGATGATTCTTGCAACTTCTTCGTCCGTTAGATCCTCCAGAGTGAACCCATGCGGGAATTCCAGATCAGTCGGTACTGGTGGAAACACAAGATTAGGGCCATCTGTGGTGTGCCTGGGTAACCTGATAGTAAATGGTTGCACTCGTCGGGGAAGTCTTGGGGTTGTCTCAGGCGTCAGGGTTGCCCCGCGAGCTTGTGCACAAGGCATCTAGACGGCGCCTCTCATCTTCTTTGAGGGGGGCCCTACAGCTGACAATCTGCGTTGAAATTCCTGTGCTGTGGACCAGATCAGAGCCCTCTGCACCGGTACATCATATGCGAGACATCTGTATACAATTCTTGTGAGTGCACAGCAACCATACAACACAGATTTTTGCTTCTTATACCATCTCTGATGAGCCATATGAATTTGGTCGATAATCCAGTGGGGCATATTGATGGTCAACTCAAAAGCATCCGCCAGGTAGAGGCTCAACCAGATCTTTTTGGGAGGCATTGTGAACCTCTCTTGCGCGGGGAAGGCAAAATGTTGCATGACCATACGTAAGTGGATGGCGATCGTGGGTGTCATTGCAACCATGTCCTTCAACTTCGTCAGATTCCTGTTCTTCATGTTGTCTGGAACCATAGTCTGTTTCTCTATTGGAATGTGCATACCCGGCATGTCGAGTGCTTCTCTTACCAGGTTGATAGTCAAGCGGAAACGCTTCAGCTCGTTGCCCCTTGTGAGTGATGGGAGCACAAAGGAGCTGTATCCTTTCTTGTCTTTGCTGGGGGTGAGGGTACTAATTAGATATGAGCATCTTAGGAAATCTGGCTTTGGTAGTTGGGACTTGAAGTAGTCATAAAGCCCAGCCTTCTTCCATATCGGCTTCAGTCCTTCGTTATTCTGTAGCCTTTCAAACTCCCTGGTAAAGAAACGGTATCTGCCCCATCGTCCATTGAATTCGACCTCGGACTCCCACATATATGTGCCTTCACCCAGAGGTCCAGCAACGTCACTGAACCAGTGTGAGGTTTTGCCCACCGGCATTGTGTGACCCTGCGGAGGATTCTGAATTGGTATGGCGTGCAATGCCCGTAATGCCACTGGTCTTTCCTTTAATTCTTCCTCGACTGGAAGGCTTTTGATGTCCACCACTTGTGGGCTGGTGCTTGCCTGGGAGCTGGTTCCTACTGTATCTGCCATTTTACTTCTTGCTGTCTGTCTCTATGAGAATATACAAACATGTGTTAATATTGTACAGGGCAAGGGAAGACCGTTGTTGTTCCCATCACAATATGAACATGAGGGTCGGGAGCGAATAATGGGTTAGTAAGTGTTCGGTGCACGTGAGTGTAGTTACTGCTAGGGTAGTCCTAGGAGACTAATGAAGTTAGTAAGTGGGGATGAATTTACAAATTGGGGTCGGGGGGTTTATTACAGGTCTTAGGCTGCCAAATGCAGTGGATGGGCTTTGG